>JBCFYV010011172.1:13851104-14326104 GCA_039000515.1 Timema cristinae | reverse complement strand
CTGATATTTGTAGTGTGCTTTAAAATATGGTAAAATGTATTCACTGGTTTCAATTCTATTTTTTATCTAAAGAATAGTACGGAAAACCGTATAATTACGGGTAGCACGTATCTTAGGTAGGTACCGTAAAACAGTTTCATCTTAACAAAAATTAAATAAAAGAATACATCACTGATTCAAATTTAGTGGTCATCAAGTGTCACGTCCTATGGTGACACTCTCAAAATAGACTGAACTGTCGATAGCAAGGATATTGAAGCTACAGTAGCCCCATGGATTCTTTGGTGCTGACTGACAGCTGACGACTTTGTAAAGTTACCAGAGCAAATTATGTATCCCTATGCCGAACCAAATGATCAGCAAAATCATGTGTTTAGCAGCTGTTACTTCTAACAGTCAAAATTTATGTATATACCTATATTTTGACTGTCAGCTGTCAGCTGTCAGCTGTGAGCTGTCAGTCAGCACCAAAGAAGCCATGGGGCTACTGTAGAATGCCGTTTGGAGGTATGAGGGTGGCTGATCCTAAATTTTTTCCCACTCACCTTACACATACATTCTGGAACACCTACAATAGCCCCATGGCTTCTTTGTGCTGACTGACAGCTCACAGCTTAATTCTGGCAGTCAACATTTAGGTATATATCTATATTTTACTGCCAGAAGTGAGAGCTGCTAAACACATGATTTTTCAGATAATCTGGTTCGGCGTAGGGATACATAATTTGGTCTGGTAACTTTACAAAGCCATCTGCTGTTAGCTGTGAGCTGTCAGTCAGCACCAAAGAAGCCATGGGACTACTGTACCTAAGCTCAACCTTTCTCATCCCAAATACATTAGTGTAGCTAGTACATAATGCAGATATCCGAGCAGGTCGTCAGGTATGGCGACATATCTATTAAAAAAGTAGAGAGCTCACAAAGCTGCCCTTTAAGTAATTTATGGTTGGACCGTAAAATGTTATATATTAGCCCGGTTAATCGGGAGTGAGACAAGCTATTATGACGAAAGGGTTGCGGGTTCTACATGTAGGTCCTATCGTGTTGTCGATGTTATAATAAGCCTGTTGTTTTCTTGTTTCCTGTATATAATGGCTAACGAAGACCGATGTTTATGAGACCAGCATTATTTAATCTGTTAAATATTACCTGACACTTTTGACGGCAAAATTGGACACATTACATAACAACCTAGTCAACTTCTAAAATGTTATTTTTATTGAGTCAATATTATATTTTCTAGAAGCAGGAAAAAACAAACATTTTAACAACAGATAGGTTGTTTGGGAGTGAACAATTCAAACCTTTCACGAACAAGTTTATATGCCTAAAATTCATTTTATTTTGAAACGGAGATGACAAAAGTTTAAAAAGTTTATTCAGCATATACTTAAATTGGTTTGGACATTTTGAGAGAATGAGTTTGGATCGAGTGATGAAGCAAATATATGAAGGTAGAGTGTGTGGATTAAAAGGAAGGGCTAAACCATGTAAGACGTAGCTAAATGTTATAGACGAATGTGTGAAAAATATAAACATAAAAAGTTATAATAATAAAAGAACAAACATGAATTGTTGTATGAATGTTGTTGACGCGAAGGGAGTATGCAAGGATAGGGAAGTGTGGAGAAAGTTAGTGAGGATGGATTAGGTACGGAGTTGTTTTTTGAGCTGTATGCTCAGTTTATTGCCTATACCGTAAGGGAACGGAGTAATTAGGTCTGTATGTATGATTTAGAAGTAAATTACAGTTTATTTTACTGACGATTGTAGCTTGAGCTCTAACCTAATCTATTTATTGATTAAATATTAGTTCTTCAGCATTTTCTTTAAATCAAAGGTAAATATTTGATGTATTATCTTATTTATAGATTATATATAGTTTTTAAGAACTGTTATTTTATTTTTCCGTTCCTTAAGATATTTATTTAAAATAACTATAAATTAATTAGACTAATAATAATATTGTAGCCTGGTTAAGTGTAAAACAAGTCGTAACATCTTAACTTAACCAGATTAATATATATATATATATATATATATATATATATATATATAATACATTAAAAATAATTAAACATTCTATAAATACCACATATGAAGATACGCGTACGAAGGCGTCAGTTTTGTCCAATTTTATTGGAATTAGGAGGTCAGGGTTTAGATCTTAGGTGGGTTTATTGAGGTATTTATTATATATTCATATTCATACTCGACCTCCAAACGGATGCTTACACATATTTTATGAATTCTTACAAGTGCATTCCTACCCTATCAGTTTAAATATGTGGCTATACTGGGCGGGTAGTAAGATAGACATAAATACAATATTTTTTATAGTATAAGTTTAGTGTTCATTTATTTTAAAAGTAGAACTGGTAGATAAATTCTAACCCACATCTCTAGTAATCTAGTCTAACATGTCACTCTTGTGTTAGAATTGCCAGTGATGGCGAGATCAGGGTTTGAATTCCGGTTGGATGTACTGAAAGTGTTTTTTTCCCTTAAAAGCCTCACACTATCGTTTCACGCAATTGATTGGTATATTTAATCTAATAAATTCTACCTTCCTCATTCCTATTCAGTTAGCGGGTTAATATATATAATATAATATATAGTATAATATATATACTAACTACTGCGTTTTATTACTAGATCGGGCTATACACCTATGTATTAATTAAGCTAGTGTGTTATGGATAAGAAAGGTTGAATTTAGATTAAGTGTACTCAAATTTTGCGTGGAGGAAGAGTGTAAAACCACCCTTGTCACACCCGACTGGAATACTAACCCAGTATGCTCCGTTATCAGCAATCTAGTCTATTACGAGTGTGACGTTGACTATTTAGTACTGAATGGCTCTTTAAAAATATTGATTAGTCAGTATTTATAGAAAAAGGTATTTTTTCTTTCATCTTTACGGTATACATCTATCCGGGATTAAGGTAATTTATCTCCCAGAAACAAAACACTGATAGCGTAGCTCGTATTTTACTACCTCCGTCTTCCACCTCGGCAAGCGAAATAGCGCAAGCGAGCGAGCACACGGAGATAAATGCGCTAGAACAACTTTCAGAAACACCAAAGAAGAAGAAGAAGAAGAAGAGGAGGACGCGCTGTGGAAGTACGGAGGATGCGAGTTACGACTCCTCTCTGATGTTTAGGACCCTCTTTTATAGAGTGGGACCCTGCATGGAGTCTTGAGACGCTATTCTTGAAACTCTTTCCGTGTTGAGACATTTAAGAAAAAAAAAAATCTAAAGATAAGCTTACTCAAACCCATCGTAGAATTTATGTCTGTTTAATTTAGATTATTTATTTAAAATGGTGTCCAATAAATACAATATATCATATTTTTTTTATTATGATGAGTCTTAAGTAAAGATTTTTTTTTTAATTGACGTAATATAATTTTGTTCAGTTTATTTTAAAACTAAACATTTTGTGTGGAATTGCACGTTAGTTTATTCTCACCTTTTTATTATAAAACCTGAGACCCGCACAGATGGACATGTGACCCAAATGTCTGGATCATATGATCTGGTTTACTGGGTGTACTGAGTGTTGTTTGTCATCAATTGTTTCTACCCTCTTTCCACGGAAATGTGGATTTATTCATTATAAATTCCACCCTTATGACTCCTACCCCATTAGATTAATTAAATGTGTAATGACAGTAAAAAAAACTTGAAGCAAAACACCATTGAAGGTATGATTGTTAATGAATTTGAAAGTTAGCTTCGCAATAGTTTTGAGAATATAGCCCCTGGTTAAGAGCTCTGGTTTACATCTTAGAACATCTGTTTACTCTCGACTAGTACTTGCCTTGAAATGAAAAAAATGAAAAAAAAAAAAAAAAAAAAGGTTAGAAGAACATAAATTTTTTTGTTGGGTTCACTATAAAGAAATAAGTTATTTAATTCGACTACGAGATATTTTATATGTTATCAAGTTAAATAATTAGCAACTGTGGTTTAAAAAATTAAACTCAACGCGAATTATAAACCAAACAAAACATTTCAAGTTTTAAATGTGTGATTCCAAAGTTATTTCGTATTGTATGATTCTGGTGGCAAAAATTACCTGACAAATCACCAAAAATACTTAAATATCTTGTTTTATTCACAAATACGACAAGTGATATGGTATGCATCTCTCAGTTTTGATATAATAATTTCACTGCCAAAATTATGGTAAAATGTTACCCATATTTACAAGAAGAAAATTATTTTTACTTTTTATACTTTATACCATTTTCCTACTTTAGAATATATAATATATAAAATTCTCTAAAAATGAAAACTCAAATCAATTTTATGATCAATCCGCATTATGAAGATAAAATATTTCATATTAAGATTTGTAGGGTAGCATAAATTTAAAATAACACAATATTTTAACATTGCATACTAATTATTTTCTTATTACTATATAGTGATGATATCAAAACGAACCATTAACGCTTAGTTGTAATTTACAATTGGTTCAATTGCTATTTTGATTAAATAAATTAATTTAACCATTTTTTTAGAAAGAAAGTGTGTTATTTGAAATATTAATTTTTTAAGATATTACATTTTTTTTTTCAAAAACGTTATTCACTACAGGAGTATTTTTTAACCCACATGGTATAATATATTATAGACAATTTATTTATGTTTCAATGATTAACTTGTTAAAACCGTATTGAGAGGTCAATTATTATTGGCCCAATCTTGCTTCTAATTGGTTCAATAAATGTAAATAAAGTATATATGCTAATCTTACTACCACTATACATCGAACACATACCTATTTACACACCTAACGATTATGGCATGTACGCTCAACTAATCAGTGTAATATTCATATAAATAATTCCTCTTACAAATGTGGCTTATTATAATAATTATTTTAAAAGTTTATTTTGAAGGTTTTAAGTATTTGATTTTTATCTTTGATGGAGTGTTTATTAAACAATTCCTGTTATTTCGTCTTAAGTAAAGGTCTCTATTTTAAGATAAGAGAAAGAGAAAGCCTTTGTGGTGCACCGTACTATTTATTATGTATAGTTGTAGGTCTGATCAACTAATTAAAGCTCATTTTGATGATATACCATGCATTTTAATAAGCTGTTCTTCCCCTCTTTCGTCTTTATTTAGCTTACTACTAAAACTTTAGTAAACATTGTCGTATTATCTCGTGCCTACACGTTGCTAGCCATTTTGGTTTTGATACGATTGATAATTCATGGTTCGTGGAGGGCGACACATTTGTATAAAGACATTCACTCACTACATGCGGAAATAGTTCATTATGGCATTTTCCATCGAGCTATACTCGAAATCACTTCTGTTTTTAATGGATCCTTTATTCAGAGTTATTTCTATAAGAAATGGCATGAACAGGTATTCCAATATCACACGCGCTGATATTTAACCTCTTAATGAACTGGAAGGATTAAACTGGGATTAGATAAGGATTGATCCAATATAGTGGCCGTTGCGGAATTGTTACGGTCCTGACTCAGGTTTGGTGATTGATGAAAACATATATTTACTCTTGACGGACGCATGTTCTGACTGTTCTGTGACAGTTGCAAGAGTTTTACAACAGGTTTATTGACGAATATTTGTCTTCTATAACATTCGAGTAACGGGATGTAATCATCCCTCGTTTCTCCCACATTGTCCTTTGAGAAGATTTTGCCTGGGTGGTAGAGAAAGAGGGAGAGAAGGATATTGCATCACGTAGCTATTTAATGAGAACTACAGTGTAGTATTATTATTAATATTAGCACCGCGTCTTACTACCCATTCGGGTTATACGCATTTACGCTAATGTGTAATAGTAGGGTGGTTGTGAGATGAAATGAAGGACCTACAGTTTAACGTGGAATCCGAAACACGGTGGAGGCCTGGCATTCCCCACATTCACAAGTTGTGATTAATACACGTCTTGTCAAGAGATGAAGGAAGGGTTTGGTAATCAGATAGATCTGTGCCGGAACCGAGGATTGAACCCTGGACCCCCAGAACAGAAGTCCGACACCTTACCTCTAGACCACCAGGTCACCTAAAATACAGTGTAAATTAAATAAATTTGGAATACTATTACGTTGGATTAAATCTGATTACCTCAATTAATTTTTGAAATGGATGTGTAAAATATAATCGTTACAACATTTAGAACAAACATTTCTATTTTAAAAAACCACCGAGATTTGGTTCATTTTATTTTTGTGGGAAAGTGTAAGTTGGTCGGTCATGGCTCTTAAGCGGGTACTTTATGAGCGAATAGCCCCCACATTACTGGTCTCGTGGTCTCACTCGTCACACTCTTGTTGCTGTAGATTTACACTTTCCTCAAATAAACGAGAAGAATTGAAATATGGTCACGTGACGAGCTCTGAGCAATAAATCAGCGTGAGATTCGTGCATTGCTCTACATTAGGAGACAATATAAGTTTTGTACGCGCTTTTATTTGTACACCCTCGAAGCGAATGGGGTATATTTAACACTTGTATAAAGTCTTACCTTCCTCAACGATACATCAGTGTCATTAAGGTGGAGTGTAAGGAATGCGAGCTAAAGACAATTTTGTAGCAACAACATTTTTTTGGCACAAAAGAAATACAATATTTCTTCAGTAGAAACAGAGAGTTTAATTTTCTTCACATGATGATATCAACATTTGTTGAATATCTGTCAAGAGCATAGCGGCATTAGATGACAAATTTTTCAAATGAAGAGAAAAAGTTGTCATTGAATTCCAGGACACCATCAACAGATATTCAACAAATGTTGTGGTCATCATTTGAAGAAAATTAAACTCTTTTTTGACAAAAAAATATGTTTTGATATTAAAAATGCAAAAAATACTGCCCATGGTTTGCATTCCCCACATCCCCCCTTAAATGTGTGCGTACAACCCGAACGGGTATTAAGATGTGGTGCTAAAAATGATTAAAAAAAGTCTGGATAAAGTTTTGGTAACTCTGGTATATGAGAACAGAACTAATCACTAATAGATATAGTTTGGTTCCTTTCCTTGCAAGAAGTTGGTTCAGAACATGTCGGATCTCCCACGTGGGAACTGTACCACGTGTCGCAGGCACGTAGAACACGTCAGCAGACTCTACACACACACCCAGGAGAAAGTTTGGAGCAAAGGATCCTTCTAACCTTGCGGTCACAAGGACACTTATTGTCAAGGGTGGATCCTCTTTGCTCCACAACTGGCACCGATAGAAGAGAAGTTTTCAGTCCACTGGGTCTTCACCTCTTAGCGTGGTCATAAGCTCTCCCTCTTTCCTCCCTCATCCCCTCCATTCCCTTCTTTTCAAATTGCTAGCCCTAATCCGATTCCACGATCAGCTGACTTCAGCTGAGGTTCTTAGTTTCTTTTTAAATCCTTATTTCACACGGTAATCTTTGGTTATTTACTGAGGTGCTCACAGAGAAGCAATTAACGACTTATTCAGGGTTGGCTCAACTGATAGTGTTATAGGATCTGAACCACCTCCTTACCCCCTTCATCCCCCTCCCAAGGCAAGGTTGACATCAATGGAAGTATACAACCACAATTTATTTGTAAAATAGTACAACTATGAGGCTGTGATAGGGTTAAACAAGATTTATGTCATGTTTAGTTTATTTTTTAAATTTTAATTATGATTTTATTTATTAATTATAATATTAACTAAAGTTGTATATTGTGTAAAACCTTACCTCACACTTTCAGCAAATTTGATACAAATAGGTTTATAATTTTAAGCAAGAATACAATTTTTTTCATTTTAATTTATTTGAGATATTTAACGCTCACTTTCTAAACCTACTGATTATACCAGCACACGATTTTAACTTAAATCTAGATAAGACACAATACCCAGCCCTCCCTCACCCCCCCCCCCCCCCCCCAGCTATTAGCTCATCACTGTAAAAGGGGAAGCCCACATATCACCAATGATAAATTTTCCGGCCATACCAGGAATCGAACTCGGACACTGAGCTCAGTAGACTGACAAGCTACCGACTGAGCTAAGGTATCGGAAGCTATAATAATACTTCCCCTTCTTTACAGGACAATAGCAATGGCGCGTTCCCAACCCTGACTTCCGTTTGATTTTAAATACGGGGGGGGGGGGGGGGGGGGGGGGAGTTAGCTTCTAATTGAAAATTTACATCGGTGGGAACGCAGATTCGTCCAAGTCAGGGATAACATTTTCATACGAACAACGAAAGAAACTCTGATTAGACAGATATAAACTCTGATTTTTCCGGTCCTAAAGTGGGTTGGGGGGGGGGGGGGGACACAAATCGTTCTAGCGTCCCTATTTTTATATTTTTTTTATCACAAGAAAAACAACTTTTTTCAGCCAAAATAAATATAAAATTCCTTCAGAAGATAAGTTTAATTAATAATTCCACACACAGTGATCGTCAACAGTTCTATAATATATGTAAGAAGCATCGCCGCAGAATTTCAACAAGAGTTCGAGCTATGACTCTTAAAAGGGCTAGTCCCAAATGCCAACGTGTTCATGAACTATTAAATAAGAAACTACACCTAGAAAATTAAAAAAATATATGCCTACCTTTGCGAAGGTTCGAAATTTCGAGTCTTAATCTGAATATTCTTAAAATTCGTATTAAATTTGAAATTCTTAGTAATAATATTTGTGTAACACCCTGCCCTAAAAAGCCCTAAAATAAGAACAATACATATGTGGGTTCCAAATTAACATTTTATTGTCAAGACAAACATTGAAATTAACAATATAAAATTGAAAAAAAAAAAAATAGTGTAGTATAAAGAGACAGATCACAAAGTCCGGGCTAGAGGTTGAGCCTCAACTTAACGACTATAACTTAAGCATTAAATGCATCATTCACAGTATAGTACATAGCCTCAAATCCATAGTTTTATAGTGAGAGTTAAAGTATCAAGAAAGGCTCACGTCAGATTCGTAGCAGAAGATAAAAGATTATCAGTGAGTATAAATAATCTAAATTGACATAATCATGTTAAAGAAGTAGCGGATTTTCACACCTGGTATGGCGGTATTCCAATTACATAAATACATTACCATTCACGCCCAATAGGATGGCATTAAAATAGAAATAGATTTAATTTCCCTACCCAATATGGTGGCATAAATATAAATATATGTAATGTCCCTACACAATATGGCCGCATTTCAATATAAAGAGATGTAATATCCCTACCAAATATGGCGGTATTTAAATAGAAAGAGATTTAATGTCCCTGCCCAATATGGTGGCATTTAAATAGAAAGAGATTTAATGTCCCTACCGAATATTGTAGAATTTAAATGGAAATAAGGTAGAGGAAGTGCGTGTAATATGGAATAACCTTTACATTTTCAATAATATCAAAGCGTATTCTCACATTTTGTCATTAAGTTCCATTTCAAACTTATAATTGATATGTTTTTATCTATTTTTAGTGTTAAAAACAAAATTAATGTTTTGTAGGAGCATTTAAAAGAGATGTGTAACAAATGAGGAAAATATGGAATACTACACATTTTGTATAAAAAAAATATTATATTTACTAAAAACTAACATATGTTTCATAAGAAGGTGTAAAAAAACATGCAAATATTATGTGTAAAACAATAAAATAGTAATAATAACGAATCATTTACATAATAAATTATAGTTAAAATAGCTAATTAATAAATCAGTATTAATAATGAATTATTAAGGTATAATAGACTAAAATATTGTATCAGGTTGCATTGTTCTCTTATTATATTGTTATATTATACTAGCAGTCCCGCACGGCGTTTCCCGTGACCCTCTGTGGGATAAGAAATACATAATCCCAACTCCCAACGCTGCCCGTTACCCAGTGTGTTATAATAATTATTTTAATACTCTTTATTCCCTATCCCGTGGGAATTTCAAAAAATCCGTCCTTGTTCCTTGTATACATCATAAAGGGAACCTCTGTGCAAAATTTCAGCTTTCTAGGTCCAAGGGTTTGGGTTGAGCCTTGATGAGTCAGAACTTTTCTTTTTATATATATATATATATAGATACATATATGAAAATATATATATTATATATACATATATATAAAATACATAGTCTATATATATATATATATATATATATATATATATATATATATATATATATATATATATATCGACCGGGGATGAAAAATGATTAAATTACTAAAATGGCTATTAAAAAATAGGGGTTGGTGATAAAAGGGTAAAAATTTAGGGTTGTATGTATTTTTTAATGCGACATAATAAAAAAAATAAAGAAATTAAAAAAATGTCTAAAAATTAAAGAAAAATGTTAAGGGTGGACAACCCTTATCACTAAGGGGTATGAAAAATAGATGTTGGCCGATTCTCAGACCTACTCAATATGCTCACAAAATTTCATGAGAATCGGTCAAGCCGTTTCGGAGGAGTACGGGAACGAACATTGTGACACGAGAATTTTATATATAAGATTGTTCTCTGATTTATTGAAGTGTTAGGAAAAGTGTGTAAGCTTACGTTGTTGTAAGGGTATAGTAAAATTACAGTAAAATAATGTTTTAACTCAAATATAAGAATGAATGAGCCTTAACCTAATGATTTGATTATAATTAATAAGAACAGTAGAGTAAAGAAATATAGCATGATAAAAACTAGCCTGCAAAAGTTTTTGTGACAGCCAAAACAATCATCTCTCACAAAACAATCAGTTGATCTGTCGAAGGGAGAGCGTCACTAACTGTTCAAAATTATTGTGTTCTGAAATAGTTGAAATAGTTAACGATAGATTGTGGCACTTAACATATGAGAAACAATGGTATTCCGTATTGCCCGACTATTCCATAATACCCGCATCTCTTCTACTGTAGTTAGAAAAATACCAACTCCACCTAATGGCCTCAAGACAAAGTAAGTTGTAACAAACATTTTTTGAATGACCTCAGAAATTTGATTTTAAATGTAATATTCGATTTTAATAAATACTTTTTAAGATTTAATTTGAAAGATAATTTTAAATACAAGAAAACAAGCCTCCCAAATGGGAGCGCTTAACTTACCTAAGCAGTCGACGGAGGTATTATGAGTACCAATACACACGAAAAATACTAATTTATAGTTTTCGAATGTCACTAGACACGAATAGAGAGGAATTCAAGGGAGGGCAGGGATGTGTATAGGAAGGGGAACATGGCAAATGCGTGGAACCTATGGAACAACTGGTGATCGCCAAGACGTTTTCTATTGGTGGAACACTCTTGAAGCTTCCGCCTGTCTCGAAACATCCAGAGCGTTCTACCAGGGTCTAGATACATCTGTATCGTGGAAATTATGACGTCATCTGGCATGGTGCACCACACCAGCTCTAGCCGGGACTCTTAAATCAAACAGAATGTTGAAGCGGATAGGACGGGTTGAGTTTTTTCAGGAATAATTGTTTGAATACTATTATTTAATCATGTTTGTAACAGATCCATATGGTTTCCATTTGAAAGATTTGTATCGCATTCTAAATTTTAAATCAAATTAGTTCTTATCAATGAAATTTAATTCAAAATTTGAAATTAAAAGTCAAATCATTTAGAATAATTTTACTTTTTAAAGAATATTCTAGTATTTAAAATCTAGTATTCATTTGAACACTCTTTATTAGCATTTAACCTGAATGGGTAGTAAGACTCAGTGCTTAAAAACATTGTTTATTGAACTTATTTTTCATTTCTCACATTAAGAGAAAGTATTTTAATCGTGAAGATTTTCAACCTAGAGATTATGATGAATATTTACGTTTTATGTGTGTGTGAATTTAACAAAGTGGATTTTACAATTTTGTCTGTTCTTATCATGTCAGTCTGTATATCTCTCTACAGCCACAGATCTGAAACGATTTGACGTATTTTATTCAAACTTAATATATAGATTTTTTAAGTCAATGTCCTGGGAATTATTATTTTTTACTTTGGCCATAGCACACAAATTAAAGATAGTTTACAGATGACACTTTTTTTTAAATTCTAATTTTTCAAAAATGGTTTAGTGATAATAATGATAAAAATTAATATCTGGGGACTATTTTAAAATTATTGGCTATTCTAAGGCTAGTTAAATGACAGTAATTTTTGTTACTATCATTTTTTATATGAATAATATGGATTAGAGTGTCATATAATAAGTTTTTATTTGGTGACTATTTAATTACCTTAACCCCACCCTCCCACCGTTTGAAGGTTCACATACGCATTTTAACAAGGCCAACACGGTAGGTAAGAGGAAAGAAAACTGAATAGGTTACCCACTTTTTCTTAAAAGGAAAAAGGAATAACCATTTAAGATAAACTCAGCTTGGATTTGAACCCTGACCTGACAAGTCTCTGTAAAAACGAACTAGACGAGACGTGACATTTTAAACGACGTGACACAATTAATGTGAGTACTATTTAATTAAATTATGAAACAATAATAATGTAGATTACCTAAGATATTATAAAACAAAACAAAAATAAAAAAGTTTTGAAATAAAAATAATAATAACTAACCCGTATTGGCGAAAACTCCCTCTTAACGTAAATCTAGTCGAGTCTGATTTGTTCGTAATGGGAAGGTTGTGCATTTAATTCTGGTTCGGGTTTAATTAGGGTTGAGGGGGGGTTTCCTAAATAACTTCACACCTTCCTTCCCAGCAAAGTCTGATACATTTCCACTAGAGTATACATTGCTCCTTCAAACTCGGTAAACGTAATAGCAAGGACGGATAGTAAGACGCGTCTGAAAAATTTAAAAAAATTAAAAATAATATATCACACTGCAAAGATTTAAATTGTAGCTAGCCCAAATCTTCTCCCTAATCCGTTAGAGAACATACATAATTATGTAATTTATTTGTTCACGTGGTGACATAAGTAACACAACCTCCATGAAGATTTAATTAAAACAAGTAGCAGTGTATATTATATACACCGCTCCGAGCTCCCACTCTTACAAGCTCGGCCGTATTTTATTTTCTTGTCTATTTTTATAAGTCCTTAACTATGTGTGTGTGTGGTTACTGCATTAATTATAAATTTTTTTTTAATGAGAGAAAATAAACCAGGCTGTGTATCGTTAATTAGCGCGAATACAAAAGTGAGTCCTGGCTCACCTAATGAAGAAACACAAAACTCCTCGGAGTAAACTCGGCCAAGTCGAAAGGGAAAATTAACACAGGCGTAGGGAACTGAGTTCTAGGTTGGTACAGTTCCAGAGAGGTTTTTTTTTAGAAATATTTATTTTTACACTGCATCTTAATTACCTGTTCTGATTGGTTCAAGTTAATTACGACACTTGAATAAAGATTAAGAATGTAGAATCCTTAGCGAAATTGTACCTGCATTATCATGGAGGGAGAGTGAGAAATTATGTAATAGTTATCCTCAGTAAATTCGACCGGGATTCGAAAGCCGATATACTTGTCACCATTATAACCATCGGAGTGGGACGTTATATTTCACATCCACCAATGTATTTTTTTTATTAAATCTGGTATTTATCTATCTTTGAAAGGTGAACACAGTCATGTTGCAGGTGGAGTTATTTACTTATTAAACCTTTTCTTTTGTTTGAAAGCATATTAATAAATACTCAATCTTATAATAAGTTAAAAACAACAACTTTGAAATGTAAATATGTTAAACATAATCAAAATATAATGTGTGTAAGAACACAGTATAAATATTATTTCACCAATAAAAAAATGATTTTGTTTATTTGAAAAAAATGTAAAAAAATTAAACCATGGGATGGCAAAAAACACATAGGCCTAAGACATATTATAAATACATAAATATATCAACATTAAAATGTCTTAAATTATTTTTACAAAAATCTTTGTGGTGTTTACTTTAACATATCTTTGACTTTAGCAAAGTGTTTAGATTTTTTTTTTTTCAAACTAAAAGATGATTTGTCTATATAGTTGGTTTCTTAAAGTTTTTGAGAAAGGGATTGTTCAACATTTTCATTTCTTTTTTTAAGTTTTACCGTGCTAATGTCTATTCATAGAATTCAAACGGTTCAATATTCAAACAACCCGAACTGTTAGTGAGACACGGTGCTCATATAAACACTTGGAAATGTCCTGTACATCTCAGACGAAGCTTTTTCTTAGATAAATAAAACGTTAGAAAGATCCCAACCACCCCATCCCTACCGAGTGTCGAACTGACAAATCCCGCTCGATGAAAGTTCATAATCACGTCACGTGTCTACCGATCTATCTTCTTCCTGTGTCATCTTATTTTAGCGAGGAACATTTGACTCTAGTCTGAGAGTTACCGCTCGATACGTGAAGAGAAGTGTTTCTGGAGGCTCTTTGTGACGGAGGGATGGTTTGAAAGGCTTTGCTGTTGACTGACAACCAAACCCCCTCCCACCTTCCACACCAATCACTCGGCGAGAACACTGTACAGAGTCTGTGTGTCTACCTGCGAGGATACAACGTTTGTTCTCAACGAACCGTTAAGACGAGAAGTGGTCCAAGTCCTTGACAGAAGTTACTCACGTCTCGATTGTGAAGAATCATCAAGGGGTGGTTCATGGGTGGATGACAGGGTGAAACAGGCTCTTAGAGAGTTATAGTAAACTCTTTCGTGCAAACAACTCACTTCTCATTTGACTAATCATACACAACATAATACAATTTAAAATGTGTACAACTTATTGGGTCTTCTCCCTTTAAAACTTTGAGCTTACTCCCAAGGACCTGAGTATTGTGTACATTCTATTTTATATTTTTTAAACCACGTTTTACTAACTGTTCAAGCCACACGCATATGTAATTATTACTAAAATGAGTTAGAAATAGATAAGTTTGAATATACAAGAAGTGTACTCACGTATACAAGAAGTGAGTAGGGAACCATTAAGGAAAAACCACCCTCAGTAAATCTGACTGGGATCGAACGCAGATCTCACCATAATCGGCAAGCTAGTCTGTTTTGAAAGTGATGCCTTAGAATATGTGGTCATAGAAGTGGGTGACAATGAGTGTTCTACTGAGTGATGGGAACAATTCACAGGAACAGTTTAAACAAGCTTTGTCTGCTCCGGCAACACCACACGACACGTCACTGTCAGCATACTATAATTTAACAATTGCTGCTGGATGGTAATCCTGTTGTGAATGTTTAAGGAGTCAATTCGTGTGTAAGATAACATTTTCCAAATTCAATTTATTTAAGAATATATAGAAATAGACATTTAAAAATAAATCCCATATATCATTTTGCCTACAGGTTCAACTTTATGCAAAGGATGAAAATGTACTTACTGTACGATAACCAAATTAAACGTTTTCCCTCCCTCTCGGTTCCAAATTAATGGTTTAAAGTCTAGCTACTGTACACACAGTCTTATTTTCATAAAAAGCCTATTATTTGAAAAATGGAAGAGCATATTACAACAAAGGCATGAATAAAAATATTACGATTGTATTTTCATTTTTTCATTTTTCACTACGTCTTAATAACAAATTGGATTGAATACGCTTGTATTTACATTATTAGTCATTTAATTAATAATTAATATTATATTATTATTATTATTATTATTATTATTATTATTATTATTATTAGCACCGCGTCTTACTACCCATTCGGGTTATACGCACTCACGCTAATGTGTAATGGTAGGGTGATTGTGAGATGAAATGAAGGACCTACAGTTTAACGTGGAATTCGAACCACGGTGGAGGCCTGGCATTCAACACACATCACAAGATGTCATGTCAGAGGTGAAGGATGGGTTTGGTAATCAGATAAATCTGTGCCGGGACCGAGGATTGAACCCCGGCCGCCAGCACAGAGGTCTGCACCTTACCCCTAGACCACCAGGTCACCCTAGTTTAATTAATTGTGTACATAAAAAATATACAGTAATCCATAAGTAAGTATTATTGGAAGTTTTTGTTAACCTTTTAGATGAACTTTATAATCAATAAATCAAATAAGACTATTTATAAAACGCCAAGTTTTTGTGGCTTTCAAAAAACGTGAATAGTTGAAAGTGGATCTCCTATAAAAAAAACATCATGGCTTCACTTCGAATTAATTTCAACTAACATGACATTAACTTGTACAGGTTCTAAACATGTGAATAGTAACTTTTGTTTTCAGAATGGAAGTTCTTTATAACGAAAGTTACTCCACAAAACTCTTTGAACTAAAGTATTTACCTTATTTTTATGTGTATGTGTATATTTACACATGAATGACGTATACATAATGTGTAACATATCTTGAAAAATCTCTCACAATTATTTTCTTCTCACTGAAATGAAACCTCTTTATTTGTCAAGATTTGAAGGAATGCCTCTCTCCTCCCCACTGTTAAAAATATATGAAACAAGAGATAGAAAGGTCTCCTTTACCGTGTCTTTTGTTTTTAGGTGGAGGGATATGGAAGGTATTTTTTTATTTTCATAAACCCTTGCCTTCCAACGTGTACACACACACGCGCGCGCGCACACATGACTCTGGAGAGTGGGCTTTGTCCATTGTGATGATACATGGCTTCAGCTAAGTCCTGACCTCTCGTGCAAGTACTCTATTGTGTGTGTGTGTGTGTGTGGAGTTATATATATATATATATATATATATATATATATATATAGAGAGAGAGAGAGAGAGAGAGAGAGAGTTGTTAGTATAGGCGTAGCTGTAGAAAGAAAAGTGAGGTGGTTATTTCTAACCGGCTAGAAAAGGGGATCTATAGTGTAGTTTCGTTCTAGTACAAAGCTATATTTTTGATGATTTTTTTATTTACTTTTTTCCCTGGAAATGTCAGGGGTTACTCTATTTATCAAGGGGTGGTTAATACCAAAGGGTAGCTTGGCCTCTTATGTGTGTATGTGTGTAAGCCAGTTTATGTTAAGTTGAGCCTAATTTACATACGCAAAGAAAATAGTTAGATGGGTGGTAAGTTGGTCGGCTGAAACAGTTTACTAGAACATTAGGTAACTTGTTGGTCTAGGGATAAGGTGTCAGACTTCTGTGCTGGAGGTCCGGGGCTCAATCCTCAGTCCCGGCAAAGATTTGTCTGTTTGCCAAACCCTTCCTTCCCCTCTGACAAGACGTGTATTAATCACAACTTGTGAATGTGTGGAATACCAGGCCTCCACCGTGGTTCGGATCCCACGTTAAACTGTAGGTCCTCCATTTCATCTCACAATCAATCTACCATTACACATTAGCGTAAGTGCGTATAGCCGGAACAGGTAGTAAGAAGCGTTGCTAATAATAATAATAATAATAATAATAATAATAATAATAAAACACTCCCTAAAACCCTCTTCAGTGACCACGTGGGCTAAGTCCTAAGGCTTATTTCTCAAAATGTATTGGACTGCCGACGATCGGGAGAATGGGGTTCGAAGATAGGTACGGTGTACAGAGTGTGGTTTTTACTAAATGGCTTTACACTCACTTTAAATGTGGGTAAACTTCCTCCAAATTCAACCCTCCTCATCATCTCCTCAGTATATTTAGTACATATGCGTATAGCCCGAACAGGTAAATAAATAGAACATACACAATACTGAGTTCCCTGGTCCAAAGCTCGGCTCATACGCAATGTTTTGTACGTTTTACCTGCGTAGTTCAAGACTTTGCGGAAAAGGAGTTTCGTGTGGGCCGGAAATTTGAAATTATGGGAACTGCGAGGAGACTGTTTACCTCTACGAGGACGAAGAACTGAGCCCAACAGCATATTAATTGGTGACCTGCACAGACTTGTTGATACGTGTGGACACACCAATCCAACTTCTATTCACATGTTGATACGTGTGGACACACCAATCCATCTTCTATTCACATGTTGATACGTGTGAACACACCAATCCGTCTTCTATTCACATGTTGATACGTGTGAACACACCAATCCGTCTTCTATTCACATGTTGATACGTGTGAACACACCAATCCGTCTTCTATTCACATGTTGATACGGGTGGACACACCAATCCGTCTTCTATAGACATGTTGATACGTGTGGACACACCAATCCGTCTTCTATTCACATGTTGATACGTGTGGACACACCAATCCGTCTTCTATAGACATGTTGATACGTGTGGACACACCAATCCGTCTTCTATAGACATGTTGATACGTGTGGACACACCAATCCGTCTTCTATTCACATGTTGATACGTGTGGACACACCAATCCGTCTTCTATAGACATGTTGATAGGTGTGAACACACCAATCCGTCTTCTATTCACATGTTGATACGTGTGAACACACTAATCCGTCTTCTATTCACATGTTGATACGTGTGGACACACCAATCCGTCTTCTATAGACATGTCGATACGTGTGGACACACCAATCCGTCTTCTATAGACATGTTGATACGTGTGGACATACCAATCCGTCTTCTATTCACATGTTGATACGTGTGGACACACCAATCCATCTTCTATTCACATGTTGATACGTGTGGACACACCAATCCATCTTCTATTCACATGTTGATACGTGTGAACACACCAATCCGTCTTCTATTCACATGTTGATACGTGTGAACACACCAATCCGTCTTCTATTCACATGTTGATACGTGTGAACTCACCAATCCGTCTTCTATTCACATGTTGATACGGGTGGACACACCAATCCGTCTTCTATAGACATGTTGATACGTGTGGACACACCAATCCGTCTTCTATTCACATGTTGATACGTGTGGACACACCAATCCGTCTTCTATAGACATGTTGATACGTGTGGACACACCAATCCGTCTTCTATAGACATGTTGATACGTGTGGACACACCAATCCGTCTTCTATTCACATGTTGATACGTGTGGACACACCAATCCGTCTTCTATAGACATGTTGATAGGTGTGAACACACCAATCCGTCTTCTATTCACATGTTGATACGTGTGAACACACTAATCCGTCTTCTATTCACATGTTGATACGTGTGGACACACCAATCCGTCTTCTATAGACATGTCGATACGTGTGGACACACCAATCCGTCTTCTATAGACATGTTGATACGTGTGGACACACCAATCCGTCTTCTATTCACATGTTGATACGTGTGGACACACCAATCCATCTTCTATTCACATGTTGATACGTGTGAACACACCAATCCGTCTTCTATTCACATGTTGATACGTGTGAACACACCAATCCGTCTTCTATTCACATGTTGATACGTGTGAACACACCAATCCGTCTTCTATTCACATGTTGATACGTGTGGACACACCAATCCGTCTTCTATAGACATGTTGATACGTGTGGACACACCAATCCGTCTTCTATAGACATGTTGATACGTGTGGACACACCAATCCGTCTTCTATTCTCATGTTGATCAGTTTTCCTTTTATAATGGTGTAGGTACAGCGTTCACAGATATTTTTTTATTGATTAATTATGTTGTTGTTAAGAGATAACTGATCTTGGTCAATGTTCACGTGAGTTTCATACTTGCACCCTTGAATTTGTGTCTTTTCAGTAACTAGCCAATGTCTGTATCATCTTGAGCGTCGCGTGCTTTCAAGACATTTAGTTTGCCTTATTTTTACAAAAAATTGCAACAAATTGACCAGAATAACACCTCTTCCATGATAGATTCCGCGGAACTGAGTGAGGAAAACGTTACTACATGTACATCGCTTAACTGCAATGTTAATAATAATAATAATAATAATAATAATAATAATAATAATAATAATAATAATAACAATATTTAGCACCGCGTCTTACTAACCGTTCGGGTTATACGCTTTAAGTACTAATTACGCTAATAGATTAGGAATTGGGAAGGTTTAATTAGAGGAAGTGAACCCGCATTTGTGTGGAGGGAAAGTGGAAAACCATTTAGGAAAAACCACTCCCAGTTCACCCGACCGAGATTCGAACCTCGATCTCCCCGTCCTCGGTAGTCGAGCTCAACACGACAAGCGCGTTAGCCAACTACGCCACCGAGGTGGGTTGCAATGTTCCTTACACAGTTTTAACTACGGAGTTATAACTGAGTTATAAAACGTTGTGAATGTGGACAATGCCTTAGCCTCATTGTAGTAAAGGAAAAATAACTTTTCTTTTACATTTTCTCATTACACTATGTTGTGTATGATTAATCAAATGAGGAGTGAGTTTTTTTGTAGAAAAGCGTTTACTAGAATATTTCCTAAAAGCCGGTTTCACCCTGGCAACCAGTTATGAGCCACCCCTTGATGATTCTTCACAATCGAGACGTGAGTAACTTCTATCAAGGACTTGGACCACTTCTCGTCTTAACCGGTTCGTTGAGTACAAACGTTGTATCCTCGCAGGTAGACACACAGACTCTGTACAGTGTTCTCGCCGAGTGATGGTGTGGAAGGTGGGAGGGGTTTGGTTGTCAGTCAACAGCAAAGCCTTTCAAACCATCCCTCCGTCACAAAGAGCCTCCAGAAACACTTCTCTTCACGTATCGAGCGGTAACTCTCAGACTAGAGTCAAATGTTCCTCGCTAAAATAAGATGACACAGGAAGGAGATAGATCGGTAGACACGTGACGTGATTACTGAACTTTCATCGAGCGGGATTTGTCAGTTCGACACTCGGTAGGGATGGGGTGGTTGGGATCTTTCTAACGTTTTATTTATCTAAAGAAAAAACTTCATCTAAGATGCACAGGATATTTCCCAGTGTTTCTATGTGTCTTACTATTATTATCTAACACCGCGTCTTACTACCCATTCGAGTTATACGCCTATGTACTAAATACGGTAATGGGTTAGTAACTAGGAAGAAAGAATTTAGAAGAAGTGAACCCACATTTACGTGGAGAGAAGGTGGAAATCCATTTAGTAAAAACCACCTCAATTCACCCGACTTAGATTCGAAACTTGATCTCCCCGTCCTCAGCAGTCTAGCTCGACACGATACTAGTGCGCTAGCTAACTACGCAACTGAGGTGGGTAGATGTGTCTTGCTAACAGTTTGAGCTGTATGCATATGTAGTAACCAAACTCACGTGTAAGGGACGAGGAAGGTTGAATTTAGATGAAGTGTACCTGATTTTTCGTGAAAGGAGAGTGGAAAACTATAAAGGAATAAAATCACCCAGTACACTCGGCTGGGAGTCAAGACCCAAAAATCTGCGTTATCGGCAGTCCAGTTTATTTCAAGAGTGATGTCTTAGACCACGCAGCCACTGAAGCGAGTTACAAGTGTTAAAAGTAGATAATAAAATGGCTGTGTTAAATTAAATTCTATGAAACAGATTACTAGTAAGACTGTAGTAACGATAAGAACATGGAGGGAGCGAGGTCTACTGTTCACAGAACTACTAGTAAGACTGTAGTAACGATAACAACATGGAGGGAGCGAGGTCTACTGTTCACATAACTACTAGTAAGAATGTAGTAATGATAATAACATGGAGGGAGTGAGGTCTACTGTTCACAGAACTACTAGTAATACTGTAGTAACGATAAGAACATGGAGGGAGCGAGGTCTACTGTTCACAGAACTACTAGTAAGACTGTAGTAACGATAACAACATGGAGGGAGCGAGGTCTACTGTTCACATAACTACTAGTAAGAATGTAGTAATGATAATAACATGGAGGGAGTGAGGTCTACTGTTCACAGAACTACTAGTAATACTGTAGTAACGATAAGAACATGGAGGGAGCGAGGTCTACTGTTCACAGAACTACTAGTAAGACTGTAGTAATGATAATAACATGGAGGGAGTGAGGTCTACTGTTCACAGAACTACTAGTAATACTGTAGTAACGATAATAACATGGAGGGAGCGAGGTCTACTGCTCACAGAACTACTAGTAAGACTGTAGTAATGATAATAACATGGAGGGAGCGAGGTCTACTGTTCACAGAACTACTAGGTCAAGGTTTATTCTAGAAGGTACAAATTAAATTTCATAATACGCTTTGAATTTGGAGATAGCTGACGATTGTCTCGTTTTTGGTTAAGTATGGTGTCTTCCGATTGGATTACACGGTTATGTTACTTTGTGTTCAAAAAACGTGGGTGAATTAATATTAAATATTTGCTGGTCCATTGATTGGAGCTGCACACGAAACACACAGCTAGTATTCCAGGGGTTGTTGTTATGCATTTTTACATTCAATATACAGTAGTCCAATAATTTCTTTTTAATTTCAAATGTATACATTTATTAAAATCATGTATGCTAACGTTAACAAAACATTTGGAAATAATAAACTGATTTGAATTATATATAGATATATTTACATAAACAAAATTCAAATAAATTAGCTAAAAGTGTAAACGTATATGTGTAGTAATTAAAATGTTGGAAGTGTGTGTGTGTGAATAGTAGCCTACATCACTGGATTCACAAAATCAATACTGGGCCCATCTGGTCTGGTTTACCGGTGGCGAGGTTTGATTCAATTTGTGTCTGGGTGTGGTAAGAGTGGCTTTACCTAGACTGTTTCCCACTTTACCTACATACTATTGCGGGTGCATTAGCTCTAAATTTTAAACTTGCACATCCCAACCATACTAACACAATTAAAATATGCTTATCCTAGATGAATGGTTTAAATTTATTTATACAAATCCATATTTATTTATATATAAAATGAATATAAATATATACATATTTGATTATATATAAATTTATATATACTTATTTAAGCTATATAAATATATATGTATTATAATTTATGTTTATAATTATATATATTTATATACTAATTTATTTATAAATACAAAAATAAATAGTTATATAGCTCCAAATAAGAACTAAAGTGGATACAAACTTCTGTTGCAAAACACATCATTTTCTAGGTAAAGCATCTGAAAATTACTTAAGCTAATTTCGTTTAGAAATAATTGTCGGGAAAAAAGAAAATCGATTAGGAAATATTCCTGGTTGTTTATTAACAAATAAATAATGATACAAATAAAATCAATAAAGTAGATTTACTCGAAGAATAAAATAAAGTTAAGAAACAATTAAATATTGGCCTTTTAAAATAAAATATACAATATGGTTTCCCCGCATATTAATTCTCTTTCTTTACCTGAAACGGATAAATTTACTTGAAACTCTTAATATACATTGTTGCTTAAACATAATGGATAAAAGTGAAGGAGCATACATGAAATAATTTACATTGTTACAGAAACCGATTTAGAAAAAATCTATCGTTTTTCTTCACCAACGAGCTAATAAATTCCCAATTTCCAAGGCCTCAATTTAAAAAATACAGTTGACTGTGAATAGCTCATAAACTATTGGGGTTTTAAATATATATTTAAAAAAATAGTATTTAACTTTAATAGTAACTTACTACTTCTTTGCAGCAATGAGTTATTTCCTATCCCAAAGGTTTGCGGAGCTATTCTCAAAATTGGAGATATCCACATATTTAAATTACCCACCATGTTGTGTTCATAGAAAAATGAGTTAGGTCCGCTTGTTTGTAATGATTTAAGAGTACACACATAGGAATTTAAATCAAAATCGTTAGAACCGATTTCAAGATTTTTCTTCTCTCTTTAGACTATTAAGTAAACTACCCTTAATTTTAGGCTTACATATCTAATTCCCAAAATACTTCGGGGGGAAGGGGGTGGTACGGGGGGCCGGGAGGGGAAGAGTAAATTTTAGATACCAAGCTTAAGCCCGATTGCTAAAAGTTTTCGTCTCTAGACAAGATACAATTGGCATCATAAAATACACTTTTTCACATTTCGGGTCGATATCTATAAAATTCTTTGATTGGTTTTTTTACGATCACAAAAATTTCGCTACCCGAGGGGTCATGAGAAAGCAAGATTAAAAAAAATTAAATATCTTAATTGAAGACAACTTTCTTTGGTATTATGAAACTTACTACAGGACACAATTGTTCCTGATTCATCTTTAAGCTATCACAAGAATGCATCTAGGCCCTCCAATTAAAAAAAAAAATCCAGACGCTGTGCCTTAAAAATAAATTGCTTAGCAACCTATGTTTGATAACTCATCTATCATTATTTTGACCCATATAATATGACTCAATTTGCTCGTTGGGGCCTCCGCCCCCAAACCCCAATGAGTTGTCTGTACAAGTGGATGTAAAGTAATGTAATTCTAGAGCCGTTTTTTATAGGTCTTACGGTATAGCTCTAAGAGACCTCCAGAGAAAGGTCCGCACCGACTTTAAAGTTACTCCGCCATTTTGAATATTTTTTTTGGGGGTTGAAAATTAAAATTTTTAACTTTTTGGAATTTTCCCGTAGGTTACAGGCTAGAAGCTAGAAGTATTCCTAATTTCAAGTTTCTAGCTCGTCTGAAAGTGGGTAAACATTAATGTCAGTGAGTGAGGTAGCCATGTGGCTTTATAGTAGTATATAATAATAGCGAAGTTTGGCAGTTGAAGTTGTAGACACTCTGTATAGTGTGAAGTGTTTTCACAATAAAACTAAGTTACACAAAAGCATTCATAAAAATACTCAGCCATTTGTTTTTTTTTTTTAAATATACGATTTGGAATATTACTCAAACCACAATTACCCACCACGCGTATTTCTCCACACGTGCTTATGGACGATACTTTTCAGAAGCGAAAGGAGGTTGTTAGTTTTATGTATGCCTTGTACGTGTGGGCAGTAGCACACATGTACATATGTGGTAAAGCACTTGGGTTTGTGGGAGGATGTGTATGTATGTGTGCGTAGAGGGAGAGTAATAATTCATCTCCAACCCCTAACATATCACCTCTAACAAAACCTCACCTACCCTCATTCCCGAGCCAGAGAAACAACTCGACAACAACACAAGTCGAGCTTCTAAAAAATATCGTGGGAAATAATTCCAAAGTGTTAAGTTGAGTTGAAAAGGGAAGGCGTGTTAAGGTCACTATTTTGGAAGTCTTAAAACAATTTTTTTTGAGACCATAAATAAAATATTTCTTCAACAGCTATGTTTAGTTTAATTTTTTACTTATAGTGATAGTAACCATTAGAAGAGACATTGTAGCTATAGTATGATTTTGTTAGGAAGAACAGTAGAAGTTAGTTACTAAAGTTACTAAAACAATGTTAATATATTTATACATAGAGTCATGTCATCTGCAGATGTTAATTTTGGTAGATATTATCAATACCTATCAAATAACACATATAATATAAGAAAATATTATCAATGTTGGCAGCAAAGAATTATGTTTGAATTTTCTCTACTGTTCTTCCAACCAAAATCAGGGTAGTCATGTGATGAGAATGGAGAAGGACAGAAGGCCTAAGAAAGCCATACAGAACAAAGAGAAGGGTGGAAGACCACGGACAAGATGGAGGGACCAAGCGCAGAAGGACAAGGAGGCTAAAGGAGCGGATTGGAGACGTTTGGAGAAGGAGATGTTTAGAGAGATCAAAAGAAATGGAGGAGGATGTGCCAGACGACCCGCAGAGACGGAAACATCAAATGATGATGATGATAATATTTTTTAGTACCACGTCTTAGCTACGCAAATGTACTAGAGATGAGGATGGTTGCATCTAGAGGAAGTGTTCTCACATTTGCGTGGAGGGGAAGTGTAAAACTATTAATGAGAAACCACATTCAGTACATTCAATCAAGGATAGAACCCCGATCTCCCTGACATCGGCAGTCCAGTCTATTGCGAGAGTGACGCATTAGACCATTCGGCAACCAAAGCGGGTGAGATTTTCTAAAAGAAAAGAAAAAGGTTCTCATAAAATTTTGCGATGCTCGTGGCAAATATCACCATGTATATAAAAGTAAACTAAACGCATCTAATGTAATAGTCTGAAAATTGAAAATTGACACCAGTACATTGAAATCGAACCCGGGACTTTTGACTTCGTACGAAAATGCTCTGGCCACTGAGCTATCTAGGAATCGTCAGAATATGATATCTAGATGGAGTAATCCTCCCTAAAAGCATAAATAATAGCTTTGTCTATTTGATTCTTGCTGCAATAGTGTTTTATTTACTGTGTAAAAAATAGATCTTATAAAAACTGCCAAATACTTACCTTTATTTCAAGTTTCTTTCCATCCAACTATAGCGGGATTAAAGTTAAGAATCTGGTGTTTCAACAAAGCTTAAGATAATGTTTTAAATGTAGTATTCTAAAATATTTTAAAATTACATAAAATTTAAATAAGAATATTGTAAATTAATTTTCTAAAAAAAACGGGGTCCTATCATCATATTGGTCCATGATTTTCGTTTCGTTTTTAATTATTCGCGTCTTATCACCCACTCAGAATATTTGTAAATTTCCACTAATTGGGTATTATTATTATTATTATTATTATTATTATTATTATTATTATTACTATTATTAGCACCGTGTCTTACTACCCGTTCGGGTTATACGCACTTACGCTAATTGTAATGGTTGGGTGATTGTGAGATGAAATGAAGGACCTACAGTTTAACGTGGAATCCGAACCATGGTGGAGGCCTGGCATTCCCCACATTCACAAGATGTCTTGTCAGAGGTGAAGGAAGGGTTTGGAAATCAGCTAAATCTATGGCGGGACCGAGGATTGAACCCCGGCCGCCAGCACAGAAGTCTGACACCTTACCCCTAGACCACCAGGTCACCAATTGGGTATTAAAGAGCAAGGTATAATTTATAAGAAGTGTACCAGAATAGTATGAATGGGGGGAAACCATTTAAAGATAAATCTGGCATTTTGTCACGTGTGATCGATCGACTAGTACTAAGTTTTATATATTTTATCGCCGCGTCTTACTACACATTTGGATTATACGCTTATATACTAATTACGCTAATAATTTTAGGGATTAGTAAGGCTATATTTTTAGGAAGTGTACCCGCATTTACACAGAAAACCATTTTGTAAAAAACATCATCATAGCACCCGACCGAGATTTGAACTCAGGGACTATATTCTCTTATTAAATGTTTATTTGTAGACCAGCGATTGAAATTTCAAACGAAGTGCAATATAAAGTATTGTTTAAGATTTATCTTGAAGATGATGATGATGATAATAATAATAATAATAATAAAAATAATAATAATAATAATACCTAAAACAAAGTGCATGTACTCTAAATATTAAGCTAATTTAGTCCAATTTTCCGCGGTTGGGGAGGTCAGGGATCGAATCCCATTCAGGTGCACTGGGTGTTTTTTTTCTAAATGGTTTTCCACTTTCCACACAAATAAGGGTGTTTTACCTCTAGAATTCTAACTTACTTATCCCTACCACATTAGCATGAACAGTATAAGGGTGAGATTTAGAAAAAGAGAGAGGGGGAAATATGACTATTAAAAATAACTCAATCAAATCAACTCAATAAAATTGCATACTTATCTTGATATTTTCTTGAGACGAAAAGCATCTGCTCTTTGTACCAAAATATGGTTGTAATTCTATTATTCCTTTTCAATACTTTCATAAATATGAATGAATATTTTTTCGCTTCTTTCATCATCCCCCCCTCCCAAACAAGTTCTGCTGCAAAGATTTCGTTTCGTAGAGCCACAAGTAAAAAAAAAAAAAAAGTTCATGAATGCGAGAGTATTTCTCTGTGGCTGGAACATATTCATGAATCAATATTACACTCTGTTGTAATAAAATATAGTTCTATACACTGTTAGCAACTAAGACTATAAGACGGTGCCCTTACTGGATATAGGCGAGTAAAACCAAATAATATAAGGGATAAGGATGATAAATGTGAGTAATGAAAGCTTCATATTAGTTTTTGACTATTTTTAATCGTTGATATTTAACAGGGGTGTTAAAATTTTGAAATACTGAAGTATGAGTTAGAATCTCCTTTGTTTCGACACTTACATTAAAACGATAGCCATCACATTCTCGAAACATTTCTAAGTAAGAATAGAACTACGATATTTTATGAACGATTTTAAATATTTCATTTAACATGACTTATATAAACAAATAAACATTGCTTATAACCACTATTAAACAGAGAGGGTCTATGTTCGAATTCCAGTACGTGTATATTGAGACGGAAACTTAAATTGTTTCTCACTCTTCACCCTCCGCAAATGCTGACATAATTTCTCTAAATTATACCACACAAATCCCTACACTATCAGTGTATAAATAAGGATAGGGATGTATAGTAAGAAGTTATGAACCATAGTAATTAAAACATTGTTCACACTGTTTGCACGCAAATCTCGGTTTGTTTCTAGTAATAAGCTGAAAAATATGTTATTATTTTGAACCACGTCTAACTATCCGTCGAGACTATCCGTCGAGACTATCCAATATTAAACTACACTAATGGGGCAGGTTTGCGAAAGGCCATACTGTATAGAAAGTGTATCAGCGTATGCGGGAGGTGAGATTGGTAAACATATGTTTAAAAAATATATATAATTTCACCTGACCAGGATTCGAACTTGATATCGTGGACACCTGAAATTTAGACACCGACATGTTGTATGAGATTAGGTTTGTCGGTATTTCAGTGTCTTCCGTAAATTACGTAATACTTTTTTTCTGATCTTTTTTGATTCTTTGCTCCCTTACGATAGTACCCATAGCACCAAGCACCAAGCACCAAATAGACCCACTTCGGTGACCGCATGGTCTAAGACGTCACTCTCGCAGTAGACTGGACTGACGACGAGGGGTAGATGAGGTTCGAATCTCATTTAAGTATTATGAATGGGATTTATTAAAAATAAATTTTTTCCCGCAAATGTGGGTGCACTTTAGATAAATATAACCTTCCTAATGCATAAATTCACTAGCGTAATTAGTACATAAGCATATAACCCGATTGGGTAGTAAGACGCGGTTTAAAAAACCACCAAGTATAAATTTAACCTGGCCTTTCATTATTACCCCCCCTCCCCCTTTACTTTACAACCTGCGTTAAACAATTTTTCACAAAAGTGAAAGTCATTATTATTTCACAGGGAGCTTATAAGACACTAAAACAGGGACTCAGTTTTAATACTACTCAGAATTAAAAGTTATCAACGGGGAAAACATTTCTTTTAACAATTTTTGTTGTTGCAACATTAAAATTTAAGTATACGATCTGTGTTACATAACACTTTGATGTATCCCTCCCCTCATGTAACACCATATTATACACACTAGTTTTAACTACTACCCCCTCCCTCAACAGTGATACGTGGTTCATGAATTATTATAACTATCATTTTATTTTCACACGCAGTAGCTTCATACTCCTGTCCTAGGCAATTAGCATTACAACTTTTGCTACTAACCATCATCATTAACCCCTTAACCCCCTTTTTGCTTGTATTAGCTCTTTAATAACTCATGCTAAACTTGTCACAAGCGCAAACAAACATATAACAGCACGGTAAAGTAATTATTTAACCTAGAAAATAGCAATAACAAAACGTCACAGTTAGACAGAAGAGATTTGGTTTTTGTTCATGTCGCTGTACTTTTATTAATGTTGTGTGACAACTAAATTGCATTCCCGCCTTCCCCCCCCCCCTTCCCCTCCTCCTACCCTCAAAAAGTTTGTATTTACTAGTAATTTTTCACCGTGACCAACTACCCATTCTGTTTAGCCGGATATTTAGTAATTCATATATTTCTGTAAGGGTGAGAAAGGTGGAAGTTTGAGAAACTGTACCTGCATTTGCGTGAAGAGAAAGTGAATGGAAAACCATTTAGTAAAATCAAGCCTCAATAGGTCCGGATAGTATTGGAGCCCCAACACCCTCCAATCATTGGTGAATCCGATTGAATGGGTTTGACATTTTTAAACAGTGTAATAATTGTAAAGTTTGTTATGAGCTAGTACACTATCTATATAATAATGTATTTACCTGAAAATAATATAATAATCACACTTAAATTTGCTAGCCCACACAATACACAACAATCGAGAGCTAACATGTACTGAAACACATCTTGCCTCAACTGACGTCATAGTTACATATTATTAAACGTTAGTCCCAACCAGGGAATTAATATTCACTATCTAGGGATAATAACTCTATATTGACAAACTAAATTGCTTGGTAAATAAACTTTTAATTGATATTGTGAATGAACTCCTTTCCACACACATTTTCTGACCAAAGTTTTGTGAATATTTATAAAACTTACACCCAGAAAGGGACTTGACTTTATTCAGTAACCGCTCTTATCATCTGAGCTAACCAAGTTTTTCTTCTCCGTTTAACCTTACACATAACGTATCGGTGGACGTGTGGACCAAGTGTCAGGCTTGTTTAGTAACGGTGACAGGGAGGTAATGATCAGGAACCGGCTGAGTTTACCAAGACCTCAAGTGTAGTTTTTTCCACTTTCCCTCCATTCCAATGTTGATATATTTACTCAAAATTATATGTATTCTTCTTCTTAATTCAGGGCATGCACTTAATATTTCGGTTGGTTAGTGCCACCTGCACCATCTATAGTAATATTATAAAGAGGAAAGATGTAATTTTTTTGATTTTTTGTTTGTAATGGATAAGCTCAAAAACTACTGGACCGATTTAAAAAATTCTTTCACCAATATAAAGCTACATTATCAGCGAGTAACAAAGGCTATATTTTATTTTGAAAATTTAATTTATTCCTCATAAAAATGTCGATAGTATATTATATAGTCGTTGGAAAAAAAAGTTGTTGAAGGTAAAGTGGGGTTGGCGAAGGGAGTGGGGGTGGGGGTAGGGGTGAGAAAAGAGAAATAGATGTAGTGACGAGGAACGCAAAAAAAAAAATATTAAAATAAAATTTGGGGAAACGAGGGGAGTAAATTAATTTGATTTTAACAATTTGTTTGATTGGAGTATACACAATTCCTTTTCGCGCCTAGAGCAAACAAAATTATAGAGGAATGAGATGAAAATAGGAGGGAGGATAAAAAGAGGGAGGGGGCTATACTGTGATGGTAGGACTGTATTTTCAAAAAAATTAAGTAAAAAAATGTTTTGTTTTTATATTGACATGATGGATGATTTGAAGCGTTGTTTTACAGGATTCTTTACAATATTATTTTACGGGGAAGGGGGATATTCCCATGTACTAGGGACGTTGCCTTACAAAATTAATGCTAAAGAACGAGTGCAAAAAGGCCTACCAATTTTTCCAAAAATATATTTTCACAAATCTTCCAGGGTTATTTTACATACCACAATCGACATGGGACTGACAGCTTTACTTACACTCCAAAGGAAGTTGTGCTACGGATTTTTATTACTCAAGAAAACCCATACGGGTTTAAACCTACGAATATCGGGTCCTGAGAGGAGCAATTTACCCAAAGAACACCTAAGTCGACATATGTTCCTCATCCCTAACAGATTCACGTGGTTAAATAAGGATAGCTAGGTCAGGTAGTAAGCTGAAGTGGACAAAAATTTAAATATATTTCTTTATTTCATCCTATTTAATAGATGTATGTAATCTTGAAAATGTGTATTACCTTGTTAAATTAAGGCCCTTGTCCATGTCGAGTGCAAGTCTAAAACCTATTTTGGGATGGTGGGCGGGAGGGTAAAAGGCGTGGAGTGGCTTCACAACCGACCAAAGTATCCTTCCGCGCCAACAAGAACAGATGGATCACGGAAACCGTAGATGGCGCTAGCTACCAGACAGGTCTTACGGAAAAATCATACGTTTGGAAATATCAGTTTTATCGATAACAAGTGAGATTTGTATTATAATATTTTCAACACCTCGTCTAAGATAATGTATCAATGTTTATTAGGTGTTACATTTTCTTATTTTTGCTATACAGACGGCAGTTTTCTAAAGAAAAATGTCAAATTTATTGATAATTGAGCATTGTTAAAATTATACAAGAGGTGTGTGTATAAAAATTATAACTTAATCAACATATATTCTTGAACAAACCGTTTCTGAAAAGAAAAATGCAAAACATTAAAAATTCTTGAAGCTAACAGTTTGTTCCCACGGCTTCACATTCCACGCCAAATGAAAAGGGCCAATCGCCTTAAGTGTAAAACAATTGTACACTTTAACTTGTGTATAAATCTCTCGAATGGTCGGGGCCAGCGCTACTCTCAGTATAGACTGGACTGTTGATGACAGGAAGTTCAGGGTTCGAGCTCCAGTGGGTGTACTTAAGGCATTATTTTCTAAACAGTTTTATACTCTTGTCTTCATGCAAATGTAGGTACACTTATTCAAAATTAAGCCTCCATCGTTCCAACTCACTAGTATGTTTAGTATATATACGAATAGCCCGAATGGGTGGTAAAAATAAAAAACTTGTTTATAAAAAAAACACTTTTAGCCAGATAATTTTTATAGCGTTTTCTTAGTAAATATAATTTGTGACTGAAGGTCAGCATGATAATAATACGAAATATAAAATTATTAATATTTATATGTAACGCCTCAATCTTTATTTAAGTTGCGAAAAAGTTTCCGAGTCTTTAAATAAGTTTTCACCCCCCTTTGAATGAAATAAATATATGAAGGTTATATTGGTTTCTATTTGTCACATGTATTAATGTATCTTTATGGGACGATGACAAATGGATTTCAATTTGCTGGCTTGTTTTGATTTCCTTGTTTCTCTGCTTTCGCTTATTTCGCTGTCCTTTGAAAGGGGGATATATTTATCATTAAGGTTTATTTCGGTAGCTTTGTTGTTGTGATATTTATTGTTTTGATTCATAAGACAGACGAATCGCATCACAATGAGTGGGCCTGTCTTTTGTCTTAATAAGTAAAGTTTTGTTTAGTAACTTTATTAATTTAATTGGGTATGAACAGAAGTGTGTATGTAATTTTATCACAAAGGGAGGTAAATAAAGAGAAACGTTGAGAGAAAGATAAGAAGAAAGAAATGAAACTGAAAAATAATATAAGTATAAAGAGAGAAAAAATAGGAAGAAAGAAAACTAAAAGAGAGATGATAAGTTAAAAGAGAGAACACTAAAACGAGAGATAAATAAAAATAAAGCTAAGTAGATATGGATGAGTAGAAAGAAAGAAAAGTATAGATTGAAATCGGTTTACAAAACGAGAGAGAAGTAGAGAGAAAGAAAAGCTTAAAGGGAGAAGTAGAAAAATGAACATGTATAAAGATATGAAATTAGAATGAAAGATAGAATAAAGTCGATAGAAAAATATAAATAGAAATAGATTTAGAAATATATATGCAGTAAGAGAGAGAGAGCAAGGGAGAAAGAGATAAAACTAAACATCTAAAAAATGAGAAGTAGAAATGATAAAAAGATTTTTAAAAATAGAAAATAAAACAATATAAAGAGAGAGAGAAATAGAAAGCGTGAAGAAGAAATACCAAAAGCTAAGCAGAGATATATAGATTAGTACTATTAATATATATATATATATTTTGGTAAAAAATATACAGAAGGGGGAAGGAAAATTAAACTAATTTACCTGGCAGCTAAATTAATTAGCTTGTTCCACCTGCGCAACTAATTTGTGAAGCCTCACATATTTTGAATGCATTTTGTGTAATGTCCCATATTTAGCACATCAAAATTACCTGTACAAAAATAAACAAAACCTTTACTGTAGGTCTAAATTCATAAATTCACTTCTTTTTTTTCAGAGAAAATAGGTGGAACCCGTTTTAAAACTCGTCACAAAATTATCGGGAGCTTGAAACTGATTTATTTATGTCTCTTCTAATGTTGTTTAAGCTAGCACGTAAACTATATTTTTATTTTGAGCCAACTTTAAACAAATCTATTTAAATCACAATCTAGCAAAACTTAAATAAAAAAATCACCAAAATCATATTAATGGAAGTTATGTATTACTCAATATTGTTGATAGTTATTTGAGAATTTATAACATAAATTTGTTTAAAATTGTAATTTTTGAAACAACTACCAATAAGTTGGTCTAAAAGTATTTATAATGAATATGAAATATGTGAAAATAAATTAAATTTTCTCAAAAAAAGCCGGTTTACAATGGATTTATAATTCATGATCAGCCATTTTTAATGATGACTTCACAGTACCACATAATAACATATTTTTAGCATGTGTTTGACATTATTTTGATTAATTTTTTTCCACCGGTCCAATTTTTAAACACGTGTATAGTATCGTCCTAAATTGGGATAAGGGTAGTACATATAAAGTGCGTTATCAGCATGTAATATATATATAATAAGAAGAAAAAACAGCTATAAATCACAGTAGAAAGACATCCCTAAATTCATCCGGATAAGCTTTGAGCATCAACCTTCTTGTAAACCAGACATGTGGTACCATTAAAATTCATTAAAAGTCATTGAATCCTCATGACCACTGTATGAGGTTACAATTTAGTATTCGCAGGTATGAAGGTCAGGTTGTGGCACAATGAGTTGACGATGATAACGTTTGTTCTCTGTGACCATGAAATAACACAACAATCATCAGTATATTAATGCCCAAGGTCCGGACTTTGATGACTTTAGAAATGATCAAAATTACTCATTCATTCTAAATAAAGATTTCAAATTTTTTTAAAATTACCTAAAAAACGTATAAAACTCGTATTGAATGAACACGACTAAACCAAACACACAATTTACAAATATGGATTAAAAAATTCCAAAAAACTAAACGTCTAAACTCTTGCATCCTGATGAATATAACATTCATTTTATAAACATATGTGCTGCTCCCTCCCAGCGCAGCCCTTTCCAGCCTAATTGCAGTTGTACCAGAAATGCGTATTTTACAACCAAACAATCAAACAGGATACAAACTTCATGGCCTACACTATCTTCTCATTCAGACAACTGTAATACAAACTTCATGGCCTACACTATCTTCTCATTCAGACAACTATGACATAAAGTTCATGGCCTACATTATCTTCTCATTCAGACAACTGTGATACTCTAGGCAGCCTTCAGCCTAATTTCTTTACAAATCATTTCACAAACAATCAAGGATACAAAAGTTCATGGCCTACACTATCTTCTCATTCAGATAACTGAATACAAAATTCATGGCCTACACTTATTTCTCATTCAGACCTTGTAAAAAACTTCATGGCTTACATATCTTTTCATTCAGACAACTATGATAAAAAGTTCATGGCCTACATTATCTTCTCATTCAAAACAACTGTGATACAAATTCATGGCCTACACTATCTTCTCATTCAGACAACTTGTAATAAACTTCATGGCCTACATTATCTTCTCATTCAGACAACTGTGATAAAATTCATGGCCTACATTATCTTCTCATTCAGACATCTATGACATAAAGTTCATGGCCTATTATCTTCTCATTCAGAAAACTGTGATACAAAGTTCATGGCTTACATTATCTTCTCATTCTGACAATTGTATTAAAAAGTTCATGGCTTGCATTAATTTCTCATTCAGACAACTGTGATAAAAAGTTAATTGCTTACATTATATTTTCATTCCAACAATTCTTTGTTGGGAACAAAGTTTGAGTCATCATGCATTTATAAAATATTGATACTATCAAAAATATTCTTCATCAAGGTAAATGTCTTCAAATGGCTCAAAAATACCAAAAAATGTTGTGAACTAAGAAAATATGACCTAAAATTCCAAAATGACAAATTATTACCATAAAATGGCTTATAAAATATACATTTCTACAACCAAAGGATCATGAACATAATTTATAGCACATAAACATTGTCTGTGATGTATCAAAAAATTGCATGTCATCCAATTCCGGGCCCTGGTGATATCAATCTTCAACCATTCTTTAAGGGCGTAAAATATAGTTTTGATTGTTTTTTAAAATTAAATATATTTTTGAAGAAATCGTTTGTACTTTATTAATTTAATTTAATTTTTATTCATTAATTTGAGATATTTAACATGCACTTTCCAAACAGACTGATAATATCAGCTCACGAATATTTCTCTGAGCGAGTGCAAAATGATCTATCAATTTTGCCAGTAAAAGTATTTTTACATCTTTTTTCATGGTTCTTTACATGTCATAATCGACATGGGACTGACAGCTTTACTTTCCCTCCGAAGGTAGTTGTGCTACGGATTTTTAATCAAATTCGTCAAGCCATGCTAGTTTTGAACCCACCGAACATTGGGACCTTAGGCGAGTAATTTACCCCAAGACCAAAGAGGTTAAAAATTTTCTTTATTGATTGGCAAACATTTGTTATAAACAAATGTTTTAAGACCATTCCTTAACATTTCCATTGCTATAAAAACCAATTAATCATGTCTATTTGCTTTATTTATGTTTTACTAATAAGTCAATAAAACTCCAATAAGTAGCCTATTAATAAAGAAATATATGATATAGATATTTTGTTGTTTTACATATTTCACGCGCTACATTTAAAAATAAAAAATTGTTAATAAACTATTGTATTATTAATAAATTGTAGGCTACTCTTTAAATCTTTTACAAATACTACAAGATTTTTTCTTCATTAATTAAAGTTAAACAATTTGCGCTCACATAAATATATATAGATTAAATTATTTGTATAATTTTTGTTTTAATATCTAACATATTCAAATACACCTTATTTTAATGTTTGTGTTATCACATTATATAATGTAAAACTACAAACTATATCACTATAATAAACCAATATATTGACCACGCTTGTAATAAAATAGAATTATAATTTATAATCTTTTCCGAAGTTTTTCAAATAATATAATAATATTATATTATTTGAAAAACTATTAATTCTTTACACAGAAATAAACATATTAGTAAAGGTCTCTATATATACCTACTTTAGAACAAGACTTTGCTAAACAAGAAATACAAATAGATTCCTAAACAATAAAATGATAGAAAATAATATTCAAGACTCTCTTGTTAACCCCCTACCCATAGAACAGTCGTTAGTCGTTAGTCCCTTCTGAGCACAGGGTTCCAGCGTTTGAGTCCACGCATGGCCGAAAAAATTCATAAGTGAAATTGGGGTTTCCATTATCACAATGAAGTATTGACTGTTGTGTTTGTTCTAGATTTCAGTGAGTTTATAAGTCGTGTGCTGATATAATCAGTTGGTTCAGAAAGTGCACGTTAAATGCCTCTGAATATTAGAAAAAATACTCTCTCTGTAGACTAGAGAGCCAATTACGGGGATATTGGGGTTCGATCCCGGTAGGGAGTACCGAAGTTTTTTTCCCCTAAATGTTTTCCCACTCTACCTCCAAGAAAATGCGGGTACGCTTCTTCTAAGTAAAACATTGCTAATCCCTAAAACCATTAGCGTAATTAGTAAATATGTGTATAATCCAAAAAGGTTAGTAAGACATGAGGTGACCTGGTGGTCTAGGGGTAGGTATCAGACTTCTGTGTTGTGGGTCCGGGGTTCAATCCTCGGTCCCGGCACAGATCTATCTGATTGCCAAACCTTTCCTTCACCTCTGGCAAGACGTGTATTAATCACAACTTATGAATGTGGGGAATGCCAGGCCTCCAGCGTGGTTCGGATCACACGTTAAACTGTAGGTCCTCCATTTCATCTACAATCACCCTACCACTACACATTAGCGTAAGTGCGTATAACCCAAACGGGTAGTAAGACAAAGAGCTAAAATAAATAATAAATAATAATATGTAAGACATGGTGCTAAAAAAAATAAAAAAATAGTTAATCAGTCAAAACTTTATATCTAGCGTTTCATTGTGACTGATACTTTTTTTTTTTTTGTGGATCATGGTTTCATTATTACTCCAAAAGTTTCCTCGTAGATATTATAATAGGATAGAATCATGGCATGGATTCCGGGACTGTCTCTGATCCATCCCGTGGATCATGGCTTCCTTCGCATCATTGCTCATTGAACAGGATTTCAGCATAAATGGAACTACAAATCCACTTACGATATAAACTCACAGGATTTACTCCAAGGAGATCATGAATCCTGGCTGAGAGGAGGGTGGGGAGAGGGTGGGGGAGGGGCAGTAGCGGCTCAGAGGCTCAACTGTTGGAAGTAATACATGTATAGTCTATTCACCACACGTTGACCTCTTTATGACAGTTCTATAGTACTATACTTTTATATAAATATGGTTTTACTGAATGCCATCTCAATGAAGTATTTCATTTAACCAACAAACAATTTAATATTCTCTACTTGCTGCGGTGGCCACATGGTCTAAGACAATAGACTAAACTGCAAATACGGGAAGATTGGTATTTAATCCCAGTCTGGTACACTGAGGATGGATTTTTCCTAAATTGTTTCCCACTCTATCTCCACATGCAAATGTAGGCTCACTTTTTCTTCTTATTATTAGCACCGCGTCTTACTACCCATTCGGGTTATACGCACTTACGCTAATGTGTAATGGTAGGGTGATTGTGAGATGAAATGGAGGACCTACAGTTTAACGTGGAATCCGAACCACGGTGGAGGCCTGGATTCCACACATTCACAATGGATTTATCATTGTCAGGTGAAGGAAGGGTTTGGTAACAGATAAATTCTGTGCCGGGACCGAGGATTGAACCCCGGCCCCAACATAGAAGTCTGACACCTTACCCCTAGAACCCGCCAGTATCAGACAGGTAATAAGTACATGAGAGTACAGCCCGAATGGTCGTAAGAAGTGGTGATATATATTTTAAACATTTAATGAACCACGTGTTTTAATTAAGAAGGGATGGGGTAACGTACGTAGGATACGTCATAAAATGACATATTAATTATAGTGACTCTTTTAAACTAAATGTATAGCAGTAAAACATGATATTGTAAACGAAACGTATTTATCATATATGATAATTTTAAAAATGAATGTATCTTGAACGTTCTCCACTAAAAATGAAAAAGACAGCTTCCCTTTTCAATCCTTGAACGAACGTATTAATTATTTTATTAAACAGTAAGTTTTTTTAGTGAGATAAAGTATTTTTATAATTAACGTGTTCTTTACAAACACATAATCGTATTAGTATACAAATTACAAACCAGGTTAATTTGATAGAATGGTGTAAATTATGACAACATGGAGACGGGAATTTATACAGTTACCAGGTTGTTATTTTTCATTATTCTTTTTCTTGTCACTGCGTATAGCACTATTAGGGCTAAAGGCACAGTAACTGATTTCACTAATGGGTCAGAACCAAGGAGGGTTAGATTAAAAATTAATGTACCCACATTTGCGCGGAGGAAGAGCATTCATTGTAAAACCATTTAGGAAAATCTAACCTTAATATACCCGACCGGGATTTGAACCCTAATCTCCCCGTCATTGGAAGTAAGTCTATTCCAAGCGTGATGCCTTAGAAAAGGGGTAATCAACCTTTTAATGTTCAAGGGCAGAGTTTTTGTCTCTTGTTGGCTTGTGGACCGCAATACTGTATTAGGATTGAAAATATTAAAATACTCGTATCGGCTAATTCTTATACACTTATACTCTCACTAGGGATTAGGATTTCTCGTGAAGTATGTTCTCTGTTGTTTCATATCAGGAGTAGGATTTATCTTGTCTACTAAGAGTCTCATCTGCCGACTCAAAGTATATTGAATTAAAAAGCAAAATTTTACTTAATACATAAAGCAATAATAATTTTAAAGTAACGTAAAATACGTGTTTATTTTAATATTTGTTTATGTAAAATCTATATCTGTGTGTCATTTTTCTCTTGAAATAATTTTATATTTTTCATGAATCAGTGGGCCGCAAAAAAATGTTACCATGGGCCACAAGTTGAAGACCCCTGCCTCAGACCATGGGACCACCGACTTTAGTTCTCATTTGATTATATTTTATTCTGACACCGGTACTGTTCCTAGTGATCATTTATATGTGTTATTTGTTGATATGTTTTAATTAACAGATTCATATATGTTCGAAAACACTTGCCATGATACTAAATTAAATGCCCGAGGATGTGTGTATTACGGCAATCAAACACGCTTGGCTCTATTCAAAAGTAGGTCCTACAACCACAAAATAAACATTTCACTATAATCATATTTTTGAAAGTGCTTTTCAGGGTTCCCCAGTTCTATAATGTACTGTACAAAATCTAAAAATTAAATCTGGCTCTGAAAGCATGTTATATACGTATATAGTATGTACTATTTTGTACTATGCAATATACGTTTTTAAATATATAATATATATATATATATATATATATATATAATATAATATATAATATAGTCTAGAAAACGAACTTTAAAAATTAAAGCTCATTTCTCTAAAAATGAGTTTTTTGACTTGTGGCATTATTGAACTGAGCCATCGATATGTCCCCACACGAGCTCAAATCAGGAGCCCCTAGAACTTTAGTTACCCTTTCTAACCACCCAACCACGGAGGTTCAGCATTCCTTATTTTTTTATAAACACGTCTGAAATTATTGTTACTAACGACATAATCTAAGGCAGATGTGAGTGGCATATTTGCAATGTAAGTATTGTATCCACAGATGTGGCGAAAGGAAAGTTAAATTCTCCATTCCATGTAAGAGTTTATAAATAATGTTTTTCAATAGAAAACTTTAAGTATATTGTTCAAATAAGTTTATTCAAAATATTTGTTCTCTTTTATTACTCAGTTACAACTACCTCAGACGGCAGCGAAGGAAACTGTCCATATAATTGAAAATGTAAGACAATTTGACGTGAAACTTAACAATCCTCTTGTCTGAAGGCGGGGTGCTCGTGAGCGCGAGTTTAGTGCATTAATCTTGCAGTTTTTATAGCACAAACATTTTTTGGCCTAAATAAATCAAATATTTCTTCTATAGAAACATAGAGTTTGGTTTTCTGCACATGCTAATCTCAATAGTTGTTGAATATCTGTCATGAGCATGGCGGCATTTGGTGACAAACTTTTTAAATAAAGAGAAAAGTTTGTCACCAAATTCCGCCATGCTCATGACAGATATTCAACAATTGTTGAATTAGCATGTGCAGAAAACCAAACTCTATGTTTCTATAGAAGAAATATTTGATTTATTTTGGCCAAAAGATGTTTGTGCTATAAAAACTGCAAAAATACTGCCCTAAACTCACGCTCAGTAGCACTCCACCTTAAAGCAGAGATGAAACGAGGTGTTGATATAGGGTGTGGATTGGAGGACTATATGGCAGTGTTGCGTAAGTGACTCATTCAAAAAGTGGAATAATTCCAATGAAATGCAGAAAATAATGAAGTTAGAATCAGCACACTCCGTCAGGAAAAAGTTTGTTTCACTGTGAGAACAAACTCAAACTCATCAATTTCTCATGGCCCCATTCGCCACTTGTGGCGATTGGCGACAGGTGGCCTACCTTGGATATAGGATGTAGGGACTATAAATATAGGTTAAATGAGTGCAGCAGCATTCGCGTAAAGAACGAAAGTGGAAACACGATTTATAAGCTGTTATAGATTATCTATAATCTATACCTAGATTTAACTTCTATTTTAATGCAGGCTGTTTTTATTTAGCCAAAACTACAAGATTGAAATTTTTTTTAAATGATATTTTTTTAAAGATGACGTCATGAACCGTTAGTGACCTTTCAACAGACTGTATAATGGTACAATCTTCACTAAAGAAGATTATTCTTCAAAAGTCAGATTTGTACAAAAGAACCACTGCAAACGCTCCTGGCTAAATGCCAGGGAGAATATATCCCCCCTCCCCCCTTTCCTACCTCATTTCTTTTTTCGTTCTAAAATTCCAGACATATCTCCAAACTAGAATTTCCAACGCGCGAAACGTTATGTTATACCCCCCCCCCCCTCCCTTTCAAACCCAACCAACCTCCTCACACCCCCTTCACTCCCATCGCGTTCCTCTTCAGTCCCATCGTTTACATCAATTCCATCGATATCATATTACGGCCATTATCATTGGGTGCGCACCCCCTTTAGTAGCCCCCCCCCCCCAACCCGTTTTCATTCGTTCATTCGCATATATCACAAGCATTGTTCACCCCTCCACCCAACCAATTCAAATTGGGGTCAAAAGGGCACCACTGGGTGACATTCGTTACACCAATGTCTGTGCGCTTTGTATTTCGAGTTAGTGTGAAATTACCAAGGAAGAAAAGTCGCCGAGGATTAAGAGGGGAGTAGAGAGAAAGAAAGATAGAGAGAGGTCTAAAATTTTATCTAAATAACATGCGTTTATAATAATAATTTAATCGGGTATGAGATATATGTGTGTTTATATTCACAACAGTAGGAAGAAAATGGAAAAAGGAAATACAAACGAGGATGGAGAGAATTGAACCGGTGATCGCAAGGACTAGCGTTTCACTCTGGTTTTTGACTCATTGCCACTGAATGGGATGTTAGGGGTAAAATCACGGTTCGTGTGAACTGAGTTTGCTTTTTTTTTACATAAACGTTTGTACACTCCACGCAAATTCAGGTAAACTTCCTTAAAATTCAAACTTACTCATCCCTAGTACGTTAGCATAAATTAGTACATAAGTATATAGTCCAAACAGTTAGTAAGACGAAGTGCTAAAACTAAAAATCTATTAAAAATGTTACAAACAAAATATAAAATAAAATAATTTCAGATCTTTGTTTTGACATAATGATATATAAATAATTATGTTGTATGCTACTCAAAAAACACAATAGTTTATTTAAAATTCAACTTGGTATTTTACAAGATTTGTCAGAAAGACCTAGTTTCATAACATATTTATTTGAAAATAAAGTATCAATATTATTATTATTATTATTATTATTATTATTATATTATTACTTAAGATGGTTTAGGGACTATCTCACTAATAGACCTTTCTATGTACAAACTATCACTCAAAAAAGTGAAGCCAAAGTGACAAATCTGGAATTACCACAAGGCTACTAGGACCTATTCTATATCTAACTTACGTCAATACTATCACTAGACAAGTAAAGCATGGACACATCTACCTATACACAGACGACACCGCACTACTGAATATTCACGAAAACCTCCAAATAACCGAATAGAACCTGCAACAAGACTACAACGAGATAAAAATATGGACTCATGACCATCGTCTAGTAATAACTGCTAAGAAAACTAAAGTTATACATATATGTCTTCCTAAAATGCACCATGCAACAGTCAATATTACGCATCACAGCGCCAACTGTTTGCACAACTGGACACAAACATGTTGTGACTGTATCGAAAAATGGACGCAACAGACAGTCATAATTACCTTGGACTAATAATTGACAAACATCATAAATGGACAAGCACATACAAAAACTTGAGAAAACACTAAAAGGATTGACTTTTTTTTTTACCATCTTAGAATGTACTTGAATATCAAAACGTTAATAATAATAATATATAAATCATTAGTTCGATCAGTACGCATGCATGTATGTATATATGTATATATGTATATATGTATATATGTATATATGTATATATGTATATATGTATATATGTATATATGTATATATGTATATATGTATATATGTATGTATGTATTGTATGTATGTATGTATGTATGTATGTATGTATGTATGTATGTATGTATGTATGTATGTATGTATGTATGTATGTATGTATGTATGTATGTATGTATGTATGTATGTATGTATGTATGTATGTATGTATGTATGTATGTATGTATGTATGATGTATGTATGTATGTATGTATGTATGTATGTATGTATGTATGTATGTATGTATGTATGTATGTATGTATGTATGTATATGTACGTATGTACGTATGTACGTATGTACGTATGTACGTATGTACGTATGTACGTATGTACGTATGTACGTATGTACGTATGTACGTACGTACGTACGTATGTATGTATGTATGTAGTATGTATGTATAGTATGTATGTATGTATGTATGTATGTATGTATGTTGTATGTATGTATGTATGTATGTATTATGTATGTATGTATGTATGTATGTATGTATGTATGTATGTATGTATGTATGTATGTATGTATGTATGTATGTATGTATGTATGTATGTATGTATGTATGTATGTATGTATGTATGTATGTATGTATGTAGTCGTACGTACGTATGTATGTATGTATGTATGTATGTATGTATGTATGTATGTATGTATGTATGTATGTATGTATGTATGTATGTATGTATGTATGTATGTATGTCGAGGTGAAATTTACTTTTATGATTGATGTTAAGCTTGATTATTTCTGTAGTAAAATTACATGCTTTACCACGATGTACAAAATAGCTACCGCGTTGGTAATCGAACCTATGTTTTCTAGCATCACTAGACAACCTATACTGAGATCAGCTATTTGAAGGGAAATCGGACCCCTTATTCACCAATGGTTGTGATATAAATAACAACTCATTGGAGTAATTATTTTCACATTTCCATCACAGAGTCTGCCATTAAAATATGAGCGAATACTGACCCTGAGAACGGGACGAATACTAGATAGCTCAGTGGTAAGAAGAGGTAAACTCAAGACAAGCAAAGATTGTTAAAACTGTACATGTGATATGGTCTCTCCTACTCTGTCCCCATTTGACCAGGGTAAGCAGAGCTTGCTAAAACTGTACCTGTGATATGTTCTCCCCCACTCTGTCCCCATTTGACCAGGGTAAGCAGAACTTGTTAAAACTGTACTTGTGATATGGTCTTTCCTACTCTGTCCCCATTTGACCAGGGTAAGCAGAGCTTGTTAAAACTGTACCTGTGATATGGTCTCTCCTACTCTGTCCCCATTTGACCAGGGTAAGCAGAGCTTGTTAAAACTGTACCTGTGATATGGTCTCTCCTACTCTGTCCCCATTTGACCAGGGTAAGCAGAGCTTGCTAAAACTGTACTGTGATATGTTCTCCCAACTCTGTCCCCATTTGACCAGGGTAAGCAAAGCTTGTTAAAACTGTACTTGTGATATGGTCTCTCCTATTCTGTCCCCATTTGACTAGGGTAAGCAGAGCTTGTTAAAACTGTACCTGTGATATGATCTACCTCACTCTGTCCCCATGTGACCAGGGTAAGCAGAACTTGTTAAAACTGTACTTGTGATATGGTCTTTCCTACTCTGTCCCCATTTGACCAGGGTAAGCAGAGCTTGTTAAAACTGTACCTGTGATATGGTCTCTCCTACTCTGTCCCCATTTGACCAGGGTAAGCAGAGCTTGTTAAAACTGTACCTGTGATATGGTCTCTCCTACTCTGTCCCCATTTGACCAGGGTAAGCAGAGCTTGCTAAAACTGTACCTGTGATATGTTCTCCCAACTCTGTCCCCATTTGACCAGGTAAGCAAAGCTTGTTAAAACTGTACTTGTGATATGGTCTCTCCTATTCTGTCCCCATTTGACTAGGGTAAGCAGAGCTTGTTAAAACTGTACCTGTGATATGATCTACCTCACTCTGTCCCCATGTGACCAGGGTAAGCAGAACTTGTTAAAACTGTACTTGTGATATGGTCTTTCCTACTCTGTCCCCATTTGACCAGGGTAAGCAAAACTTGTTAAAACTGTACATGTGATATGGTCTCCCCCACTCTGTCCCCATTTGACCAGGTAAGCAGAGCTTGTTAAAATTATAAATGTAATACGTTCTCACCTTCTTTGTAAACATTTGAAAAATCATGCATTGTCTCTCCTTTACATAGCTCACATGCAAATGTATGTCGGTTGATACCTAACCAATGAGTGTTTTATCAATAGATGAGAATAATTCCCTGGCAACACTCCGCTTCACTCCATTAGTGTTAATAATCCCACTTGAATTGAACGTTTGTATGAGAATTTGAAGACTTGAGAAGATCATGTAGACAGACATGGGGACAAATGAACAAGTCCTAAGAAGAGTGGACGAGAAGATAACCATTTTGGATGTGATTCTTCGTTACAAAGTGATCTGGATTGGACACATCCTTAGGAGGAACTGTCTTCTGCACGACGTCAAAGAAGGAAAGATCGAGGGAAAGAGGAGCTTAGGAAGAAGGAGGATTCAAATACTAGATTACATGAAGTAAAGAAGAACATTCTGGAAGCTGAAGGAGGAAGCAGGGGACAGGGAACATTGGAGGTCTAAGTTCACTGACAAAAGGAATGGACTTGTCGTAAAACAGAACACCTAATAATCGTAATAATAATAATGAACATAACAATTGTAGTAATATTAATCAACTATAGTTGATATTCCAACCAAACAAGTGTTTTTGTTACCGTCCTTATCTTTCTCATGCAATAATCTCGTTTTAAGACTTAACACCCGCCTCGTTGGCGTTGTTGGCTAACGCGCTTGTGTTGAAGCTCGACTGCTGAGGACGGGGAGATCGAGGTTCGAATCTCGGACGGGTGAACTGGGGAGTGGTTTTCCACTCTTCCTCCACGCAAATGCAGGTTCACTTCCTATAATTCAACCTTCCCAATTCCTAATACACTAGCGTAAATAGTACTTAAAGCGTATAACCCGAACGGGTAGCAAGACGCGGTGCTAAATATTAATTATATTAATATATTAATATATTAATTAAGACTTAACCAAATAAAAATGTAGAAATAGTTATTTCTAGATGTCCCCCCAGTCAACCCCCCCCCCCCCCCCCAAAGTAAAATACTTTTTTTAAGTACCTTTTTTTAGTATAATCGTTTACTTGGATGGTTAGTTTGTCTTACTTCCGATGTGTAATTTGTTTCTATACTTGTTATGAAAACACGCATTTCCATTAAAACTAAATCACCCTATCCATTTTGAACATCTATGGCTTAACACTTTCTCCATTTCCATTAAAACGATAAGATTGAAAAAATAAATAAAAAAATATTAATCTATACAAACTAAAAACTGGCATAATTTGAGGTGAGGTTAGATGTAATCAAAGCCCCATATCCTCGTATTTCCCCTGGGAGGTGGGAAGTTGTGGATGTATATAATCCCAGGGATGAAATAAGGAACTCCAGGATTCTCTTCAATCGATACACCTCCTTCTCATCCTACTGTCCTACTACCACTTCTCCGCTGCAGCGCGTGTTTCAGGGTAAAACTGACATAATGTACCGTTCGTTGCTATTTTTTTTTTTACTTTCTCGCTCACGACCCCTTGGAGATTATGATGGATGTCGATATTCCATGATACCAAAAAAACCTAAAAAAAAAAAAATTCCTGATGCCGTCTGTCTGTCCGTACCTCTGTATCTCGGTTTATAACAAAAAACCATCAAGCTATCTAAAACTTGGTATCTAGCTAGAGTTTTCAGAAGGTTCTTGATGTAGGTTTTTAGAATCACTTGCCTAACTCTGAAATTATTGTTAGTTTTCTTAAGGTCAAAAGAGGAAAACAATAAATTGATTATCTTTATTACCCGCCTCGGTGGCGTAGTTGGCTAACGCGCTTGTCATATTGAGCTCAACTGCTGAGGACGGGGAGATCGAGGTTCGAATCTCGGTCGGGTGAACTGGGGGTGGTTTTTCCTAAATGGTTTTCCACTCTCCCCCACGCAAATGCGGGTTCACTTCCTCTAATTCAACCTTCCCAATTCCTAATCCATTAGCGTAATTAGTACTTAAAGCGTATAACCCGAACGGGTAGTAAGACGCGGTGCTAAATATAATTATATTAATTAATTTTTCTTTCTTTCGCTAATGTTTGAATAAAATAATCAATATTTGTGGGATTTATTTAAAAAATACTAATCATTTCGTCCTTCGCTGATAAATAATGTTACTATCTTAACATGAAATTTAAATACTTTGAATTTTTGCCTTGTGAGCTTAATTTGTAATACACAACTTCAAGTATGATAAATATTGAGCATAAAAGAGTATTTTAATTCTAAATATTTCTATTGTAAGAGTTTCGCAGTTTCTCAAACCATAATATTTTTTTTTCAAAGCCAAGTCTAAGTTGAAAAATATTCAAAGCTAATTCAAAAAATGTATTGAAGCTTCACACAACCCTAGGGCCTAGATAATTGGACAGTCATGTAAATACACGAAAAAAAAACTCTTTGGCATCAGGCTTCAATCGAGCCATACCGATCAAGTGGCCGCCATTCGTTGGCAAAGACAGTGCCATCTTCCGTGGATAGATGATATAATGTGGCCATTACAACAAACCCTCCGACCATTAATCTCAGTTTTCTAGACCACAACCATTACTTTTTCAATCGAGTAGTTCCTCATTTGTCCTCACGAGGATGAACTGAATTTGTTCCAAACCCAGTGCTTCACAAGAAATCTATAAGTGCAGGTGATCGAAACTAGGACCTTTGGAACTGTAGCCAGGAACTATGACCACTTGACCACAGATGTGGTCTTATACAAATCAATAGAGAAATAATGAATATAATTAGTATTCAATCCTTCTAAGAATTGAACCAGGGTTATCTAAAGATAGGTTCGATTACTTCAAGCACTTATCTCCAAGAACTGGTTTTGGTTTCATTCGTAAATAAATGATTCGTTTACTCGTAAATTTAATGAATTTACGCATTAAAATATAAAAATAAATGACTTGTCTGTTTAACCTAAATAAACAGGAATATAAGGATGAACTATTAAGGATCTACAGAAGAATCTGTAACATTGGTAAGTAGTGGTTAAAATGACAGTTTCAGCCCACTTTCTCCCATAAGAATAGCATTGATCAGTGGCGGATCAGGAAATATTATTTTGGGTGTTTGACATTAATTCTATCAAGTTTTTCCTTGGTCTCTCCTTACTATTGAGGCGGGACCTTACACCCATTCGGGTAGTATTAATACTTCTCAAAGTAGGTTAGTGGTAGATCGGGACAAATTATTTTGGGGGTTAACCATTGATTCATTAATTTTAATGCTAAGACCCCCAAAATAATATTCCCCAACCCGCCACTGCTCAATACTATTCTTATGAGAAAATTGACCTGCCTGCTCTATGAGAAGGATCAAGTTGGAAGAAAGTGACTCGATTCCACAGTGAGGAGGATCAATGCTATTCTTATGGGAGAAAGTGATCCTCATAGATTGAGGAGAATCAATGTTAACCTTATGGGAGAAAGTGGGCTGAAACTGTCATTTTAACCACTACTTTGGTAAAATAAAACCAGTTAGCGAAGTGGTTAGTAATTGAACCCAGGTCTTCTGGCTAAAATCCATGATTTGATATACATTTATTTAAATGAAGGATCACTTTTTAATTTCCAGAATAAAGCTATAAAACAAAACATAGTGCAATATAAATATTATAAATGTTCATAACATACTACAAGGTTTAAAATGTAATAACATTTATCCTTTTAAAACATAAATAATTCCTTTTTGAGACCTTGATTTAATCAAAATAGATTCTGTGCCAACAAAATCCATGTAAGCGCATTATCTGGTTTAATCAACCATTCGGACGATTTGTGTGTTCGCATTAAGAGTAAGGTTGAGGAACACTGAATTTAGAATACATGTATCCACATTTGCAAGAAGGGAGAGTAGGAAATAATTGAAGGACCATAAGCAATATATTAGTTTGGCATTCAAATCTCAACCACCTCATTATCAGACCATATGAGACTGACATCTTAGTCCATGTGCTCAATATTTCGAGTAAATACTAGATTACTAATATAAGAACCCTATAATAAATCTAAATACAGCCTAAGATCCTTTGTTGCATTAATTTATTCTAAACAAGATCACTTAGAAAAAATATAAAATAAACTAATTTAAATTCTGAAGTAGAAACCTGCGGTAAGACTTCCCTAAAAGATTACAAGCTGTTGCCGTTTATATTTTTTTACTGCTTGTTTCTATTTTACATTCGTATATTCCCGCTTGTTTCAACCCCAAAAAACATCTGGTGTAGAATACATTAGTTGGGACACCTGTCACTTTCAGGGGTTGTCCCACGGACCCCTTTACCCTTCCACCCCTCTCCCATACTTCATACGACACAGGTGGTATAACTCAAATCGTAGATTCATCCCAAAGTTTGTCGCTCGGTTGTTGTGTATTTTTGCTGTCAACCACAAAACAGAGGGAACGAGCTTATTTTGAAATACTTTTCTGTTTAGATATTCAATGCCACCATGCTTATGACAAATATTCAGGAAATTTTGATATCAACATGTGAAGAAAATTAGACTCAATATCTATAATGTGGCAATATTTTATTTATTTTGTCCAAAAAATATTTTGCCTTTAAAACTTCAAAAACACTGGTCTTTTCTCGCGTCCCCTTCCATCACGCCTTAATTTAAAAAAAAATTTAATTAACATGGAATACGTATGAGTCTATTTTATTATTATATGAACTCTCAGTCTTTTAAGAAGTTGCAAAAGGAAACAAAATAAATAGCTAATAGTATAATGATTAATTTAACCTGGCTAGTACGAAAATATGCAAAATCTTTTATATTAAATTTTAAACAAAAGTATTCTAGGGAGGTCCCACTTTAGGCTACGTGTGGACATGAAACACAGGAGAATTTACCAGCCCACTAAATTCCAAAAGCTACCAGTAGAACAAACATATCCATTTCCAATAGTCATATGCTCACCTACCTACTCACTAACCTGTAAAAGCTATCAGGAGAACGATTATGTACATGTCAAACATATACAGGCTCACATACCTACAAACCAACCTACGAAAGCTATCAGGAGAACAAAAATGTCCATTTCAAATGGTCATATGCTCACCTACCTACTACTCACTAACCTATAAAAGCTATCAGGAGAACGATTATGTACATGTCAAACATATACAGGCTCACATACCTACAAACCAACCTACGAAAGCTATCAGGAGAACAAAAATGTCCATTTCAAATGGTCATATGCTCACCTACCTACTACTCACTAACCTATAAAAGCTATCAGGAGAACGATTATGTACATGTCAAACATATACAGGCTCACATACCTACAAACCAACCTACGAAAGCTATCAGGAGAACAAACATGTTCATTTCAAATGGTCATATGCTCACCTACCTACTCACTAACCTGTAAAATCTATCAGGAGAACAATTATGTACATGTCAAACATATACAGGCTCACATACCTACAAACCAACCTACGAAAGCTATCAGGAGAACAAAAATGTCCATTTCAAATGGTCATATGCTCACCTACCTACTACTCACTAACCTATAAAAGCTATCAGGAGAACAATTATGTACATGTCAAACATCTACAGGCTCACATACCTACAAACCAACCTACGAAAGCTATCAGGAGAACAAACATGTTCATTTCAAATGGTCATATGCTCACCTACCTACTCACTAACCTGTAAAAGCTATCAGGAGAACAATTATGTACATGTCAAACATATACAGGCTCACATACCTACAAACCAACCTACGAAAGCTATCAGGAGAACAAAAATGTCCATTTCAAATGGTCATATGCTCACCTACCTACTCACTAACCTATAAAAGCAATCAGGAGAACAATTATGTACATGTCAAACATATACAGGCTCACATACCTACAAACCAACCTACGAAAGCTATCAGGAGAACATAAATATAAATTTAAAATGGCCACACCTACTAACCTACTACCTACCTAACTACTAACATGCAAACGCTATCAGGAGAAAAAAATCTGTCCATTTGAAACGTCTATCCCTACCTACCTACCCAACAACCTCTGAAAGCATACATGTATATTTTAAACGGCCACATGATCAAATAACCAAGCATCCACTAACCTGAAAAAGCTATCAGGAGAACATACATGTACATTTTAAACGGCCACATGATCATATAATCATCCACTAACCTGCAAAAGCTATCAGGAGAACATACATGTATATTTTAAAGGGCCACATGATCACCTAACCATCCACTAACCTGCAAAAGCTATCAGTAGAACATACATGTGTATTTTAAACGGCCACAAGATCACCTAACCATCCACTAACCTGCAAAAGCTATCAGGAGAACATACATGTACATTTTAAAGGGCCACATGATCACCTAACCATCCACTAACCTGCAAAAGCTATCAGGAGAACATACATGTACATTTTAAAGGGCCACATGGTCACCTAACCATCCACTAACCTTCAATAGCTATCAGGAGAACATACATGTACATTTTAAAGGGCCACATGGTCACCTAACCATCCACTAACCTGAAAAGGCTATCAGGAGAACATACATGCATATTTAAAACGTTTCTGTGCCACATAGACCGGGAACCTCCTCAAAATACCAGGGAAAGTGTTATGGTTATACATAGCTCTGTCTCTGTTAGCTTCGCAAACATGCTATCGATCAAATAAAACATTTAACCTCTAGTTCCTGGAATTGTAATCTATATATTGGCTGAATAGAATTAGTTCTATAAGGTCGGTTTAACCTATGTTGCTACTTTTCTTGTCTTTGTAGACCGACTGTTTGGATGTAGGTGCCTACTTGGAGCTCAAATTATACCTAAAACAATATATACTGTTATCTGGTTATAACGTCGTCTCTTATACCACGAGGATATTTCTTTATCCGAGAACTTACAGAATATATGAATGGTCAGTGACTAAGGCTTAAGAATAATTGGTGTGTCACATATTTACAGACAAATACATTGTTTGAAGTGTTATCAACAAGAACCGGGTGGAAGGAAGTGATATATAAATGCAACTAGAAGAAGAGACAGTTGATATGACATATCAGGAAACTATACAATGCTTTGAAACTAAAATAGGATAAACATTGACAAGAAAACAAAATAAAGAAGGAAAATTTACAAAAAAGGTAAATAGAAACAAAATGGTGGAAGATAAAAGAGGAGGGAAAACATTGTTGATAAGTAAACAAATGAAAAATAGTTACAAATGGCTGTATTAAATTTAGGTGGGTGGCATCATAGATTAAAATAGGAGAAACATGGACAAAAAAACAAGATAAAAAAAGAAAATTTATATAAAAAATAGAATAGAAACAAAATAGTGTAGGAAGATAAAGAAGAGGAGAGAAAATGTTGTTGATATGTAAACCAAGGAAAAATGGCACCAAATGGTTGTATTGAGACGCGGGGACGGACAAAATAATCCGCATTGGTAGTCACGTGAACTAAACGTCAGGGTCATTTTGATTAGTTTACCAGAGAAAGGGAGATCTTGGCTTTGAATCCCGGCTTGATGTATTTAGGGTGAGTTTCACCTTGATGTTTTCTCACGTTCCCCTTCCACGCAAACGTAGGTACATTTACTATAAGTTATACCTTTCCCATTCCTACCCCACAACCTAGATAAAAAAAATAATTGTGAGTGTCCCTAAAAATAGTAAAACTTGGTAGGAAAAAAATTGTGCATGAAAGTAGTGTAGTAAGGGTTATACAGTAGCTGCATCACCCCCCCCCCCCCCGGCCTCCTCACATTGGTTCACTTGACACGTTCCCTCGCCCAGTAAAGTGAAGGGGAGGGGGGTGGGGGGATGTCGACTGTTTATCTTTTTCTAGGGTGACGTGCTTCCTTTCCTAGACCTGCCTGTCTGTTGTATCGAACATTTCGTATCATCTCAAGGAAATTGAATTTCAGTGACCTGACCTCACTTCTGTAAATCTACCATCCCTCTTCCTATCTATTTCTTGGATTTATTTTTCGACACTGGTACAGGATAAACAAAAAAAAAATTTGAAGCCTTTCTTTTATATACTGATATATTATTGTTATTTTAACGTTCTGAACAAATATATAACCACTTATAAAATCATTTAAACATTAGAGTATGGGCAGCTGGCTAAAGTATACTCGGTCAAAATGGAAAAAAAAGAGTCGGAAAGGTGAATAGGGTACTCAAAAATGTTCGTTGAAAAAGCCAAGAACGGACATATTACTTATACCCGACTATACCCAAGGAAGTCATCCATAGTTGAGCAGTTATGTTAATAGACTCCAAATCGATTGTCCCCTCTTGAAATTATATCTGATTATACTCTGAATTATCTGTCTTTGAGCCACACTGTGAATACTATTCATCTGACTATACCCTCCCATGTTATGCACTGTATAATTTATCTGACTATACCCTACCCATGACGCACGTGATAATACATCTCGACGATACCTACTCAGGTCGAACTGTTATAATTTCATCTCGACTAATCCACCATGTACGCCCTGTGAATAATTTAATCTACTATACTGCCATGACTGCCGATGACGGGAGATAGGGGCTAGAATCTCAGTCGGATATACTGAGGGTGACTTTTCATAAATAGTTTTCCACTCTCCCTCCAAGCAAGTGCGTGTTAACATTCTTTAAATTTAACCTTCCTCATCTCTATCTCATTAGTGTAACTAGTAGATGAGGCTATAACCTGAACAGGTAGTAAGACGTGCTAAAAAAACAACACGTCAAAATACAAACCTTGACTATACACTCCACTCAAATTACCAATTAGGGACCCGGACCGACGATATTCTGATCTCTAATTGAAACTAACGTGCAACCTACATACCTGACCAACAATCTAATGGAACGTTCCAATTGGATTCTACTAAGAATTCCTCTTGTACTGCGTGGTAACGTTTCGATTCGTAGCTCCCGCTCGGTGCTCTAAAGGCCGATACACACAGAATGATAAGCTAAGCTGTGCTGTGCTGAAACTTTGTCAATTTGGTTTCACATCATTGCTAGCTAAGCTGTGCTGTGCTGAGACTTTCAATTTGGTTCACATCTTGCTAGCTAAGCTGTGCTGGGCTGAAACTTTGTCAATTTGGTTTCACACTCATTGCTAGGCTAAGCTGTGCTGTGCTGAACTTTGTCAATTTGGTTTCACACTCATTGCTAGGCTAAGCTGTGCTGTGCTGAAACTTTGTCAATTTGGTTTCACACTCATTGCTAGCTAAGCGTGCTGTGCTGAACTTGTCAATTGGTTTCACACTCATTTCTAAGCTAGGTCCCTCTCCCCCCCCCCCCCCCGCCCCCTGAATTCAGAGTTGTTTCTTTTTGGTCTGCTCCAGTGAACTTTAGTTAGGATGGCTAAAGATGGGAGATGGAAAAATTGCCAGGCCAGCAATCGGAAAAAACATAGCACGGCGTGGTAAAGTATAGTTTAGCTTAGCTTTCTGTGTAAACCAACACATTTAAATACATGATCTGCTATTTTTTAAACAGCAGAGTAAATCTAAGCTTAGCTTAGGATTTCGAAACAAATCATTATTTTTGACGAAATAAATCAAATATCGCTTCTATACAAACATAGAGCTTAGTGTTTACACACGGTGATAACAGCAGTTGTTTAATATGTCATGAGTACAGTGACACACTCTAACAAATTTTTAAATTAAGATAAAAAGCTGTAATTAAATTTCAAGACATTCTTGACAGATATTAAACAACTGTTTATATCATCATGTGAAGATAATTAAACTGTATGTTTGTACTGAAGTAGTTTTTGATATATGTTGATCAAAACAATGTTTTGTTATTTTTAAAAAAAACTGTGAAAACACCTACATTTTCTCGCGATCCCAAGATAACCACCTTAATACGCTAGTCTTAGCGCTCTTGTACAGTTCATGACTTGTGAGAATCGTTTTAACAATCCTGGATTTCAGTGGGGCTTTGTTCTGAAACTATACTCTCTCTTGTGCTGTACCAGGTCCCGGTGAGCAACTACTACCCTCCCCCTCCCCCCCTTCTCACATATAAACCCTCACAGCCCCCGCGATTACTTATGTTACGTCAACTCGGTTACTGCTAGAGTACCATGGGAGGTCCATGTGTCCCCTTTGCCGCGCCGTCCACCGCATAGAGTCGTGACTCCAACTATGTTTCCCTCTCAATAACATCAAGTGCCTCTAACACTCCCAGCACTAACTCCCCCCCCCCCAATCCTTCCCTTCCACACTCATCTGAGCTCAGAGGGAGTAGAATGTGACCACTACTTCAAACCTCCGCCTCGGAACGAACCCCCCCTAGACTAGTTTGTACGACTTAACAGAGATTAACAAATCGTTAGTTGGAAAGAGCTGGACACTGTTTGTCCAACTTTATAACACTTGTCTAAAATCTGTGTAACCCTTATACCATACCTGTCCAGGCCTTTCTATTATCTGGGTAACGTCTTTATATATTACTTGTCAAACACCCATTTACAACTTATATAACACAGGTTTAATACAGGTGTAACACCTACTTAACACTCATCTAACAAATGCGTGATACTCAAATAACACCTATATTACATTAGTATAGAACATTTTTATTATACTTATTCTTATATCTATGAACTACTAATATAACACACCAATATAAACAACCCTTTAACAAAATCACATGTAACACCTACTTAACACTAATCTATTACATGTATAACACTCAAATAACAATTATATATCACTAGTATAGCGCACACCACCAGTATAGCATATGCATAGCACATGTTTAGCACTTATACCTTGGCTATATATATTCAATATAAGATATTATTATTATTATTATTATTATTGCACCGCGTCCTACTACCCGTTCGGGTTATACGCACTTACGCTATTGTGTAATGGTAGGGTGATTGTGAGATGAAATGAAGGACTACAGTTTAACGTGGAATCCGAACCACGGTGGAGGCCTGGCATTCCCCACATTCACAAAATGTCTTGTCAGAGGTGAAGGAAGGGTTTGGAAATCAGATAAATCTGTGCTGGGACCAAGGATTGAACCCCGGACCCCCAGCACAAAAGTCTGACACCTTGCCCCTAGACCACCAGGTCAACGAGTATGTTATGGAATTAATTTGCAGGATCCCCAGTTAAAGTTTCATGTAATATCTCTTCCGATTCTATTAACCATGTGTTTATTTTAGAGAAAAATGTGATGATAAATATAATAAATATAAGTTTACAAAATGTTTTAATTCTCACTTTGTGCATATTCCAAAAATAAATCGGATTAGATGAAATATTTTGTTATGCATTTTATATTAAGTTCCGTACTGGAGGTACAATTCACTAGTATAAAATTATTATTTTTTACACATGTAAGCCACCAGCTAGAAAAAAAGATAATGGTTCATTTAATGAAACACACACGGACGGTATGTTTGGAAATAAAAAAAAAAAAAACTTAGCGAGAAACGTTTGGATTAAAAAAAATTGGTTTATCGATTGAAATGATTGATATTTTTTTTTATTTTTTCTAGATACTGTGAAAAATGTTTATTTCAAGTGTTTAATTTCGGAAACATAAATTCACTACTCTTTCTTCTTCCCCGCATCCACCCACCTCCCCTCCACCCAAACCTTGAATCTGTGAAAGTTTTGGTTTTTGAAATGGTTCAGGAATAAAAAGATTGATATGAAATTAAATATTTAAAAAGTTTAAGTTTATCTAGAGGCCTATTAATAAAATGAAGTGTTTGTTTGTCATGAACAATGCGTGATATCTACCCCACGCAGATGGCTGAAATTTAAAAATTAGTAGCCCTGTGTATGAGCATGTACTGTACATAATATAGAAGCAGAAATTTTAAAATTTGGATTTTTTTAGTTAGTTAAAAACTGGGTTAGAAGAAATGAAGAGATTTTTTTTCTGTTTGACGCAAAGAGAAGCGTTTCCCGGGGTAACCATGAAACGAATTGCATGGTTACTCCGGGCAAACGCCTGGTAATTCTACTAGTACTGTATAAATACCCACACCAGTGGTCGTGTGGTTTAAAATGTCAAGCTCACTGTTCAATGAGTCAATGGCCTGTCGGGTACCGGGAGATATAGGAGATACTTAACGTAGAAAGGTTCGAAACCATTTTGGACTACCTGAGAGTGTTTATTTTTACAAAAGGTTTTCCCAATCCTCCACACAAATTCGGGTGCACTTCTTTAAATCATACCATTATCATAGCTAACACATTAGTGTGATTATCGCATATACGTATAGCCTAAACAACAATTGATAAAAATAAATATATATCTGTATAAATGTCGGCGAAAAGTGTGAAATAATTTAATAAAAATCTCTCTCTATTCAAAGGGTCAGGATTCTAACCCCGACCACACCATCAGATCAGACCCGAGTGATGATTGGCTATAGCCTAAGCCTTGGAAGTTTAATCCCAAGGTGATGAATTAAATAATCAAGGACTCTGGATTAAGAAATCAAACCATAAGAAATGCACCTGCATTCAAGTGGAGAAAGAAAGGCATTTGGTATTGAACCATTAAGCGAAGAGGTTGGACTTTTTAATTAAATATTAGATTCAAAAATTAAATAGAAACTCGATCATTTCCTGCTAAGGTTATCGAGAAACTACCGTCAAATTATTATTTTTAATCTCAGAATTTTGTAGATTGGAATTTTCTACAAGATAAAATGGGGCAGCTATTTTTATTTTAACTCCTTCCCTTTAACTACTCAAATATCTAATCTCAACAAGACCTTTTAGAAAAAGTCATCCTGTAATCTATGTTTTCTTTTTAATAAAAAAGCTTTGGTTAGACCAGGGAGGAAAAAAATCCAGTGAAAATTGATTCGTGGTGGATTGACCAGTTTTTCTCATTTTGTAAAAAAATAAAAAAATAAAAATGTGAGCAGCCTGTAAGCGCGTCGGTCTTGCGGTAGCAACACGAACTACCAGCACGTGACGTCACGAACATGGAAAGCAACCATTGAAGGAGAGAGAGAAATCAGAAGGGGAAAGATATCGGAACAAAGAGAGAAGGCGAAATAGAGGAAAATCCAATGAAGGGAAAAGGGAATGTTGAAGAACAAAAAAAAAAAAAAGGGAATTGAGACAAGAAAGGAAATGCCAGAGGGGTTTAGAGGTAAAACATTTAGTCCCACGTGGTACTTCTGAAAATAAGTACCGTGTTTTATTTCTTTTACTACTTACCTTAAAGCTATTTTATTTAAAATCTTATTATGCATTAATTCAATTTATTTATCGAGTAATTCGTTCTGTAACTACCCAGTGGAGTTAAATATGCAGTAAGATATCTTTTTATATTTCCTTAAATCCTTTCTGCAAAGATGCGCGTTAGTAGATGAGCTTACTTTTCACATTAAGGTGGGAGTATAGGGATCACGAGAAATGTTAAGTGTTTTTGCAGTTTATATATAATTTTTTTTGTTAAAATAAATCAAATATTACTTCAATAGAAACAAAGAGTTTAACTTTCTCCATAAGGTGACACATCAACAGTTGTTGAATATCTGTCGAGTGTTCTGGAATTTAATGACAACTCTTTCTCTTCATTTAAAATGATTGACATTTAATGCCACTATGCTCATGACAGATATTCAACAACTGTTGTGAAGAAAATTAAACTCCAATGGAGAAATATTTAATGTGCTTGGTAAAAATATGTTTTGCTATAAATAAAACGCAAGAATACTGACTGGTCTAAACTCTCGTTCTCTGCATACAAATTTTAAGTTTGTTTGAAAAGTTTGTTTATAAAAGGTTTTTTATAGGGCTGTACCGATTTCCATAATCGATTTCCTTGATACCCATGGTATCGACTAGTATCGCAATAATCGATACTATACACTACAAATCTCGATACCACTCTTCAGTATTCAACACAGTTGACTCCTCAAAAGGTTGATTCTGAACGTCAGTGGCTAGACATTAATTACTCGTAGTTTTGCTTTGTTCTATTATTCTGTTCGCTCAGCTATAAACTCAATATAAGCTCCCCATTTACCCTCCACATTTTATATTCAACCTCTTGTGAATGTGTGGAATGCCAGGCCTCCACCATGGTTCGGATTCTACGTTAAACTGTAGGTCCTCCATTTCATCTCACAATCACTCTACCATTTCACATTAGCGTAAGTTCATATAACCCGAACGGTTAGTAAGACGCGATGCTAATAATAATAATGATTATTATAATAATATATTCAACCTATTAGTTTCATTCAACTAAAAATGACATTTATATTGTCTGTGTAAATAGTGTACGACTATTATTTTTCAGTATGTTTATTTTCTTGATAAATATGTCAATCTATAACCTGACAAATATTTATAATAATATTCTATAACTCTGTAATTAGCTTAATAATTTTATATGCTAATGTGTAGATAAAAAACTTACTTTCAAGATCTTTCATTACTCAATAAGTAATAATATTTATTAGTGAAGGCCTACTATTCATTGTAAATGTTATTTTAGTCTGATTGATTCTTGTTATAATTTGTTCAATAGCCTAATTAATTAGTTAACATATTTTGACACATGGAAAGAAATTAAATATTTTTCTTTTGACCTAGTTTCTATGCTTGCAAAATGAGTATTTATTTAATTTCTTGTTGAATGGTATCGAATAGCGTATCTAGTATCAAGGAGATGAATTGATAATATCGAACAAGGTATCGGAATCGAGAAAAGTAAGTATCGGCCCATTAGTTTTTTAGATATTTTTGAAGTTATACTTCTTTGGGCGCGTTATGAAAAAATGATGAGAGTGAAATTTTAAGATGCGCGTGCATCACTGTAACACAAAAGTAGCAGGTTGAAGGTAAACCGCTCACTAAGTCTCGAAAAAAAAAAAGCTACCAACAAAATAGAAATAGAACCTCTGTTATTAGTCGCGCATGTTGTAGCTCATAGAGAATGTTACTGTTATCCTTCTCTTGTAAGCTCGTGCCTCTGATCACTGTTTTCACATATATAATATTTATCCACATGTTTCTAGTTTCTACATTCACAACACGTGTTTTAGTTTCATACAAGTGCGAATTATATATGTGCTAATAAATTATATTCAGTAGTGATTTAAATTGAATATTTTGATTAATATTATTTACTATTCGTAAATATTAGTGAAAAAAATTGTGCTTATAGATTTTTCAAGTGCTACAATATAATTGAGGTTAACTATCCGTATGTATTATTTATTGATATAAATTAAAATATTATTATTTAACATAATTAATACTAAATATTATTAAATTATTATTGTTAAATATTTATTATTGGTTATTTAATATTTACAAAATAAGGAAATAAAATTATTTAATGATGACAAAGAAGTATAACTTCTCACGCGCGTACATAAGTACACACACCCATTTTTTTTGTCACTAAATCTTACTATTTATTCATGTTATACGTTTAAATGATAATTATTATAATGGGGTAAGGTTGAGGAAGGAAGCATTCTAGAGGTAATCCACCCGCATTTTCATGGAAGGAGAGTGGGAAACCACTTAGGAAATGTCAATATCGGTAGACCTGACCAGGATGCAAGCCTCGACCTCCTAGTATTCAGCAGGTCAGTCCAACACGAGTGTACGCCTTAGACAATGCAACCACTGAGGCAGTTAAATTTTATATATATACAAACACAATACTAATGTATAGAGTTTGTAAGGTAATGTTGAAATATAATTTTAGTATTTGTTTTATTGAAATATTAACAAAATCAAATTTTTGTTGTTGTGAAATGTGATTCTTGGTATTTTAAATGGAATTTAATTTTTTTTTTTTGCTTTTTATAGAAATTCACTATTACAGAAATTTTGCATAGTAAATATTTCTTATTTAATTTAAAACAAGCTTAAAAGCACCATTTAGTTTAAATTAAAATAAATTTAATGTGCAGATTTGCTCTGGCCCTCCGTGGACGAGAGACAAAATGTTAATATAATATATATATATATATATATATATTTACGTTAATTGCTAGTAAAGGAATATACATGTGTGTGTGTGTGTGTGTGTGTGAGGTATAATATTCCTAGACTAACAACTAACATTCAATATAAATATATTTCTACAAAACCAAATTAAATCCAAACAGTTACTTAAATAAAATATATTTTAGTAGTTTCCCTAGAATGCGTTTGACACTGTGAGTACTATTATATTGAATATCCTACCCTCAGTTTATTTCATGACAGTGAACTGCAGCTTATTTTAGAATGCATTGTCGGAGATGTACGATAGTTGTTTATGTGCTCAGATTCCTAAAAGAACACAAGTGGTTCGGGACAGGAATGTGTTTATAATGAAGCAATACCAATATTCAGAATAGTTAAATAGCTTTGAAGTCACGTCCACATAATGGGTTTATAGACATTACTAAACAGGTCTGGTGGATTTGTCGATTACTAGGGCAGTTTAACAAATTATTTGAATTATTATCTGTTTTATTTGTCTAGTGACATGAGCGAGACCCAGATTTTGATGAAATGACATCTTTGTTTATACATCACAGATCATGCTCATGTGTAAAAACATACATTTTGTTTATTATTATTATTGCTACTACCATTAGAACCGCGTCTTACTAACCGTTCGGGTTATACACACTTACTCTAATGTGTAATGATAGGGTGATTGTGAGATGAAATGGAGGACCTACAGTTTAACGTGGTATCCGAACCACGGTGGAGGCCTGGCATTCCTCACATTCACAAGATGTTTGTCAGAGGTGAAGGAAGGGTTTGGTAATCAGATAAATCTGTGCCGGGACCGAGGATTAAACCCCGGACCCTCAGCACAGAAGTCCGACACCTTACCCCTAGACCGACCGGTCACTATATTTTGTTAATGATTCCCTGGTCTGGAAACTTTTTATATCAGGTCAATTTTTGGTCATTATTTGTCATTTTGTGTTTTTAGGTCGAATTTTCTTGGTTTAGATCCTTTAAGGTTCATTTTTAAGCATTTTTGGATAGGTTATTCTAGGTATCCTAAATGGATGAATATATTGTTAAATACTTAAATATTCTTCAATCACTTATTTCAGAATGAGAATATAAATACGGTAAGAACTTTATACCTGTGTGCTTGTTTGGTTATAAAATACACATTCCTGGTGAGACTGCGACTAGGTTGGAGGGGTTGGATTGAAGGGAATATTTTTTTCTGAAGCAGATATTATATATTATATCATTATATTTAGAACACATATATGCAAACTTACTTACAGGAGGGACAAATAGAAGAAAAAAATTGCAGCCCAAATAATTTTATTAATAAAATTTTCTACAAAATTAATTTAAAAAAAAAGATAAACACACATAATAAACTGACATGAATAAGTTTAAATACATTGAGAGTGTAAAACAATCATAAATAGCTTAGTGGATTGGTTTGTTTTTAAGTTCGTTCAGAAGATTTATATGATTGAGTGTGAGTTGAATGAAACTATGAGGAGGAGATTCTCAAGAAGAAATATAGATAGATGCTTATCAGTAAGTCGGTGTATAGGATCACTTTTCCTTAAAACCTTGTTCCTATGAATATAAGGATATAAATACTGCTATATATATTTTTGGGGATGTCATTTACAAAGTTTGGCAATGGTTTTATAAAAATACAGTTATGTTGTGTTTTTAAAAAACCTGTTTCATAACACAATACAATTGAATGATTTATTCCTCGGGATGGATTGAACACAAGTCCTGGACGTAGTTTGTCCTTCCTTAATCTACTTGTTAAAGATTGTTCATACATGTATATTTTTTAATTTCCTTTTAAAGGGTTTGTTTGTATTTAATCAAGTAAATCCATTTATAGCTTTTTATGTAATTTCTAGGTCCATTTTGGTAATTGTTAGGTTAATTTTCATCATTTTTAGGTGGTTTTATGATAATATTTAGTTTATCGAAGTTTGAGCCCTGCTCATGAGCTTACAGTGACCTGGGTAGGGCACAAATTGAGCCATGAAATCATAAAATACCCACAGGGGTTGAGGTATAAGGGACATGCCGATAAAGGCGTCAACCCTTCTTTTCTGGTTTTCTGGTGCGCTAAGACTAAGATTAAAATCACGAATGATTATACCAATTTTTTTTGTTTCCTAAATGGCTTCATACTCTCACTACACAAACATGTGGTTACATTTAGTTTAAAATTCTATCTTCTTGGTCCCTTCTCCGTTATGGTAGGTTAATGTGTGTAACTCAGAGGGGTCGTAAATCTTGAAGTACGGAAAAAAAACACGTAAGAGATCCATTAAGAGAAATATCTAACAGGTCCCGTGGATATAAAATCGACTTTAATGTAATGAAATGTTACTTTCCTTTTAGTTTGATAAATGCGTCTTAAGGTAGAGATGTAGGGGACATGAAAAAAGGTAGTGGTTTTTTACAGATTTTAGTTAAGAACATTTAGGTAATAAAAATCTTCATTAGAAATATAGTTTAATTTTCTTATTATGGTGATATCAACAGTTATTATTATTATTATCATTATTATTATCATTATTATCATCATAACCGCGTCTTACTAACCGTTCTGGTTGTACGCACTTACGCTAATGTGTAATGGTAGGGTGATTGTGAGATGAAATGGAGAACCTACAGTTTAACGTGGGATCCGAACCACGGTGGAGGCCTGGCACTCCACACATCAACAAGTTGTGATTAATACACGTCTTGTCAGAGATGAAGGAAGGGTTTGTCAATCAGATAAAATCTGTGCCGGTACCGAGGATTGAACCCTGGACCTCCAGCACAGAAGTCCGACACCTTACCCCTAGACCGCCAGGTCACCCCGTACCCATTGAATAATATTAATAGTGTAGTAAAATGTTTCAATGTAAAGAGCAAAAAATATAATTGTATTTTGTAAAGATAATTCTTCTCTCATAACCCAAAAAATTCTACAATACTTTTTAAGAGTACTTACTGCGTTTATTTGAGAACGTAGAAAACCATATATAATATATATGATACCCTTTCTCGAAGAGGAAGATGATTCTTAATAAAGTCGCAAAATATTAGAAAAAGAGAACTTAAGGTAAAGTCTAATTTTCATAAATAGGGCTTTTTAGAAGATACGAGCATATATTTTTAAGTAAACACCGATTACACTTTATTATATTATTATTGCTATTTTGTAGATATTGATAATATTTGTAAAAAAAGTGACAACTTCATATCACATGAATTGACGTATGAATACGTTAAATTACATCTAATAACTGTTCCAGCCGTCAGATAAGGCCTTACTTATGAAAATTGGACTGTACGACTCAAATGAAAGAAGAAGACGGATAAGAACGGGGAAGGAAAGAGTATCGGATAAGAAAGAGACATGGGGAGGGAATCCCTAGGGGTCCGATGCGTCTCAGCCCTTATCCTCCTTTCCACGCACTGGAGGCGCGGTCCACCCGATTTATCTCAACGCTTTTCTCCCCCCTCCCCCCCCCCCCAAGTGATTATGTTTACCGCGACGCTCCCAAGAACCGCCGCCTTTCAGTGCTGTCCTGCTTATCTTGGCCAGGGGAAGTTAGCGGCCAAGTTTCAACCTTCTACTCTTTGATAGATTCGAGAAAAAGAAAATCAACAACAAACAACTAAATGGATCTTCCGAAACATATTTAAAAAAAAGGGACAAAAAATATTGAATGCGTGAACTAAATCCACTTTATCTAGAAAACACAGAGTTTTTATTTTTATCTCAATTCATGGCTAACCAATGTAGGTTTTGAAAAACACAGGGCTATAAAAGTATGTTACTGAAAATATTTGAATCAGATGAATAAGGACTACGTGGACTTGTACATACGCGGCTATTGCTTCGAATTACAACTAGCAACGCCGTAAATCGATTGTCTTCTAAACATAATGTATGTCCTTCCTCATAAGGTGACGCACAACTTTAGCACAAGTAGTGTCTTATTAATGAACTTTCGTATTACGGACTTTAAACGAATTATAAACCCTAAGATGAGAAACTTTAAAGGTACAAGAAACCATATCATCAATATCGTTGTAAGAGGCGCGTTATAACATATTCAAGCACCAAAAGATTTGCGTGTTTTTTTCAACTTGCATGAAAAACTTAAGAAGATACTAAACATGTAATTCTAGGACAAGATTAGGAGTGATGTTATCCGGGAAAGAATGGGGTATATGAGATAGTAGAGGAAGAGAGGATGAGATGATATGGCATGTAATGAGGATGTTGGAGTACATGAGATAGTAGAGGAAGCAAGACTGAGATGGTATGGACACATAATGGAGATGTTGGCGTACATGAGATAGTAGAGGAAGCAAGACTGTGATGATATGGCATGTAATGAGGATGTTGGAGCACATGAGATAGTAGAGGAGGCAGAATAAGATGTATGGACACATAATGAAGATGTTGGAGTACATGAGATAGTAGAGAAGCAGACTATGATGGTATGGACACGTAATGAGGATGTTGGAGTACATGAGATAGTAGAGGAAGCAAGACTGAGATGTATGGACACATAATGGAGATGTTGGCGTACATGAGATAGTAGAGGAAGCAAGACTGTGATGGTATGGACACGTGATAGGATGTGGAGTACATGAGTAGTAGAGGAAGCAAGACTGAGATGGTATGGACACATAATAAGATGTTGGAGTACATGAGATAGTATAGGAAGCAAGACTGTGAGATAGTCATGTAATGAGGATGTTGGAGTACATGAGATAGTAGATGAAGTAAGGTGAGATGGTATGGTTATGTAATGCGGATGTTGAAGTACATGAGATAGTAGAGGAAGCAAGACTGAGATGGTATGGCCACGTATGAGGATGTTGGGTACATGAGATAGTAGAGGAAGTGAGGGTGAGATGATATGGCATGTAATTAGGATGTAGAGAAGCATGGGTGAGATGGTATGATCATGTAATGATGATGTTGGAGTACATAAGATAGTAGAGGAAGCAAGGGTGAGATGGTATGTTCATGTAATTAGGATGTTGGAGTACATGCGATAGTAGAGGAAGCAAGACTGAGATGGTATGGGGATGTAATGCGGATGGATATGGAGAGTATGCTAAAAAAAAATATTTTAAAATAGTGTATCTTTGACAAGTATAGCATGGTAAAAGTTTGATAAAATCTAAAGTTTATCATCTTTCAAGGCTAATTAGACTGTCCTCAGCATTGTCGAGCTAATCTGAAGAATGAAGTGTAATGATGACCAGTTCATCAGCGAAAACATGTGAATTTGTGAGTTCATGAAGCTTTTTGACTTTAATATGATTAATTTACAAGCCATGGTTACTCGTTTCAGTGGTAAAATGGTATAAATAAGTCACTTTTACTAACAGACTGGAACTGCGATGACGGAAAGATTGGTGTTAGAATCCCAGTCGAATGTTCTAAGGATTGTTTTTCCTAAATGGTTTTCAAGTCTACATCCTCGCAAATGCGGGTATGTTTCTTTTAAATTAACATTGACGTAATTAGTATATATGTGTGTATCCCAAATGGGTTGTGAGACGTGGTGCTAAAAAAACCTTATTCTTTTGAAAACTTTAACTTTAGTGTTATGACTCAATTTAAAGAGAGTTGATTTGGGAGAGTAGATAAAAGGAAATACATTATCATTCTAACGAAAGGACGTAGAAAGAATCTCATTGCTAGACTCAATTTGGAAAATGTCCTTTGCTTGAAAGCTTGACCCCTTAGATTGGATTTAGGTGTGGAAACCCTTATTGTACCAACCTATCCTGTGGCTCGAGGGATAGCTATGCTTTCTGTTTTCTTACTAAAGGCTACTATTTAAAAAGTACACAGTAACTACCCCAAAGTAATATTTTTAGCACCGTGTATTACTACCCATGTGAGTTATACGCTTATATACTAATTACGTGAGCAGTTTTAGTTATTTCGAAGGTTATATTTAATGGAAGTTTACCCGCATTTGCGTAAAGAAAGAGAGGAAACCCATTTTGGGAAAAACACCTTCAGTACACCTGACCTAGATTCGAACCACAATCTTCCCTTCATCTGCAGTCTAAGCCACTGCGAGAGTAGGGCCTTCGACCATGTGGCCACAAAAGCGGGTGGTAAATAATTACAAAGTCAGACTATAGAAACTCCAATTTTAACTATAGATTATATTGTTCATAGTGAACCAAGGATATTATTAACGAATTTATATTAGGTTATAGATGGGGAGCGTATTTTGTAGGGTGTGCACCAACATTATCATTAAGGTGGAGTGAGAAAATCACATATATAAACCGTCATATTGTGGAAACCACCCAGTGCAACCAGGCCAAAGATCCAGTATATTTCGAGCTTAATGAATTAGACTGCGTGATCTCCAGTGCCATTTCATGTAACTAAAAAACAAAGTGTTTGTACCTATCGATAAATATTGTTTGGCATTGCAGTGCATATATTAAATAAACAAATCAACCGTACGCATCTTGGTCATGTTTGCTGTATATCGGGTGAAAAGGTTCAATATTATGAAAGCTGCATTGCGTTCACAATTTTTTGTTCCATTCGCGTCACGTTGTCTTTTTATTGCTTGTTTGAACTCAAGCTCATTCTGGCTCAGATCACAAAGGATGTCGTTGAAGGAAAATAATATTCTTCCGTGACCATATTTTTGACAGTAAAATAGAATCGTAGATATGAAACACACTCCCTTTTTTATTGTATCATCATCTAACGTGGACTTTAAAAACACAAGGCTCTATAACTACGTGACGAGTTATACAAAAATACTACATAAAATATAAAATACTAAATGCTAAACACTTTTACGAAATGTCAAACATCAAACAAGCTCCTAGCCACTTACCCAATAGTACATGTGTAACATATTATATAAATTATATTTATTTATTTTATTGCATCCCACTTCTGGTACCAATGTTTCAAACTTAATTTGTTTGTGGTTTCGTATGTATTTTCACAACCCTGTGCAAGATTGGGATGTTTATTTTAATTTGCATAACTTTGTTTAATCCACGTGACTAAAATAACTGGACAAGCAAACTCGTTGTAAAGAATTAGTAAACAATAAGATGGATTCTGACTACTCATAACAGTCTTGTTTCAGTTGTGCGGTAACTGGGCTGGATTGTGTTATAAGAGCTTCTGTTCTATGCCTATCGAGGCTGACACACTAATATCTATTCGGAGGTGGTTACTATTCACGTCCTCAAACCATATAAATTGTAACAGCGGACCACCAGTCATATTGTACTAGAGGGTGGCCACCGTGCCCAGTGTACCGAGTTCGAGTCTGTATCCGGTTGATAGCCATGCCAGTCGTTCCAACAGTTTAAGCTTTCACGAGTAAGCCAATTATTTCACGAGTGCAAACGTTAAAGTTCTTAAATTTGTTTTATAACACCTTTAACATCACATTTTTGTACTCTCTCTTAGCGCTACTATTAAACCTAAATAGGATACTTCCAGTAACATTTCGAACCCAACCATCTTGCAACTGACCCTACCCTTCCCCGCAAGCTATCCTGATGGATCCAGCCCCTGGAAAGGGGGGAAGACAACAGTATCTAATAAATGTATTTCTGTTGATTAATTATTTTATCATACCAACTGACTTCTGTATGCACTATATTGACACAATAATACATCATGAAGTAGGCCTACCCTCTTAAAATGATAGCATCTGAATTCTTCAGAACCCAAATCAAAACACACCTCAACGTTTACAGTCCGTTCCAACGTCGACACACCTTGCCTGACAAAACACGACTTTCTCATTCCGCGAATACGAAACAAGAAGCCTTTTATTTTTTTACCTCTTCACTTTCAAGTTCCTCATTCTAAGCCAACACACTCATACTGAGTGTCTACTCATGTGGAAAGCCCTGCGATGAACTCAATGTAGCGTACCTATCTACTTTCCTAGCTTTAATATCATACTGTAGCAATTATTGCTCCAAGTCAACAGAATGGGGACAGTCAAGTATAAACATCACTTACCCAATACCACTAATCTTGCCGAGCACCTTGCGCAAACGAACATCCGACTACACGAACCACAAGCGAACAACTGCCAAGACTGAGCCAAGTTCCGCCTCTCGCCACTAGAGCCCGTTACCACCGCTACCATGATCAATCCGCCCAACTTCAAGAAACGAGAAGAAGATGGTAACTGCCAGGCTTTGCCAGAATAATATAGAATGTTCTTCTGCCGGCGCGCCCCCTTCCTTTGTGCCTATCCTGTTCGATGAGTGTGCCATATAAAAGACCATCCGTCGAGGAAGACGTCACTCTTGGACTTGGCTGCGACCATGTAGGACTAAGCGTCGGCGTAACGGACATATTATGTTAATGTAAGAATAAAATCCAATTTCGGTTTAAATGTAAATTATGGGAACTAGTCAAAATTCTTTTTAGATCTTTTATCAAATTTAATTATAAAGTATTTGCGTAAATCTTCGTCTTTTAATTTACTTTATAATGAGAGTATTGTAAAGTCAGACATTTTCTGTGTTATGGATATTAGGCATTATGCGCGAACTTTATACTCAACCAATTAACTTTATTTGTTTCTCAGTAGTATTTAGGTTAGATGAGTGTAGTAAATATGAAAATTTGAGAGTGTTGTTAGATCAGAACTTTTCAATATTATCCATAATGATTGAAAGTCAAAAATTTCAAAATTAACTTTATTTCGTCTCTATTGCAAATGTGGCATTTTGGGTTTGGTAAACATTAAGGTGGGAAAGTGTTTGAAATATGGTGCCGAGATTTTCAATATTAGTAGAATGGAGTATTGCACTAGATTATTATATAGATCAACTTAACTTTATATTTTTTTTTACTAGTTTCTCGATTGTTATTTTTAGGCTAGTTTTGTTAATATCTATTTTGTTCCAAAATAGTAACAAATAAACAAACTTAATGGGTAATGTTAGGAAATATCCTTGATATTTATAATAGTACTATACTCCTTGTTTAGGACATAGGCGAAGGCTATTGTGAGTTACGCTAGTAGATTATTAGCGTTAAAGTTAAATGGTATTGGCATTAGGTATTTTTGATGGAACTAAAACTTTTAGTAACATGTGGCATTTTCGCAACAACTTCAAAAATGTGTTAGTTAGGAGAGATCATTTACTGTATGACGTATGATCATATTAAATTAATATTATGCATCAATATTTGTATTTACGTAATATGTTTAGGGTACATAATAAATAACGTAATGATTAGAAGGAAAAGAGTAAATATTTATGGAACAATGTTTTTATTGGATAGTATATATATAACTGATTTATTAAATGCTCTTCAAATAATATGCTTATTATTTAATAAAGTTTGGCATAAATTAAATCTAAAAGATTCTAAGACTTGAATTTATTCTATTACATAATTATGCCATATTATCCCTATGTCTAGAAAAGGTGCGAGGGATTAGTCTTTAACCTTTTTATATATTAATATGTTAGGCAACCTGAGAAGGTGGACCGTTGTTTCCCGCTACTCACAAGAGTGAGTTGCGTGCGCTGGGGACATGCTAAATGTCCAGCATTTTATAACTCACAACTTTAGGATATTCACTTTGCGCGCTCCTCTATATTCTATTTTATTTTTCTTTAACTGTAGATTTTGTTTATATTTATGTATTGAATCCCTCTAGTTTGGAGCTTAGGGATTACAATACTTGCTCGCCCGTTGATGTATTAAGCGTCTATTATGCAGGACAGACAGCTATCAACCATAGAATTTATATTTTGTAGCTTTAAATTGGATATTGAATTACTCTAGTTATAAAATGTTATTTTTTTTATAATCTAAAACCTAAATAAAGAAATCCTTATATTGAATACATTTGAAATTATTTTTTTTGTTACATCCTAGGTTTCATTAAACAAAAATTGTAAAATTCTGTTGGGTATAATCCTAGGAACCATTACAGAAAAAAATCGCTTTACATTTTTTTTTAATAAAAAATTCCCCCTTCATTTATTTTCGTAATTTAAAACACTTTATTACTATATGGTTCGTTAAGAAAATAATAAAAAACGGTTGATTAGAACTTTGGGAATAATGTCTACAGGAATCGCTTTATATTATATTCATACATAACATTATATATATTATATATTACAATATATATAATGATATATATTCAGTAGACATATATAATGTAAGGCGATTCCTGTACACATTATTATTTCCAAAGCTCTAATCAACCTTTTTATTATTTGATATATATATCAATATGTATATACAGTAGACAAGGATATAACTATGTATAAAATTAGTTGTAATTATTCTTTTGTTATTGATAGCAAATTTTGGGCTCATAACAACTTTCCCTCAAACCAGAACCCATTTCATCCCTCTACTTGGAAGCCTACTTCACACAATTCTATGGTAAAGCGTAAGGACAAGTCTAATAAACAAATATTGATCATCCTTAATCACAATTTGGGTTTGTACCAATTAAACTTTGTGTAGCATTCATCCTTTATAGTCCTTCCCTAGAACATGGTGAAGGGAGGAACCTACAATGTAGTTACATAGTGACAAGGAGGTCGTCGTTTGAATCCCTTCTGAGTGTACTGAAGCTATCTTTTCTTAAATAGTTTCCCACTATCCCTTTATTTATTTATTTTAAATTTTACCTTACTCATCCCCACCATATGAGCGTAATATTACAAGGTTTATGAAACAGATAATGGTAGGGTGATTGGGAGATGAAATGAAGGACCTACAGTTTAACGTGAGATCCGAACCACGGTGGCGGCCTGGCATTCCCCACATTCACAAGATGTCTTGTCAGAGGTGAAGGAAGGGTTTAGAAATTAGATAAATCTGTGCCGAGACCGAGGATTTCCTCCTATTATTCACGTGGGTTAGAACGTTTTAGTTAAAACAACCAGAGCGTACCATTGAAAAAAAAACCCATCGATATGACGTTTTCAACCTCAGTGGTCTTGGTGTAAAGTGCTCTCCTCTGGGTCCGATATGGGTGGGTTCAAACCAGTCTGGGCCGACGGATTTTTCTTGAACAATAAAAATGTGTAGCACAACTTTCTTCGGATTGGGAAGTAAGGTCGTCAATCCCGTGTCGATTGTTGCATGTAAAATAACCCTGTAAAGTATGGGAAATTAATTTTCCCGTAAAAAAAAATTAGGCTCTTTCTTTCTCACTCATAGAAATTCTCGTGTGTCGATAAAATGAATTGATTCAGAAAGTGCACTTTGAATACCTCAAAAGACTAGAATAAATTTGACATTAAAAACTTATCAACACAAAATGTAATCAAATAAATTTCCTAGTAATCTAACGGTACTGAGGCGGTTTAAGTTTCCACATACAACTATCGTACACCACTAGACATACGTAAGCTTCAATGGGGGTATTAAATTCCCATATAGTGCATTCCTGCTAACGTGCTTCAATAAAATAAGTTTAATTGCTCAAATTTCTCTGCAGTCCACATAAAATGTTTATTTTTTTGGAAAAACAGACCGAGATATACATATATATATAACTGTTGTATACGATTAGACTCCATCTTGATGTCAAAAAACTTAAAGAAGTTTCCCCTGCGAAGTTGTTCAGTGGTTTGTATGTAAGAATTGACGCCAATATTATTTTATATTATCTTCGCCTACTATCAGAAAATATCCCTTTTGAATCTTATTAATGATAGTCTTGTTGGTTAATTGAAACAAGCAGTTTTTTAATCAAAAATATTTTTTCTAACAAAAAATTAAGCTATTTATTTTCATAATCTATGAGCAATTTTACGCCAAAAATCATCTTTTTTAATATTAATACACGTACAATAATTTAATTATTTTTTTTATTATTGTCAATTGGTTGTCAAAAAAAGAACATTTCTTGCTAGAAATTGATCTTATAAGATATGGAGTAGATAAATTTATACTCTTGAGTAAATTACCTTTTTCGTAACATACACTTTTCACAATTATCTTTTAATTAATCTTTAAATCGAATTTTTTTCTTTCTTCAAATTATAAATTCTACATAAAAATATTTTGTATAAATATAGGATATTCTATATAAACGAGTTTAGTATAAAACGTAGTTATTATATACAAAAACAGAAAAGGTATGCACTTTTGATTTTGCTAAAAATTTCTCTAATATAGCTTCGCCTGCCAGCTCGAATAATGAGTGAAGTCTTGTTTTAACCACACCAAAGGGTTGTGGTTATGTCATGATGAAGTAGACAAATAACTAAGAGTTCCTCTTGCCACTATATCGTGTCGTTCGGAACATAATATCACCCTCTCTCCCCTCATCATCATCATCATCAAAACGAAACTGAACGCTTCGGAAGTGTACTAACCCGAGATAGCTCCTAAATGAAATACTTGTGAGTGGTTTTGTTGTGGTTTCCACGATCCTAAAAGGAGGGGGAGGGGGTGAGGGAGAGGTAGATCACTCCACAATAACCCAAGTTGGTTGTGTTTCTTCTTGGCCGGGTTCAGAATATTCATCTCTTCAAACTAGTTACAAGACTCGCAGCTTTGTGCCTCTTCCAAGTTGTTGGCTGGCTATTGCGCTCAAAAACTAGTTTACGTTTCAAGGAAATAGTTTTACTTTAATGTTATAAATAAGTTTAAAGATTACTTTAGAGATCGCAAGAATATTTTGATACATAACTTTGAATATAATTTACTGGTTAAGGCGTCATTTATATAGCACGTAACCCTTTGACTACGTATTTTTACCCCTTCCTTCCCTCCGAAATGTGTTACGTAATTTTTCACATCAAGAATAGAGGTCGTTATTTTATAGAGAAGTTTTGTGACACTAAAATAAGAACTAAGATGTAATACAACTCAAGAATCCATTAAACCTACATATTTGTAAATTATCTATCTATAATTATATTTACTAACAGTGAAAACATTAAAAATAATATTTTTTCAACAATATAATTTAAATATAAGATCTGTGAATTAAAGTCGTGAATTATAATGGATTATAGTTTATAATTAAGTTTATATTAGCATCTAAATATTATGCTTTTTAAAAATAGAAAATTACACTTAGACATGGGACTCGAACCCGGGACATTTGGCTCAGTACGCTAATGCTCTTTATCACTGAGCTATCCAGGATTCATCCCATGTTCAGGGTCATTCTTCACTCCTGGTTTAAGGCAGTCTTTGATAGACGTGCGGAAAATCATCGGCTAGAGATGAGATTTTTCAATTTTAAAGAAATATATAAAATATGTGTTACGTTACACATTGTATTATTATATATTGTTATTATTAGCACCGCGTCTTACTACCCGTTCGGGTTATACTCACGCTAATGTGTAATGGTAGGGCGATTGTGAGATGAAATGGAAGACCTACAGTTTAACATGGGATCCGAATCACGGTGGAGGCCTGGCATTCCCCACATTCACAAGTTGTGATTAATACACGTCTTGTCAGAGGTGAAGGAAGGGTTTGGTAATCAGATAAATCTGTACGAACCAAGGATTGAAACCCGGACCCCCAGCACATAAGTCTGCCGCCTTACCCCTAGACCGCCGGGTCACCTACTCCACAGTAATAAATATACTGTGATTAAAAAAAACACTTTCTGTATCCGGCAAGCCACACAATTGCGAGGCTCAAGTCTTTGACCATTTGGCCATCAGGGAGGTTATCAACCCTGCTTAGACGATAGTCTGGGGGGACAATAGTTCTACAAAAGTTTTACAACCACCCTAACCCCCACCCCTTTTCCTTTTTAACAATCTTGATATAGTTGGTGTTTCTTATCTTGAACCCAAATTGAAATTAAACTCAAAGCCAGTTTGTTTGCTTTTCTTCTTCCCGAAAAGACTTGCAATAAGTCTTACCCTTTCTTTGTTACCGAAAATGTCCTCTCGATGTAAAATAATGAAATGTTGTCTACAATGTTGACAGTTTCTAGAGAGAGAGAGAGAGGGAGGTCACAAATATATACATACCTTTATTATATAAAAGAGAGGAATATAAAGAAAGCGGTCATTTAGGTTTAGACTCTTGAAGCGGAAGAACTCGACTATTTAGCATGCAAGACAGTGATGAAATGTTTCAGACGCTGCTGTCTTTTACTCTTTGATGCTTAAAGGATTCTAGATGCCACATATACTCTTAGATGGACAGACAAAATACGTTCTATTAACCTAAGATACATTGCGAAGGTTAAATATATTATTATTATTATTATTATTATTATTATTATTATTATTATTATTAGCACGGCGTCTTACTATCCGTTCGGCTTATACGCACTTACGCTAATGTGTAATGGTAGGGTGATTGTGAGATGAAATGGAGGACCTACAGTTTAACGTGGAATCCGAACCACGGTGGAGGCCTGGAATTCCCCACATTCACAAGATGTCTTGTCATAGGTGAAGGAAGGGTTTGGTAATCAGATATATCTGTGCCGGGACCGAGGATTGAACCCCGGACCCCCAGTACAGAAGTCTGACACCTTACCCCCAAGACCGCCAAGTCACCCATCGGACTGAATTTGACTTTCGAAATCAGTTTAGATCTGACAGCTTCTCGGTAAAGTTGTGGACACAATGAAAAGAGGAGCCTTATTTCGAGTATACAGTTCGAAAGAAACTGTTTCTCGTATATTCTATCTTTCTGTAGTTGCACTATGTTCTAGAAGGGAAGGACGGGGGGGGGGGGGAGAGAATGTTCTCAAAGTTGTATGTTTTACAATTATTTGCAATAGGGGTGGAGGACTGTGAACAAAAGAGTTTGGTTGTAAACAACATAAATAAATAAATGATCCTCCACCTGTGTGAGAAGGTTTCCTAACAAATGTGGATGTATTTAGTTTTATATTTTTTAAATTATTAATTAATTTAAATATATTAGGAGTGAGAATTTTTGATTAAAATTATTATTAAATGAAAGTCTATTTTATTACAAAATTATATTGATATCTTGGGTGAATTGTAAAAAGGAATTAATAATTGTAATTAAATTATAAAACAAGTTTATAGGTAGTGGAACTTTTATTTAATTAATATCATAATCTTGCTTTAAGAAAAAATATATTATGTGTATGTTTTACATGTTTATTTATGTGTTTTTGCTCGGTTGGACAGTAATGTTTAAAATACCTTTAGGGACGAGTTCTTGAACATCTGGTGCCGTTGTACAAATAAAGGGATTGTTTGTTTATGTGCGAGTCTTTCTCGGTTTGCGGTCCATATGTATGGGAACACAAGCGCTGTACAAACAGTTTCATCGGAGCAAGCACGGAGTAAATATAGTACAGTCTACGAAACACAACAACAAACTTTCAGAGAATTAAAAAACAAACAAAAAACCCCTCAGAGTAGCAAACAATGGCGAAAAGTCAATCGATCCATCTTTCAGTTGTCTATAAAGACAAGGCGGCTGAGAACACGGCTTGATGTATGGATACACTAAAGTATTTTTACTACAATCCAATTTGCAAAGGTAGGTCATTTTATAAACTAAAAGGATATTATATTCTGAAAATTGAAAATGACACCTAGATACGGGAATCGAACCCGGGACCTTTGGCTTAGTACGCCAATGCTCTAACCACTGAGCTATCCAAGAATCGTTCCATGCGTAGGGCCATTCTTCACTCATATTTTTAAGGCAGAGTCTATGATGGACGTGCGGAAATCGTCGGCTACAAATGTGTGATTTTATTAAGATAACAAGCTATCAGATAACGCACCCAACTTTGACTCGGTAGTTGGTCTAACGCTGCCACTTGCACAATTATTATAACTGTAAGGGATTTCTTATTTAACAAACAAATTCCTGAATAGCTCAGTGTTTAGAGCATTGACGTACTAGGCTAAATGTCCCGGGTTCGATTCCTGTGTCCAAGCGTCATTTTTAAATTTTCAGAATATGATATCTAGATGGAAAATTCCTCACTAAAAAGCATAAATAATAGCTTCGGCTATTTGATTCTTAAAAGTATTTTGTTTTAAAGTTAACAATGATCATATTTTACTATGATAAGTGTTTTATAGGTTTTGATTATATTTATTTAAAGTAACTCGTTTCGTTTGTCAAATGGTTGAAATCGTCACAATAGGCTAGACTGCACATGACGGGGATATTGAGGCTAAATTCTGGTCAGGTGTACTGAGGATAGTCCCCCCCCCCCCCTAAATGGCACTTTCACACGTGGATTTGGGTACACTTTCCTTATATTTAACCATACTCATCCCTAATATATCAGCGTAATTTAGTATACATGCTTATAAACCGTACGAAGTACTATATTTTTTTTAGATTACAAGTGACAGGTGCAGATCACATGACCTGACCTATGAATACATGAAGGTAGATATAGTAACCTTCCTCTAAAAGTTGGACTTTAGTCAAGCCACCCAGTTAAAGTGAGATTAATCTCATCTGGATTATTGCCGGTGGTTGGACGGCATTACTCGAATCTTGGTCAGGTTTAATGAGGGGTATTTTACTAAATGGTTTACCTACGCTCCCTCCTCGCAAATGCGAGTACATTTCCCCTAAATTATCCTATCCTCACCACTATCACATTTGTGTAAACATGCGGATTGCCAGGACGGGTAGTAAGACGTGGTGCACAAAATTAAACAAAAACTATTTGTATATTCCGTTCACGATAGGTTTTTACCTGGATGACAGTTCGAAAATCATATGTTTAGGTTTTGGGTTGCCAACACTTGTAAAAGATCACAGTTTTGTTATAAATGTAAAGATCTTTAATTACCTGTTATATATTACATTTAAAATAACGTAAACTTAAGTTTTCTCATACTATTTCAATTTTTTAAAATAATTTATTTTAATCCGAATCTTAATTATGTTTAAAATATTGTTTAAAGTACTTATTTTTCGTTTTGGAACGTTACGGATTTTGTGTAATATAGTGCACACATCAATATCTTTTAATACAAGCATCGTATTTACTTGATAAAGAGAAAATTGTTGTCATTTTTTTACATACAATAAATGATTTTATGATTATTTTATCGTATTTTGAAATATTTAACTGATTAAAATATTTTTATCCACTCCGTGTCTGCATCATTGTAAAAAACTTATTTCCATCATGTTCAACCACATGGTCTAAATTCGTCGGTCGCCATTTTGAAGCTATTTTCGTTAGACCTTTTGTGGGAGTTCTGTGAATAATATATTTTTTAAGTGGAATAAAACTATAAATAAACTTTGTGTCCGACCTCAAATAAATATATAAATAATATTGACCTATATTACTGTGGTTAACTATCACATTAATATATTACCATCTGTTTTACATTGCAGTCATCCAAAGTGATAGATGTCAGCTGTTGGTGTAGTGATATATTAGGGATTACTACTAGTAACATTTCGATCTGTCATCCAGGTAATCTTAGCTCGTGAATGACATATAGTCCAATCACCTTATCTTAGTCGTATGCGTGCCTGCTTATCAAGCTAAGTGACCCTGGTTTGATTCCATGCATGGCAATTTTTTTTTTCTCATAAGCGAAATTTGAATTTTAACCTTTCACCGCGTTTAATGAAACGATGGTGATACCTGGTGTGGTATTTGTTCTAGATATAAATTAGTTTGTAATTCACGTGATGATGTAATCAATTGATTAACCTCAAATAAAATTTAAATATATGTTTTAAATGTATACAGTAAGATCGTTCTTGTGGTATGCCAACTAGATGACGTTTACCACCTCGTAGTCTTCAGCCGACACGGTTGATCCAACATCGTGTTATCCGGAGCCATTTGGCAACATGTTTAACTGCAGTGATATCAATGTTTAATTAGCTCGCTCCGCTCTCCACCGGCGCAGTCTTTTTACCCGCCCCACTCTTGACTTTTCTCTGCCGATGTTTCTACGACTGCTGCGTAAAGTTCCTTAGTAAAGGGAAAAGGACGCTAATTTACAAGTTGAGAGAGAGTTGCCGTGCTATTTAGCAATTAGCATTAACGTTACTGACGCGAGTTGGGGAGTGATAAGAAGGGAGGAGGGAAGGAAAGATCGTCTTTTCAGCTGCCTTGCCTCGTCTTCTCTACCCTACTTTACCCTATATCCGAACATTTATACTAGCGTACCTATTTATACGAACTGCTTCTTTCTGTGTGCGTGAAGGGGGTTGGGGCGAGGGTGAAGACGAGAATAAGTACAAAAAGTCGACTTTGGAGAGTATCTGGATGGAAGTAGGAATAAATTACTGGAATTAGTTCGAGATGTAAATATTTGTTACTCTGGTTCTGTTGTTATTGTTGTTACTACGTGTTTGCTTTGCTGCTTGTTAAATTACGTTGTTAAATATAAGCACGTGACCTTTACTAAAAGTTGAGCGTGGCTAAATCTAAGACTTGCCGCTTAATGCATAAAGTTTTATTATTTTGATAAGAAACAAAAAGTACCTGTGAGTTTAAACAGATTTAAAATCTGAATAATAAATTTTTATGGGGAAAACTGTGCAATGTGTCGTACAAAGAAAAAAAAATCCTTTCCACGTCCATACATTAACTCAGAGAGCAGGCGAAAACTGTGCCCAGTTTCGTTCGTTACTGCGCATGACGTCACCTGGAATACTTCAGCAAGAAAACTTTACCGTAGTTTATAAACAGCCGTATTCAAGATTGTGTTGTAACTCGAGCTTAAATTATTATTATTATTATTTATATTATTATTATTAAGCACCGCGTCTTACTACCCGTTCGGTTATACGCACTTACGCTAATGTGTAATGGTAGGGTGATTGTAGATGAAATGAAGGACCTACAGTTTAACGTGGAATCCGAACCACGGTGGCGGCCTGGCATTCCCCACATTCACAAGATGTCTTGTCAGAGGTGAAGGAATGGTTTGGTAATCATCGAGCTTAAAGCAACAAGCAAAATAATGTTTGGTGATGCATGAATATCCTCATTATCAGTGGCGGTCGTGTATAGGCACTGCGAACTACAGCACCCCCTATTTCCACTTGATATTATCGATAACATTTAATATAATGAGTCCTTTTATCGTTAATTCTTTCTTTATTTTTTAGTACAATATATATTCCTTAAGCTTAATGTCAGTACTCATAGCCATCCCCCAGTTTATGAAAAAGATACAGGAATCTTTGTATGGAAGTCTGCGCTTCACAGTCTGACTGTTGTGCGCATGCGCACATAGGAGGGGGTTGAGGAGGAAGGCGGGACTGCCAGGTAGAGAGAGCACTGTTGCTCTCGCAGTGCCGGCTCTGGAGTGATGGTGGAAGTAAGTTTTTTTTTACTCAGCGTGTGCTGTGCTTAAAAACCGTGTACCATATTCTTGAGTGTGATAGTGTAGAAGATTGTAGAATTTGATTATTATAACTGCTTCCTACTATTCTATTTGATTCATTTTTTTTCCGGTTCTTTTATTTGAGAGAAAGACTAAATGCGCTTGCAGTACGTTCAATGGAGGAAAATTTCCTCAATTATCATCCAGAGATCAATGAGAAAATTATTGAACTTTTTGCGCAAATTAAAACAAGAAAAATGGATTTCATTTTTAAATGAATAGATCAAGCTTGAACTGTAACATTTAAGTTAAAGTAAGTAAAACATGTTTTTTTTTTAAGATTTTATCAAATTCCTGAATAAATTTTCTTTATATACATGTTCTTTTCCTTTAACACAATTTTAAAACAAAGGCTAAACATTTTCTGGTGCAGCACCCCCACTAATATTAGCTATGAGCCGCCACTGCTCTCTATATAAATAAATATTATCTTCAAGCTTTTAAACAATTATTCAAATAGTAGGTTAGTTTTAAATCTATCTAATTTATTGTTATAGATGCAATAGGTAATCACTTCACCCACTGCAGTGGCCGAAAGGTCTGACGCGCTACTCTCGCAGTGGGTTGGATTCCCGATGTTGAGGAGATTGATGTTCGAATCTCAGTCTGGTGTAATGAAGATGTTTATCCTAAATTGTAATCAAATCTCCCTCCACGCAAGTGCGGGAACACTTCCAATAATATAGCCTTCTTCATCCCTAAAACCATTGTTGTAATTCGTACTTAAGCGTATAACCCGAAAGAGTAGTAAGACGCCGTGCATGTCATGTCATGTCATGTCATGTCATGTCATGTCATGTATGTATATATATCTAATGGTATGTATATTGGTCCGAAGGATTTTTAAGTACTTATCAATTATCCGGAAAGTTAAAATTTGGTGAAATTGGGAAATTGTACTAGTACTCAAAATGTTAGCAAATCTTAGGAAAAATAAAAATTTAAAAAACAACAACACACGTTTTTTTAATAATTTTAGTTCGTCGACATGTTATTTGCACTTCATACGTAAGGAGAAACCAGAATACAAATTCCAATCTCAAATATAAAGAGACATTTCAGATTATAATACAGTGAAATCTTTTTTTATATTTTTTCTTGGTGTTTCATATTAATATTACTGAATAAAATTAATGATACGGTGCAACGAACCTAATTTCTCTCTCTTTCTATCTTAAAATAGAGATATTTTCTAAATATTCTAATATTTGTGAAAGGAAATAATATATATGTTTGCAAAACTCCCCACCAAATAGCATATATTAAATAATATATAATGTTGCGTAACATCGAGAAAAAGGAACATCTCAATTCACCAAATACGTAAATGTGTACCAATTCAGTAAAAACTATTACCGATACCTATTACTGATTGTTTAAAATAATTGTTTATGCTACGATTATTTACACCGATTAATCCCGATTATCGATTATTTATCAATAACTATTGGAAAATATATTTAATAGGATGATAACAGTTAATGTATTTAGTACAAAAAGATTTTATGTATAAAAAAATATATATTTTAATCATAAACGCTGAAAGTTGAAACTATATTGTTAGTTTTATCAACGGTATGAACTGTGAACCTATATATTTTCTTTCTTGGTTATGTAATCTTTACATATCACGCAACTCAGATGTAGTATGTATATAAGTGGTATTTTTTTTTTCGATTGTGATAATTAAACTCCCACCTAGAAAATGTTTCTTTAAATTTTAATTTAAAAATACGATTAATCGACATAATTATTGCCGATTACGATAAATTGCCGATGCACTAATAATCGCCCGATAACCCCATCGGACACCCATACGACAAATAGCATAAAAATCAACTCCAACTGTCAAATACCTCATTTTAAATATATATATAACACAACACACACACACACACACACACACACATGCAGCCAATCATTTGTTGTAAAATAAGCAATATTGAATAATAATTTCCCCTTTGGGGCTGAAGTTTGACTGTTGGGAATTGACTTCAAGTGATGTTTAACATCTATTAGTCATGCTCATAGGACCACAATCCTCCAGACAAGTACAACATAGTCTCATCTGTGGGAGAATTTTAAAATTCTCAAGTTAAACAAAGTATGGGAAAATGACATTAACTTACGCTATCTGCTATCACATTGGGAGATAGAAAACCAGAAAAAATACAGTTTGAAATAATATAAGAGTATCATAGAATAGCCATAGGAAATACTGGCACAAGGCTCAGTATTTTACAAAACATTTGGAAAAAATGACGAGCCCAATTGATATTTCAAATGGACACTCTGTGCCCACCAAATGACGAAGTTGAACAAATAAATTAAAAGGTTTTGAATATTTTAGAAAGTGCGGTTCATTGTTACATAAGTGTGAAATTAGTAGAATGTAAGGATGAGTGGGTAAAAGCCATAGATCCAGTTGAGTTAAAAAAAAAAATTGACACCATCATGAATATCATCACATAAGTTAAACTTAAACTTAGAAATAGACGGTATAGTAATTATGATCCTTAGGAACTTAAATACTTAACAGGGCCTATGTAATGGAACCTACCTTGCAGCGACCATATTGGAAAAAAATCTAACCCAAGAAACAATTTTAACAGGTTTATTCAAAGGGAATATTTGTTTCTTGCCAATAATTAATTTGGTACCTGTAAACCCTGGCATCCCCTTTATTTTGAGATGTAGGCGATTCCCAGTTAAATTGGTGTCCTAAATTGATATTTCATAATAAAATAATAATAATAATAATCACCCTCATGAAAAGCTTCCATCAAATGGCTAGGTCTGTTTGGACATAAGCCTCTCCACCACCGCTCTTCCTCCTACAGCCTCTCTCCTCCACCTTAGCCCAGTCCTCTCCTCTCTCCTCCACTTCCCTCCTTACTCCATTCAGCCATCTGACCCTTGGTTTTTATTCTCAGCCTCCTACCCCCACCTCCATACCCAACATCCTCTTAGGAATTTTTTCCCTCTCCATTCTTCTCAAAGGCCATTTTCAGCCTGACTGACAGCTGACAGCTGACAGCTGATGGTTTTGAAAAGTTACCAGACCAAATTATGTATCCCTACGCCGAACCATATGATCTGCAAAAACATGTGTTTAGCAGCTGTCACTTCTGACAGTCAACATTTAGGTATATACCTAATTGTTGACTGTCAGAAGTCAGCTGTGAGATGCAGTCAGCACCAAAGAAGTCACGGGGCTACTGTACGTGGCCTATTCATATATTAAAAAAATCGAATAAAAAAATTAGAATTAATTTAGTCCGCCCTCGATTTAGACTCTATTATTTAATAAAGACTGGAATATATTTTACAAACGATGATTAACCTTTAATGTGCTTATCAATTAAATTTTAGGTTTTGTTAAGCTGCTTAGTATTAAACCTGTAGTAGATGGACCTAAAAACTAGTAAAATAAATAAAATCTATTTGTAATTACGCGTAGTGTTCCAAACAAAGTATTAATTTTGCATTGAACTCGACTTGTACTATTTTAGACATAGAATTATATAAACAAGTATTTTATAATAGTAGTTTTATCAGGTTTCTAGAAAACTTACTTCAGTTTGTGGTTTCAGTTTAAGTACCCTTTGTTTTTATGTTTTTGTGCTCATGAACATTGTTTTTATCGGTATAGGTTAGTTAAGCTTCTTAAGTTATAAATATATTCACAAAATAGGTCAGATATATTCAAACAAATATTTGGGAATCAGTTCCACATAAGACACTCGTTTTCTTTGAATTATAGAAATATATATATTTTCTGGTCAGATGATTTTTTTTTTAATTCATCGTTTATTTAAAACATTTAAATAATCGGTTTATGAAGTCCCTCATATTTGTAATTTTTTTTCTTACTAAAACCACATTATTTTTATTTCCGTTTCATCACTAAACAAAGATAATAATAATATTATATAACATTTATTTAAAAGTAGTGATTCTAGTGCAGCATAGCGGTCGTCCCTCGGACACGTTGGTTTTAATATTAGAACAAATAAAATCCCTACTGGTAGTTTCTTCTCAAAAATAGTTAATCTATGGTCTCACTAAATATCTAAAATAATGTACAACGTTTATGTAAATATATATTTATGTTTATTTGCGTGTGAGTTATTTAATGAATATGTTTTGAAAAAAAAATATATTTTTAAAACTTATTTTATGATTTGTGTTAATTCATGTCCTTCCTAAAATGTTAATAGCATGTGTGCATGTTTTCAACCGACAATGTTTATGTATATTAAGGTTGTGTGTATGTATGGCTCGCTGAGAAAGTGCGATAGCTTTAGAGAGAGAGCGATTGAATAAAGAAAGATGGGGAAGGTTTACAAATCGGCTTGTTGAACTAATAAACTGCTTCCATGTCCACACACCCCAAGTATAGCTAATGCCGATACTTCCCACCGGAGTGCTCCAGGGTCAATGGTTCATTGTATTCGTTACGCTGGATGCACTTTCGTGCCCCGTTATAACGACGTTATTAGCATAGTTATGTTGGGCTTGTGTCAGACCTTTGCGGACAATGGACGACTGTTATAACAGGGGGACACGCCATTGTGATAAGATAACAATACACAAAGAATACTCGACGACAGATGGGTTTTTCATCGAGGGTCAGACACCTTAGATCAGTGTTCCTTTATCTGAATCCTTGGATTACAAGGATGAGTGTTATTTATACTACTATAAACATCCTTTTACAAAACACAGAGAGGGAAAGCCTTTTACAGTCTTTGTGTTATGTAAGCTATTAAAATAAATCATCTTTGAAGAAAGTTTAAACAAATTCAACTGAGCTTTTTTTTTATAGCCCATTTCTGTGGACACATTGCCTAACGCGCTACTATCATGTTAGTCTAGACTGCTGAAGACGGGGAGATTGGAGTTCGATCCCGGTAGGTGCACTGAGGAGGGTTTTTTCTCAATGGTTTTACACTCTCCCTCTACGTAAATGCGGGGGTTTTTCTTCTAAATTATGCCTTCCTAATCCCTAACTCATTAGTGTAATTATTAGTACATAAGCGTATAACCCAAAAGGGTAATAAAAGATTATGATTAAAAAAATAATTGAACTTTTTAAAACTCAATAACAGTAAGACAAAATTTTGCAACTCGTCCTACTACCCATTTAGGTTATAGGTATATGTACTTTTTACACCAATGTGCTAGGGTATGAGGAGGATTGAATTAATTGTAAGTGTACTCCTCATTTTAGTTAAGGGAGAGTGGGAAACCACTCAGGAAAAAAACTTTCTCAATAAACCCAAACGCGATTTGATCCCCAATCCCCCAGTCATCGGCATTCTAGCCGATTGCAGAACTGACGCCTTTGATTGTTCAACCACCGCAGCAAGTGATCATTATAGCTCGTCCCATTAAGGACTAAGAACTGAATGTCTGTCATGTGTATTAATGTATCTCTTTAATTAATTTATTCTTTTCATATTCTTTATAACAAAGTTCAAATCTTAAAATAAAACCGGTTTCTCTTGAGAATCATGAAACAGAAAAATTCATCATGTTATCTTTTTTTTTTTTTTTAATTTTCAAATTTTCAACACATATAGAGAGGAGTACAAAGCAGTTAAAGTTTTAATAGCTACTAACCTAGATAATGCTTTCACTGAACTCCAAATCACCCTAACCATGAAGATTTAGGCCTTCATTTTAACTCAAAAGCAAATAATACATAAATATCAATTTATTTTGTAGTTTTTTGAAAAAACTTTATTTATATTAAACTGTGGAATATTTAATGCAACAAATAGGAAATGAGTTAGTTATTATATTCTACCTTTTATATAACTAGATTCCAATAATATTTATTGTATTCAAGTTGAATATTCATCGGCAATTTAATACAAAATACTTGTTTACAATAGGCTTAAATATTTATTTTTGTGACACTCTAGATTAATATATAGGAATAGTTGAATCTAAAATTGGTTTTGAAAAGTTTACTCCATTTAATATCAATCACTAAGTTGAAGTTTATTACACACATAAAATTACACGTTTGATCTTTATAAATCATTGTAAATAACTAAAGTTCTAACTTCCAATTTTTTTAGATACGAATGTAGACAAAGTCAAGCAAGTGTTATGCAGACTATTTTCAGATACATTCTAACCGCTCCGGTAAGGATAGGACGTTTGGCGCAGTAGTGAAAACATTTGTTAATTATACCTCATATGTTTGTTTACTTGGTTTCCCTAGCCAGTGTCTGTTCAATCGTATGATAGTTACGTTAGGTTAGGTTATATTAAATTTGTTAAATTTAAAGGGAATCGCCTAATGGTTAGTTTTTACTAGCCCATGATAGGTTAGATCTGCAAGAGTTGAAGTAATTTGTTTGATGTTTAGGTTAGGTTAGATTGTGTTCGGTTAAGTTTGTATTAATGAAAGGAAGAATTTGGTCTATCTGTTGACAATTCGTCCTAACTTGGTTGGTCTAAAATAACTCTGATTTAATTACTAACACTGCTCCAATCGTCTAACGATCACACCGGTTGTCACATGGGCTAAGACATCTCACAATATACTGAATTGTTATAGACTTGATATCGAGGTTCGAATCTCGGCCAGGCTCACTGGGTGTGGGTTTCTACATGTGGATTGTCGGTAACTTATTTCCTCATCCCTTCTCCTCAATGAGGATTCATTTACTCAAATTATTCTCCTCACCCTTAAACTACCTTAGATTAAGCCATTAGATAACCTTTGTGTTGAAACGTATGCACTAATACTATTCAAAATAAATTATATCGTGACTTCCCAATCTTTCTTCTTTGGGCCCCACATATAACTTAGTCGATGGAGACGTTCACCTGCCAACGTCTATGAGGTACGCGTTCCACCAGTTGAGAAACAATATTCCAAGAAACTTCCTTCCCTTCTCGAACATAAACACACACACACACACACACACACACACACATACCTCACTTGGTACCGTTCTAAGTGCAACTTGGGTTTCCTCCTCATCGCAATCTTTCTAATTAATTATAACATGTCAGTGTGCGCATATAACCTCGTTTTCCCCTTTTCTAGTATCCCTCCGCGCTTCTCATCATGATTCTGGGTGTTCCTAGCTAGCACTGTGACACAAAGGAGGAGATTGTCTGGGTGCTAAGACTCCACCGCTTCCTCCCCCCCCCCCCCCCCCCCGCTCATACTCTCTCGTCTCTACACTACCGCTCCCAAACTACAGCTGCTCGTACTAATACAGGAGGTAGAAGGCAAGATCTAGAGTAGGTCAAGAGGAGTCTTAAGATACCAAGATACTTCCAAAACAAACTGATATATTTATGCATTTAGTTCTCAAAGTACTGTACATTCTGAGTGCTCTTGAATATTGAAACTATTTATATGATTTCTTTAATCTGTCTTTTACTTCAGTAATTAATTATATAATCTCATGAATGTAATCAGTGTGTCAATGAATGGTTACTTACTCCTTTTCTTCAAATAGAGATTCACGTTCACCCTACTAAATGTAGATTTTGTTATTATCGAACTATTAAAATATAGGGGCAGTTGAAAACAAAAATGTGTCATACATTTATTTTCCCACTTACACACATACATTTTGTTTGGTGCATTATTTTAAATAATATCTTTCGTTTGGCAAATTTTGTTTATAAACTATAAATATTTGTATACAAACTTGCAAATCTTTATACAACTCCATTAATTTAAAAGATTGCACATTTTTTTGATATGTCATGTATTCATATTTGTTATCAAAGATATATTTTACCTAATAATCGACAAAAAAAATTCATTATTTTTACTATTTTGTAACGTATTGTATTAATGTATGCTTACTGCTTAATTCATGTAGAAGGAAGATACGTACAGTACATTACATATTATAACATTTACATGTATGCAAAGTTTCATTTTAAACGAAATCCTGCTGGTTTCGATAGACCCCCCTCACTTCTAGTTTTGTAACGCATTCAATGATGTACAATATATTTGCGGTTCATACAAGGCTAATTATAGGACAACTAGAACCTCCAGAGCACACAAACCATTAATTTAACACCTAGGGAAATATAAAAAAACTAACTCTACGAATATTAATTTCCCATCCTAAAAAGGAAATATGCTCGGACCACTAGGTCGGCATACAGACGTTTACCAATTCATTCAATTATTGGCAAAACGCTCTTAATTATTTGTCTGGGTTGACACTATATTTTCTGATCATATATTTAAATTTATTAATTATAATACTTGACAATTTTCTACTGACATGTCTAATTAATCTCAATCAATGTATAGAGTTTGATTTTATAGATATGGAACGTTTACTAAACAAGTAGATAAATATGTAGGGTTTGCACCTACTACATGGGTGTACAAAGGGATTATTTAACCAGATTGATAAAATGATTAGAATAACAATAATAGATTTATTATAACAGAAAAATAAAAGATATGTTTGATTACAATATATATACAAGATAGAAGTTCCAAATTAATATTGTCTTGTCGCAACATGGGCAAGATCAAATGCCACCATGTACCGAAAATTAAGATTTTAAAGTTTTTACTGAAGCAATATTCGATTAATTTTAGACAAAAATTATGTTTAGTTTTTTCAAAAACATTATCCTTGACTCTAGTTTCATATTCTTTTGCATTAAGTAGGAATACGAAAATAAAATATTAATTATACTCTCAAAGGGGTAGGATGCGGGGATTGGGGGTGGGAGATCTAAACAAAAAAAAAATCTTTTCTCGGTTAGGCTTTTTTTATTCCTATGAACTCAGATCATGTAAGAATTTAATGGCCCGACTTTCTTTTGGTAGAAACTTTAGTTAAATACCAATTTTATCCACGGAGACACACGTTTAATTTTTTTTTTAAACTTGTTATAAAATGAATCCATTAGTAAAAAGTGACACGTTCTTCTAAGGTATTTTGAATTACTCGGTATTTAGCCACTCAGGGTCGGAATAATGGGATGGGTAGGTTGGAAAGAGTAACTTTGTAAATCCTTAAAGCATCCACTTGAACTTGTTCTCAGTTTCGCTTAGAACTTATTATACATTCAAAACCTCTCAAGTTGTAACTTCTCGTAGCGAGACTGACGACTAGAATACTCACACCCCCCCTAACCTGTTGGCTCGGAAAATAAATACGGGGAACTAAACTTTTAAGCAGACAATTCCATCAATTTTCATTTCGCCTTTCTCGGAGAACATGGTTTTAGAGAATCACAGGATGAGATCTGTTTTAATTTGGTAAATATGATTTTTTTTTTTTTAAAGGGTGAGGAACCTGTTCTCTTGGATTATGGAAGCCCGAATATTTAAAAAGAAATTTTTAGTTGGATGAATTAGCCAAGATATTACAGTTAGTTACGATTATAGATGCATCTAAATACGATATTCCTAAGAACGTGTGAAATTTGTGAAACGAAATATTATTAACTGTTGCAGAAATACTTCATCGAAGAACATAAGTTTAGTTGTATACAATGTTACAGATCCATTGAAAAAAGTGGAGCATCTTTATCTAACAAAGAGCATACTAATAAATTTCGTATTTATTTAAGTAAATATTGTATATTTGCTTATAGTTTAGAAAACTATTGGTTTTATAAAACTGTATATTCCAGATTAAAATTATTTTAATTCAATAGTAGTACATCTTTAAAATGAAAATTTAGTTCATGTTTCAAATAGTTGCGGATATTGGTTAAAATTGGAAACTTCCTCGTCTCTAAACTATCTTTAATTCATCTTCAGGTAAAACGAGATTTTCCATTTTGTTTGTAATTTAAACATTGGCTGGATATAAAATTTAATAAAAATCTTTGGAGCATATTTTAGAAAATCTATTTTTATCTCTTTTTGCCCTTCAGTATACTATCTTTGATTTTAAAATTTTAATCCAATTCCAAAAATTCCACGGGGAACCTTATAAATATCTAGATACCAAGTTTTAGCCAAATGGTAAAAAGTATACAGACAGACAGACGGACAGACAGAGAGACTGCATCATGAAAATTACTTTTTAGGTTTCAGGGGGTCGGGAATCGTCAAACTTATCAAAATCTCGATTTCATCTTTTTTTTTTTTGTGATTACCAAACTTCTCTCTCTCTGAGAGGTCGATAGAAAATAAAAATGACACATGGACACGGGAATTGAACTGGGATATTTGGTTTAGTATGCAATTTTCTTACCAACTAGCTATCCAGGAGTAATTCATGTCCAGGGTAATTTTACACTCATATATTAAGGCAGATTCTGTGAAGGATGTGCGAAATAGTCAGTTACAAAGAAGGATCAATTAAGATCACGAGCTATCAGACCACACAGCCATCATCGACTCGGGAGGGTTTTATATTGCCAATACCACAATGACAACTATAAGGATGCCGTATCATGATTGTGTTTAGCACCATGTCTTACTACCCGTTAACTAAACTACGATAATGATTTTAGGTAAGAGAAAGCCTATATTTATATAACTATACCCACATTTACGTTGAGGGAGATTGGAAAACTATTTTTAAAATCACCCTTATTTCACCCGACCAAGATTCTAACCTCAATCCCCTCGTCAACAATAGTCTAGTCTATTGCGAGAAGTAACGCATTAGATTATCGGCAAATTAAGTGGTAAATTTACATTTAAATAAAGTAAATTTAAAACCTTTATATGTTAAAATACTTTGAAGTTATATTTTAAAATAAAAATAACTAGTTTTTATGTAAATTAATATATTATAGTACATTTGTTGATAAAAAATAGATTTAAATCACATCGTTAGCTTTTGTTAGTCTCTTGCTCCCTAAGTATTTGTGAGATCAGAATTGTCCACTTGAGATAAAATACTCGTTTTATGTTTTAAAATTATGAATTGATCTTCTTAGAGAAAATAAACTGCTTTTTAGAGGTATAACTCTACAAAACTTCCAGACATCCGACTACTAATTAGCCACTTGACTAAATGTTGATTCAAACTATAACAAAATCAAAATCAGTGACTATTCAAATTTTTTGATCAATTTAAATAATACTGTGAACCAAATCATAATATGAAGACAAATTTAATCCATCCAAGAAAGTTAAGTATTTATTCTAAGATTCATATTTTGATTCGAGACACAGGATTTGTAGTTAAAATTGTATAGTTAATAAATATGTAAGAAGAAATCAAACAATCTTTTTTATTTTATTTTTAGCACGCATCTTACTACCCGTTTGGTTTATACGCTTATGTACTATTTACGCTAATAGTTTTAGGAATCAGGAAGGCTATATTTAGAGGAAGTGTATATGAATTTGCGTGGAGGGAAGAGTGAAAAACTATTTAGGGTAAACTACTCTCAGTGCCCACGATCGAACCCGATCTCCCCGTCTTCAGCAGATTATTTCTATTCTTAATTTTGTATTTTTCATTTTCTAATTTTGATATACTATATCCTATTTGGATTAATAAAATGAAGAGTTTGTTTGCCTGTCATGAGCATTGCGTGATATCTACCCCACACAGAGGGTGAAATCTTAAAAAGTGATAGCCTCTGTGCACAAACATGTGCACCTAGAAGCCAGAATTTTAAAATATTGATCAGATATATTTTTTAATTTATTAAAAACTGAGTAGGAAGAAATAAATTAAGGTATTTTTTGAAGAAAGGACAGCGTTGGCCGTTGATTGCTTGGCTACCCCGGGAAACCTCGGATAATTCTGCTAGTCATACATATTGGTATTAGGTTAAGTGCTTACACCATAATTTTGTAAGAAAAAAAGACCACTTCAGTGACCGAATGGATTGAGACGTAACTCTCGAGTTGGACTGGCCTGCTGATTACGGGGATATAGGGGTTCGAATCCCAGTCGCTCAACTAATGGGTGGTTTTTCCTACATGGTTTCCCTACTCTCTTTTCACGCAAATGCGGGTATATTACCTTTAAAATGCTTCCTTCTTCATCCCTACACCATTAAAACAATTATCCCAACGCGTATGACTGAAATGGTTGTAAAACGTGGTTATTAAAAAAAATAGTATTACATTTGTTATTTAAATTGTATTTCATCCACCTCACTTCACTCATTTATTTTATTGGTCCAGGCTCTGCATAGTATATTAAGTTATTTACGTTCAGCCACCAAAAATGCCCATATTTAAAATTCCACTATAGATTTTATACACACAAATATAACATTCTATTACATACATCACTGTTTCCATATTTTGGCCTGGGTCAGTTTTTTAAGTTATATATTTTTCCCTACTGGCTTGCTAGGCCTGTACAGCTTCATATGTTTTATAATCCACCTTAAGACTAGAACAGTCACAACATCCAGCCCCCACCTATTAATTCATCACTGTGAATGAGTATACCTATATTTACATCTTTTCATCAATGATACATTTTCTACCATGCTGGGAATCAAACCCGGGACCTTTAGCTCAGTAGGCAGACATGATATCGACTGAACTAAGGTGTCGGACATGATATATATAATTTTATTTAGTCAGATGTTCCAGGCAACATCTATTTTCCACTACGTCATTCGGGTTATCGGAATTTAACTAATCTAATGGAATTAGATTGAAAAGTAGAATTTAGAGGAAATGTACCTCATATACGTGTACGAGATGTGGAACATTAAAAAAAAAGGAAGCCTTGGTACACCCATTCAAGATTCGAAACCCAACCACTGGCGAACGAAACTGGATGAGCTTGATATTCAGTCCTCATGTCACCTGTGTGGATTAGGATTCCTTTTTAAATTAATTTGTATAAAACAAAAGTTTTTGGTTGTCTTTACATTGCAAAAAAATACTGGTATGAATTTAGCCAGTTAAACATTAACTTTTAAGTAGGGTTGTGGTATTGAAACAAAATTGCCGATACTGTACTCATTTAAAGTATCGGAAAAAAATATCATACCGTACTAATATCGAAAGAAAAATATTGATACCGTACTAGTATCAGAAGAAAAATATCGATACCGTACTAGTATCGAAAGAAAATTATTGATACCGTACTAGTATCAGTAAGAAAAATATCGATACCATATTAGTATCGAAAGAAAAATATCAATAAAAGTAAGTATCAGTATCGAAATTTTAATCCGGATTTTTTTTTTCATGAAATAATTTCAACATTTGCATAGTAATAATAATTTGTATTTTCATATTTATTTAAACACTGAAAATTATAATTTATATTTTGGAACTTGTAAGATTTGAGAGATAGACTTGTATAATGGATATTATAAAAGGTTTTACCATGCAAGATTTTAAAATGTTTATGAAAATTTAGCTGAATGAAAGTTATTTAACAGTTAAATATGATTAGTAATTTTGTTTTTGCAATCTATTTTGTATCCTTCTTTAACCATAGTAAACCTTTACTCCAAGCATGAGTGAAGATGACAAAAAAGTTGTTACTTTCGATACCAATCCGATACCGAAGTGTGAGTACTGATATTGGTAAAGGTATCGAGTAAATAAATACTATTCTCGAAAGGAAAATATCAATATTAGTAAGCTATCGATACTTTTTTCACATCCTTACTTTTAAGGTTAAACATTAAATAGGTTGGACCTTCTTAGGTATCCTTATAGTATAAGGTAGTATATAGTAATAGACTTAACTGTCAAATATGTGAGATCATTGTTCGATACCAACCGGGTGAACTAAAGCGGTTTTTTCCCTAAATGGTTTCCCCCACTCTCTCCACGCAAATGCATGTACACTTCCTCTATAATTCAACCTCACTCATACCTAACCCTATGCGTAATTATTAAATAAGCGTACAAACTGAATGGGTAGTAGCACATGGTTTAAAAAAAAAATTAAATAGGGTACTCATTTGTCCAACCCCTTAATACATGGCAGTTTCATAAATTAAAAATTAAAAAGTCAAAAAGAAAAAAATAAGATCACTGCTCATCTCAATGGATGGTGCATTAAAACCACGAGATTACGTTATAAAGTTTGATATACTTGCACGTATACTTACTATATCACCCCCCCTTTCCCCCCCATCCAAACCAGCCACCCTAGTCTCCCCAAGTCCCCTCTTAACGTACTTCCTAATAACCCCACCATAGTGTTATCACATTTGACCACCCGCAGCGCAATTATCGCTAATCGTGTTTCGCTAGACCGACGCATCCATTCCGTAACCGACCTAATTACGTTAAACTTGACGCGACCACTGACCTTCGTCAATGGACGCTTCCAGCACGTCATACTTCAACCATAAAGCTTTTTGGAAGTCCTCCTCCCTCCCTCCACCCCTCCACTCTTTCTCTACAGCCCCAACATCGACGTGTCAGAGAATGTCTCACTTTTCACGGCGGTACAGTCAGTTGAGGAAGGATATGACCTTTCGGTGAGCCCGACACCGGTTGAGCCAAGCCCAGCAGCCGATAGATGTGGTCAACGCTAGAAATGCCGATTTTCACCTAATATATTGATATAGACCCTATTCATCATCCGATACTAGAAACGATAGTTTGATAAACTAAAATGATGTATCGGTTGGTTCTGATTTATTGAATAACATTTGTCAGGGTGAACTAGGAAGATGCTATTAAGATGGGGCTGTTCTGTAACTATATTCATCGCCGCTTTTTAATCATCTGTTGGAAATAGCAAACAAGTCTGATAAAAACAGAGAAATAAATAAATCTTGATAAAAATAGAGATAATAAAACGTTCAATTTATGTTGATTTACAATCCTTAAATAGTATATATCAATAATGATTGATTTAACTATCGATTATCTCGTTTAGGATCCCCAATGATCTGAGGTACTACTCTCGCAATACAATAGACTACTAATGAAGGGGAGATTGAATTTTGATACCGATTGGGTGGTTTTTTATCAGTGTTTTTCTCCTCCCTCCACTTAAGTGCGGTCACACTTCTTATAGATGCAATCTTCATAATATCTAGCTCATTAGAGTAATAGATGTTTAATTTTTAATTTATAGATAAATTATCGATATATTTATATATATGTTTTAGTTTTTGATATATGTATATCATTGTTTTAGTGTTCGATATATCGATCAATCTATCGATATATTTACATGTGTGTTTTAATTTTCATACATTTATATCTGTGTTTTAGTTTTTGATACATCGATCAATTTATCGATATATTTTAGTTTTTGAAAATCGATGTATTTTTTATTTAGCACCACGTCTTACTATCTGTTCGAGTTATACGCCTCTATACAAATTACAAAAGTCTAGTGCTCATTCGAATCATATAACTGTCTCTCTCTCCCTCTCTCTCTCTCCACACACACACACACACACACATACACACACATAAAAAGAGCTTTATTATCATACACGTCTGCTTTGTGTGAATTAAAAATAGATGTAGCGTATTTCTTAATATCCATGAAGATTGTAAGAAAATTTTCAATAAATTTTGATTTTTATTTGTTTCGAATCAATCATTAAATTGGATTAAATAAACTAATACAATAGGGAGTCTTTATTAAAACTCACACAAAATAAGGCTACAAGAACATTAGTAAGTGAGGAAAACAATTTTTTAGGGGCCTGTACTAGTGATCTGTTCCATACCCTCAAAATTCAAATTTACCAACCACAAACGCAATAATGTTATGAACGTTTGCATATTTACTGGCCTTAAAGGGCAAATTTAGATATTCTATGTGTGAAACTACTTACTAGTACAGTCCCATCAGGCCTTGTTTTTCCTGGAAACAACCCACGAACTACTTCTGAGCTGTAGGGCTAATATTCGAACATAGCCTATGTCAAAATATAATTTATCAGGTGAAAGTAATATGATTTTATACATTTGCAATTACCACGCATTTAAATTTTTTTTTAATAATTATTTTAGATAAAACTAATTATTTTAATTAATAACTTTACTCGTGTTATATTTATGATAACTTTCAACATAGCACAATTCCGACATAGACAATTAATCTAACGATACTAAGCCGCCAAACATGGTGTTGTGAATGTTATACGCTTGTCAGTCTAATTTATGATTTATGTGTGTTCCACTAGAGATATTAAAACGATTCATTATTTAAAAGTGTTTATTTCTACATTCTCCATTAGCGCAGCTCTTTTCCAAATCTGCTTTTATGAGCTGTTTTTATGTAACCCCCCTCCCCTTCTACACCATTAATTATATATATATATATATATATATATATATATATATATATATAATGGTGTAGAAGGGGAGGGGGGTTACATAAAAACAGCTCATAATATATATATATATATATTATATATATATATATATATTAATCAGACCTGTTTTTCCGGGCCTCTAGTGTATAATATCATCCACAGAATTATTCATCTGCTAGTTTTTTTTCTTTTGATGTACAAAACTGAAGCCAGATGCAAATATTTTTTTTTTCATTCGGCTATCTTCTCTTTCTTTTCCATCCTGAAGATACCACAAAATAAGGGGAGGAGTGATGAGGGAGTGAGGAGGGGTTAAAGTAGAAGGTATTGCAGAGTTGAAAAGAGATCTTCTTCCATCTGACCGCATGAAATATTCATAGGTATTGAGGTTATTTCAACCATTTGCAGTCTGACCAAGTGTATCGAGATGAAGGCTGGGTTTGTTTTTGAGTGGATGGGTGGGTGGTAGGGGTGTTGGTTCAGGGGGGGATTCTAGACGTTAGTTTATGAAATATACTCTTTTGTCTCGCCTAAAAGGTACACACCTCCGGAATACTTTTCATGTGATTACACACTTCCTTAGTTTTTCAATTGTGATCACACACTTCCTAATGTTTCCAATTGCCACCTTATGGTTAGTAGAATTATAACCCTAGTGAAAACCCGGACTAAACGTCAAGCTCACATAATAAATGTTTTCTCTTTATTTAAAAACAATTATCATCTCATACCGCTATATTCATAATAGGTAGTCAACAATTGTTGATATCACCATGCGAAAAAATTAAGATCTATGCTTCTACTAGAGCAATATTTGATTTGATTTGATTTTGGATTTAAAAAAATTGTTATAGATTCTGCAAAATTCTTGCCCTTAGCTCACGTTTCCTACACTCCCACTTTAAGCTCTCCTAACACAGGTGTCAAAAAACGAAGCATCGATCTCCAAGCCACGCTGCTGTGAAGCCTGTTTCCTTTGAGAGTGACGTCACGACCAACGCAACTAAAGAACAAGACGCGTACCTTTAGCAGGTTGGTACAATAACTTCTTATTACAGTATATATAAGAATACGGAGAACGGGGAAAGCATAAAAGTGAGAGAAACCTCATAACAAAAGCTCAAAAAGGTATGGATCAAAAGCACATCTAGACTTTGTATCAAACACGTGAAGTATAACATATATTTCATGTTAACTTTAGCAAGCTCTATGAGTTTTTGTGAAGGACGCATTCAAGCGTCACTTGACACCACTCTCTAAAATAAGGACACAATGCATAGTGGCTATTTTTTTTAGTATTTACGATCCTTAAAAACTAACAGTAAAGAACAGGACAGATTGTAAAAAATTTCCCAGAACCGAGTTGCAGTTTTTTAAATGACAGTAAAAACGACCTTGACCTATTTCCTTCTAAGACGGGAAATTATCTAAGAGGATGCGATGAGTGTTTCAAGAACCCTCACGGCTTCCATTGGAAAAACACTCACGATAACACCAGCAAACAGAGTGGACGTGTGTCGAACACTTGTGATAACACAAGTAAACAGAGTGGACGTGTGTTAAACACTCGTGGAAGTACCTCTCACCCAAACATAATATAATTAAATATTTAGAGCTAACGTTGAGATTTAAACTGACCCACGTAAATATAAGGCGATTAGGCGGTATACCCCTAACCTGATCAGAACCCGAACCGGGACGGATACGACCGAGTGCTATTAGAAGTCAACAGGGAAATAAAACAACTGTATAACGTGGCAATAATGGAAAACATGTATTTATAAAATAATTACAATAAAGTATTAGCCTGAAACTAAAAAAAAACCCACCCATACTCTTTACATTAGTGCGTAAGTTAGGTAAGTTTAGGTTGATAACTGGATAGTTGAAATTTCTGAAAATTACACATTGCTCTCGGTGTTGCCATATTGGGTTCAAAAACTACAAACAATGGTGTACCTTGTGCGCATCTGATATACTCCAAAAATATATACAAATATGGCCTGATAGCTTTCCTTACGTAGCCATGAGAATAGCTCAGATGAGACGTCATATGCGTGCATTAAAAAACAACACATAATAAATACGATCTAGCTCTAGACAAAATGACATTTTAACCTTCTCACTTTCAAAACCCCATATGTCACATTCTGGAGACTTTTTATGTTTTTAAGAAGTTTCCCAAACTTGAGGGTTACAACCAAAAAGTGTTTTCTACTTCTCATGATTGGATAGTAATACTGTAACACATGTCCGATAGTTACTTCTCAATATTGAGAGCCAATGAAGTGCGTGAGCTGAATTCAAGTCCGGTCTGATATTGGTTTCAGCTCAATTGGACTGTAGCGACTCGGACCACGTAAACAAATAAAACATACAGTTTAAGGACGAGGAAAGGGATTTACCGGGGTGAAAATGAGCTTCTGAAAATAAACTTCATTGAAATGTCATGAACAAGGTTTTTAAAAGTAATCCGACAAGATATCGAGGGGGATTTAGAAGCTTATTGAGATGGCATTTACTGAAAACCAAGCCTACAAGAGAATACGGATCGAACAAACATTGGTGAGAACGCGGACTAAACTTCATGCTCATTTAGTTTGGGTCTTCCGGTGCCGGGGAGGTAATGCGAGTGTAGTGGGATATTTTTTTATTTTATAAAATGGCTTACCACTCCCTTCACTCTTATATGAATACACTTTTTCTAAATTTGATCTTCCTCATTCACAGTTTGTTTATTTAAATTCAAATTTTGATATAAATACATTCTTTTATAAGTTATACAAATTTTTTAAGACAATTCTAATTGATTTGTACGTACATTTATTTGATCTACAACTCACCCTTTTCATTGATAGTATCAATACATAGAAAATAATATTAATATTAAAGTAAATATATGCTAACCTCAAAAAAAGTTTGTATTTAATAAAAGTCCCTTCATACGAGATTCCTAATATAGTTAAATGAGGATATCCGTAATGGGTAGTAAGACAGTGTACAAAAAAAAAGTTTTTTTTAACACATTCTTATATTACTACTCATTCGGGTTACCCGATTATACAGGATGACTTGAAACTCAGTGTTCAAACTTTTATTATTATTATTATTATTATTATTATTATTATTATTATTAGCACCGCGTCTTACTACCCGTTCGGGTTATACGCACTTACGCTAATGCGTATTGGTAGAGTGATTGCGAGATGAAATGGAGGACCTACAGTTTAACGTGGAATACGAACCACGGTGGAGGCCTGGCGTTTCACACATTCACAAGTTGTGATTAATACACGTCTTGTCAGAGGTGAAGAAGGGCTTGGTAATCGGATAAATCTGTGCTGGATTTAACCCCGGATCTCCAGCACTAAAGTCCGACACCTTACCCCTAGATCGCCACGCCACCGGCTAACAGTAACTTGACATCAGGACATGCAATGAACAAACACTCGGTTCATAAGGATCATCCTGGATCGAACCTCGGTATCATACATATACTGGCATTTGGCTACCTAGACCACTTAGCCACGTCTCTAAACCAGCGGTTCCCAACCTGTGTGTCTCGGAACGTTAGTGTACTGCAAACATATCAAAGGTGTTCCGTCAAATTTGGATGAACGTCTAAAACAACTCGTCTCTGAAAATCAAGATTCCAAACTATTGCGAACATCAAAATGCAAAATATAAAAGTTGAAAAAATAGCTAACTCACTCATAAAATATAAGTTAGTTTATTGTTTATACGCTTAAATATTAGCGAAATAACTTAAAAAACACAAAAGTTTCAAGTAGCTCAGTAAAATAGTAATTAATTATTACAGTTTGAATTTAAAGTTATTTTATTGCTACTTTAAGAATTTAAAACACACTAATCTACTTTGGTGGCCGCATAGTCTAAGGTCACGTATTACACTAAGTTGTCGATCACAGGGAGAGCCGGGTTCAAACCCCGGTTGGGTGTGTTGAGTGTTTTTTTTTTTACAAAAAAAAAAAAGCCACTATCCTTCCACATAAATAAAATACACTTCCTCTATATTCAACCTTCCTTATACCTAACTCATAATCGTGATTAGTATAGACTTAACAAGTTGTAAGACGTGGTTCTAAACAAAAATTCATAAAATAAAATACTAATGAAATAAATCCCTTACAAAAGAAGAAAGAACTCTAAATACTTGAGAATATTTGGACTGAGATAAGAATTATGTAACAAAATGTTGGTATGAATCAACATTTCCTGAATTAAATGTCCTTAGGAAGTTTTTATTTTCATACATCCAGAATACTTGTCGGAGCCGTGGTTACAAATCCTTCTGCTATGGAAGGAATTTAATATTAAGTACAAACTACATAGAAAAGACTTAAGAGTGAAATCCAAAATATAGCGCCTCTCGGAGACAAGCCAACCCCTATAAGATAATAAACAGAAACACATTATTATTATTATTATTATTATTATTTAGAAATGACAGAACAATTCATGTTTATATTTCCAAACTCCTCCTTTGGATTGGGTCGCAAAGTAGAGTGTTCTATTTTGTTGTCCCTTGATTCGATATTCGGTACCTTAGGAGGAGGTCCGAGGGAACAAACAGTAAGAAGAAACAGGTCCCACAATGAAATATGGAACAAGAAACGGATCGAACAAGAAGAGGAATATAAAAAAAAACAGAGAGAAATTTCCGTAGATAAACAGTGCGACGTGGAAGCAAGCGAACAAAGAGAAGGAGGGGGGGAACTAATGAAATAAAAACAATAGAGAGGAAGTTAGAAAAGAGAAATAGGTTCATAAAGATAATATGGAAACAAAGAAAGAAAAAAGATAGCTTAGAAATAAGAGAAGAAGAATAAAAAGGAAAGAACGAAATATGGATAAATCAAGAGCTCTTCTTTATAGTCAGGGATTTACGGGGCTAGATACGGTTCAGATAAGTATTTATTTAATTTCGAAATTTATTGTACTTTACTCACCCTGATTTTTACAAATGGAACTCTTTTTACCCACATCGATGGGCACATAGTCCTAACTTCAAGATCAATTAGTCTCGTTCTGCGTGTAGCGGTGATTTTGGAGTTAAAATCTCGGCCGGTTACCCCGATGGTATTTTTTCCTAAATAGTTTTCCACCACCCACCTCGGTGGTCGAATGATCTAAAACGTGATTCATTCTCTCACTAGACTTCACTGTCAATGACTATAGAAATCGGGGTTTGAATCCCAGTCGGGCTTACTTTTGGTGTTTATTCCTCCAAATGGTGACCTGGTGGTCTAGGGGCAAGGTGTTGGACTTCTGTGTTGGGGTCCGGGGTTCAATCCTCGGTCCCGGCACAGATTTATCTGATTGCTAAACCCTTCCTTCACCTCTGACAAGACGTGTATTAATCACAACTTGTGAATGTGGGGAATGCCAGGCCTCCACCGTGGTTCGGATTCCACGTTAAACTGTAGGTCCTCCATTTCATCTCACAATCATCCTACCATTACACATTAGCGTAAGTGCGTATAATCCGAACGGGTAGTAAGACGCGGTGCTAATTATAAAAATAATAATAATAATAATTCCTCTCAATGGTATTACACACTCTATAAAAGAAAATGTGAGTAGACTTAAACTAAAATCAATATTTAAAATCCCTAAAAAAAAAAAAAAATCACAAATAGTACATATTCGCACAGTACATATGGGTAGTAGGCCTAAGACGCGGTGCTAAAATAAAAGTTTCCCACTCAACCTCCACAAAAATGCAGGTACATTTTATCTCAAGGCTGTGTTTATTACTTTTTTATTTAATTTTGACGTTGACATTTTATTTTACATTTTGTTGGAACATTTTTATGTTTAATTAAACTTACAAATTCATAGTTTTAAAACAAATATTTGGAAAAATTATCACGATATTTTCATGAATCAGCCCCTTAAGTGTATTTGTCTCACTACCAAAGAATTATAGCCTCATTAAATATGTGAGACCTTTTTATGTGAATACTTAAATATTGTCAAAAGTCTTTAATCAGGTGTTTTTGTATAACTATTAACTGTTGATTTCAAAAAGTATGGCTTGGAAAATAAAATTTCTAAAATAATTAAAACGTGATATAGATGCAACGATAAATAAGTTCAAATTTATCTCATAACATAATTAAAATAACAAATTTATTTATCATTTATATAATAAAGATCCATCATAATATCGATGTATAAATGTCCACGACTACAATATTTTATCTTAAAGAGAAAGATCACTAAAATATAAGTTATTTGAAAGAAATTCATCTTTTCTTTGCAATTGTGCTCGCAAATCCTGGGTGTCTGCCCTATAACTTTCTGAAATTTAACGAGTTGGGTGCTTGAAAACATTTTTTCTTTTACTTGTATTACATCAGTTAGAGAGAAAATAATAAATCCAGATATGATATATTTGTGCATATACATCCCACTTGGGTTGAGCAGCTCTTCCTGACTTAACGCCGGGAGGAGAGATCATATCATTTCCACTGCTACTGAATGAAGAAGCTTGAGGTTAACTGGGACACTTCACGTGACAGACTTCAACTTCAATTATATGTATGAGCCAGTTATCCTTAAACCCTTAGGGAAACCCATAAGTATAGTATTTATAGTTTATGACACCAGATTTATACCTATGTATATTTGACTTGGTGCTAAAAGGACTCATGCAAATTTTTTGCGAGTTTTTTTTGTTCATTATACTCGAGATATTTTATATCTGAATGTTCTATAAAGGCCATTGGCTAAATCTTCATACTATTAAAATATTTATACCATGCCATTTTAAATTTATCTTGTTCGCTAAGGAATATAACGACCCAAAATGGCATTGGAAATTTTGAAAGTAATTATATTTGTCCTATGATTAGAAAGGCCAATGAAAAGTTGCACTCTTTGTTAAACTCAATATTGAGGGGAATTATAAGAAACTGGGTGAAAAAGCCTGATATTTTTTTTGTCAAATTCTCCAAATAATCTACTATTTTTTAATTTGGCCAATCTAACTACAAGCCACAGATTTAATGAATAAAATTTTCTTATTGAAGCACGAAAAATGATAGACTTACAATTACAGGACGTATTAGGTTTTTTCCCTTTGCTTTGAGTATAATTACAGTCCAATTTTCAAATGAAGGACCTTATTTCACAGCTACAAAAGTTACTATACCTACTTTCATATATCCATACGTCAAGTAATGTAATCTGGAGATGTCACTTTTGATGGATATTAACAATATCTATTAAATAACACTGATAATATAGTAAAATAATATAAAATTTGGACAGGCCTTTTCTATTAAAATTTAACTGTAGTGGTCTCTGATATCCACATATTTACTAATGAGATAAGGATGAGGAAGTTGAATTTACAGAAAACGTATCCATATTTTAATAGAAGGAGAGTTGTAAGCCATTTAGGAAAATAAAAGCACCCTTAATAGATTCTGCCTGGATACGAAATATCGACCACCCTAGTCACTGGAAAACCAGACAAGATTAAACTGACGCCCTTGTCTCATTGATTCGTGTACGTGCAGTAACCCCATGACTTCTTTGGTGCTGACTGACAGCTCACAGCTGACAGCTAAAGGCTTTGAAAAGCTACCAGACCAAATTATGTATCCCTACGCCGAACCATTTGAACTGCATAAACATGTGTTTAGCAGCTTTCACTTCTGACGGTCAAAATTTAGGTATATACCTAAATGTTGACTGTCAGAAGTAAGCTGTGAACTGTCAGTCAGCACCAAAGAAGCCATGGGGCTACTGTATATACCTAAATGTTGCTTGTCAGAAGTCAGCTGTGAACTGTCAGTCAGCACCAAAGAAGCCATGGGGCTACTGTATATACCTAAATGTTGACTGTCAGAAGTGAGCTGTGAGCGGTCAGTCAGCACCAAAGAAGCCACAGGGCTACTGTACTTTTAGCTAATGAATGATATTTAAATGCTATACAAGAAATATATTTTTTCAAACTAGATTTGAACCTGGATCTCATTTTATTTAAAAAAATAAAACTAGAGCGTAATGGAATTTCCTAGAGGTAATGAAATATTCAACACCAGCATAAACGAACAAATGTAAAAAAAAGGAGGGAAATGAGGGATATAAAGAGCTCTTTTTATATTTTAAATAAACTAAAAATAGAACACATGAGTCTAACTGGAAGGAGGCAGGCTTTGTGTTATCGGTAAAGGACCAATCATAGCTCTTCTATTAAGCTAACATTTATTATTATTACTATGATTATCTTGTTTTGTAAAAATAACTGGCTAATATCCTTTGTACGTAGATATAATATGAAGATGGAATCGAATATATTGACTAGATAGATATTTTTGGCATAATATCTTGAATATATAATTAAAATTTTAGAATACTAAAATAAATAAATTATTGAGTAACTTGAAGATTTAATTTTATATAAAAAAAGGTTGTTTTTAAAAGTTTCTTATCACAAATTTGAGAATATTTTCCCTAATATTTTTGATAATGTCAGGTTAGCTAACGTATACAAGATAATTTAATTTTAACCTCTTATTAAATCAAATTCTCCTAACTTGGGTCGTCAAATTATCTAAGCTCTAAAATGTCACTCTCACAATAAACTGGACTTCTGATGGCGGGGATCTCTGTGTTCAAATCCCGTTTGGGTGTACTAGGGGTGTTTTTTCATAATATGTTTTCCACTCTGCCTCTACACAAATGTGGGTAGAATTATAATAAAACTAAACCTTTCTCGTCCTTAACACATAAATATAATTAGTACATCGTAATAATTAGTAAATAAGCGTATTTCAAAAAAGAGTAATAAGAAACAGTGACCAAAAATAATGGGAAAAACTAACAGATATTTTAAAAATCGTTTATTAAAATACTTAATAACTCTCAACAAGTCCCATAGAATATAACAGATTCAAAAAGATTACTAACATAATTTAAATAGATAATAACTTTCAACAAGTCCCACAGAATAAAACAGATTCAAAAAGATTACTAACAATATTTAAATAAATAATAAATTACAGCGTGATAAAATGAATTACATAATTAGTGACAGTTAAACTCTTATTTGCCATAATGAAACATAAAATATATATATTTATGGTAACCGTCAAATTATAGTATTTTATCCACAAGGCTCTTTCTTAAATATCACAAAATTAAATCCCCATCCAAATTACAAACTATTTTTTATCACCGTACCTTACTACCTGTTCAGGTTATACCACATTGTAATTACGATAATGGCATAGAGAGATGAGGAAGGAAGCACTTTTGAAGTAATATACTTGCATTTGCGTGGAAGTAGAGTGGAAAACAATAAACCTGACCAGTATTCAAACCCAGATCTCCCTGTCATCAGCAGAACTTATAAACTAAATTAACATATGACAGTAGCAATCATTGCAGGTATAAAATTAGTGCCATATCTCTAGTCGTTCTCCCTGACCACCCGGTCATGAATAATGAGTGGGGGAGGGGGGGGGGAAGGGAGGGAGAACCAGTTCACTCACTACAAAGAACTGGATGACCTGGTGGTCTAGGGGTAAGGTGTCGGACCTCTGTGCTGGGGGTTGGAGTTCAATACCCGGTCCCGGGACATAGAAAGGTCCAACAATGAAGGAAATGTGAAGCATAGCATATATTTCTTGTTAACTCTGGCAGAAGTCATCAGTTTTAATGAAGGACGGACTGAAGCGTCACTTGATCTCACTTTCTAAAATAATAGTACAATAAATATTTTTTTTTTTAGTATTTTCGATCCTTAAAAACCAGCAGTAAAGAACAGGACAAATTGTAAAATATCTCCCCGAACCAATTCATAGTTTTTTAAATGATAATGAAAGAGACCTTAACCCATTTATTTCTAAGAAGTGAAATCATCCAAGAGGACGTGGTTAGGGTTGCAAGAGACCTTCGCAGCAGCCATTTTAAAAACACTCGTGATAACACCAGCAAACAGTGTGGACGTATGTTAAAAACTCGTGATAACACCAGCAAACAATAATAATAATACTTTGCACCACGTCTTACTACCCGTTCGGCTTATACGCTTTAAGTACTAATTACTCTAATGCATTAGGAATTGGGAAGGTTTAATTAGAGGAAGTGAACCCGCATTTGCGTGGAGGTAGAGTAGAAAACCATTTAGGAAAAACCACCCCCAGTTCACCCGACCGAGTTTCGAACCTCAATCTCCCCGTCCTCAGCAGTCGGGCTCAACACGACACCAGCAAACAATGGACGTGTGTTAAATACTCGTGATAACACCAGCAAACAGAGTGGACGTGTATTGAACACCAGCGATAACACCAGCAAACAGATGGGCGTGTGTTAAACACTAGCGATAACACCAGCAAACAGATGGGCGTGTGTTAAACACTAGCGATAACACCAGTAAACAGAGTGGACGTGTGTTAAACACTAGCGATAATACCAGCAAACAGATGGGCGTGTGTTAAACACTAGCGATAACACCAGCAAACAGAGAGGAATTGTGTTAGACACTAGCGATAACACCAGTAAACAGAGAGGAAGTGGTGTTAAACACTAGCGATAACACCAGCAAACAGAGAGGAAGTGTGTTAAACGCTAGCGATAACTCCAGCAAACAGAGAGAAAGTGTGTTAAACACTAGCGATAACACCACAAAACAGATGGGCGTGTGTTAAACACTAGCGATAACACCAGCAAACAGATGGGCGTGTGTTAAACACTAGCGATAACACCAGCAACAAGAGGTGTATAAACAGATAAAAAGAGGAAGTGTTTAAACACTAGCGATAACACCAGCAAACAGAGAGGTTGTTAAATCGTAACAGAAGTGAATGTTTAAACACTAGCGATAACACCAGCAAACAGAGAGGATGTTTAAACACTAGCGATAAACCAGCAAACAGAGAGGAAGTGTGTTAAACACTAGCGATAACACCAGCAAACAGATAGGAATGTGTTTAAACACTAGCGATAACACCAGCAAACAGAGAGGAAGTGTATTAAACACTAGCGATAACACCAGCAAACAGAGGGAGTGTGTTAAACACTAGCGATAACACCAGCAAACAGAGAGGAAGTGTGTTAAACACTAGCGATAACACCAGCAAACAGAGAGGAAGTGTGTTAAACACTAGCGATAACACCAGCAAACAGAGAGGACGTGTGTTAAACACTAGCGATAACACCAGCAAACAGAGAGGAAGTGTGTTAAACACTAGCGATAACCACCAGCAAACAGAGAGGAAGTGTGTTAAACACTAGCGATAACACCAGCAAACAGAGAGGAAGTGTGTTAAACACTAGCGATAACACCAGCAAACAGAGAGGAAGTGTGTTAAACACTAGCGATAACACCAGCAAACAGAGGAAGTGTTTAAACACTAGCGATAACACCAGCAAACAGAGAGGAAGTGTGTTAAACACTAGCGATAACACCAGCAAACAGAGAGGAAGTGTGTTAAACACTAGCGATAACACCAGCAAACAGAGAGGAAGTGTGTTAAACACTAGCGATAACACCAGCAAACAGATGAGGAAGTGTGTTAAACACTAGCGATAACACCAGCAAACAGAGAGGAAGTGTGTTAAAACTAGGATAACACCAGCAAACAGAGAGGAAGTGTGTTAAACACTAGCTAGCGATAACACCAGCAAACAGAGAGGAAGTGTGTTAAACACTAGCGATAACACCAGCAAACAGAGAGGAAGTGTGTTAAACACTAGCGATAAACCCAGCAAACAGAAGGAAGTTGTTTAAACACTAGCGATAACACCAGCAAACAGAGAGGAAGTGTGTTAACACTAGCGATAACACCAGCAAACAGAGAGGAAGTGTGTTAAACACTAGCGATAACACCAGCAAACAGAGAGGAAGTGTGTTAAACACTAGCGATAACACCAGCAAACAGAGAGGAAGTGTGTTTAAACACTAGCGATAACACCAGCAAACAGAGAGGAGTGTGTTAAACACTAGCGATAACACCAGCAAACAGAGAGGAAGTGTGTTAAACACTAGCGATAACACCAGCAAACAGAGAGGAAGTGTGTTAAACACTAGCGATAACACCAGCAAACAGAGAGGAAGTGTGTTAAACACTAGCGATAACACACAACAGGAGAGTTTTAAACTGATACGCAAGGGAAGTGTGTAAACACTAGCGATAACACCGCAAACAGAGAGGAAGTGTGTTAAACACTAGGATAACACCAGCAAACAGAGAGGAAGTGTGTTAAACACTAGCGATAACACCAGCAAACAGAGGGGTGTGTTAAACACTAGCGATAACACCAGCAAACAGAGAGGAAGTGTGTTAAACACTAGCGATAACACCAGCAAACAGAGAGGAAGTGTGTTAAACACTAGGATAAACAGCAAAAGGAGTGTGTTAAACACTAGCGAACCGCAACAATATACATAACACCAGCAAACAGAGAGGAAGTGTGTTAACACTGCGTACCAACAAAGGAAGTGTTTAACACTAGCGATAACACCAGCAAACAGAGAGGAAGTGTTAACATAGCGATAACACCGCAAATGGGCGTGTTAAACACTAGCGATAACACCAGCAAACAGAGAGGAAGTGTGTTAAACACTAGCGATAACACCAGCAAACAGAGAGGAAGTGTGTTAAACACTAGCGATAACACCAGCAAACAGAGAGGAAGTGTGTTAAACACTAGCGATAACACCAGCAAACAGAGAGGAAGTGTGTTAAACACTAACGATAACACCAGCAAACAGAGAGGAAGTGTGTTAAACATAGCGATAACACAGCAAACAGAGAGGAGTGTGTTAAACACTAGGATAACACCAGCAAACAGAGAGGAAGTTGTATGTTAAACACTAAACGATTTTAACACCAGCAAACACAGAGAGGGAAGTGTGTTAAACACTAGCGATAACACCAGCAAACAGAGAGGAAGTGTGTTAAACACTAACGATAACACCAGCAAACAGAGAGGAAGTGTGTTAAACACTAGCGATAACACCGCAAACAGAGAGGAAGTGTGTTAAACACTAGAGTAACACAGCAACAGAGGAGTGGTTAACTACTAGTGTGTTAAACACTAGCGATAACACCAGCAAACAGATGGGCGTGTGTTAAACACTAGCGATAACACAGCAAACAACGAGGAAGTGTGTTAAACACTAGCGATAACACCAGCAAACAGAGAGGAAGTGTGTTAAACACTAGCAATAACACCAGCAAACAACGAGGAAGTGTGTTAAACACTAGAGATAACACCCGCAAACAGAGAGGAAGTGTGTTAAACACTAGAGATAACACCAGCAAACAACGAGGAAGTGTGTTAAACACTAGCGATAACACCTGCAAACAGAGAGGAGTGTGTTAAACACTAGCGATAACACCAGCAAACAGAGAGGAAGTGTGTTAAACACTAGCGATAACACCAGCAAACAGAGATGAAGTGTGTTAAACACTAGCAATAACACCAGCAAACAGAAAGGAAGTGTGTTAAACACTCGTGATAACACCAGCAAACTGAGTGGACGTGTATTGAACAATCGCGCAGTCAAAGAGTAGAAGATGAACTTGTCATTCCAACTCAACTTACATTATTTATATCCATTATTTTATAACCAAAACCAAGGTGTTGAATTAATCACTCCTAAATATTAATTTGTGATATTTAATTTATGTTTACATTTAAATCAAACACAATAAAAACTTTGGTAGGAAACGGGAAAGTAACTGGTGCCCGAACAAAATATATTTAAATATTTATATCTAGAGATGAGATATAAACCGATGCACGTGAATCCAGGGTGACCAGGTCGTATATTAACTCGGTCAGGATCCGAACAAAGGACACGGGGATGGATACGATCGTGTGCTGTTAGAAATGCATCCAACTTAGCGTAAAGGGAGGGTGGGAAACTATTTTAGGAAAACTACCCTCAGTAATCACAGTCAAGACTAGACACTGGACCCTTTTTCTCACTGTCAAAACAATATTATACGATATTGACGTTTATTAAACGTGTTAACCAACGTGAATATTTCTCATAATGAGGTAAGAATGATTAAGTTTAATATTAGATAAAATGTGCCCAAAGTTTGCGGGGATAGAAAGTGTGAAACCATTTATGACAAAACTACCTCAATCCAACCAGACGTGATTCGAACCCTAGCCTATCCATCATCTGCAAACCAGACAGTGAGAGACTGACACCTTTTGGCTCGTGTCTCACCTACGGCAAGGTATTATTAAAGCTTTATTTCTTTTGAAACATTTTCATTTCTCTTCGTAAGCCTCTAATATAACAGACCCTATCCTCACTTATACACATGACAGCTTATTTTCAACCAAGGGTTTCATACCCTACTTGTGATTCACGGTACATAGTACCCCCCCTTCCCCTTCCATTGAAAACCCTGAGCTATTGTGCAATGTTGGCCCCATTCAACTCCCTCCTCACACGGTCAAAAGACCTCCTCTGACGTATTGCCTATCCTACACCCCCAATCTCTTTATTCATTTGACAAGCACTCAGCTGTGGCCAATGGGACATGGTCAAAGACTCTCACGAGGTGCGGGGTGGGGGGGGGGGGGGGGTAAATCCTTTCAATATGACTAACCTTGGGGAAGAAAAGGGCAAATTGCCTTCATACACGTATAATAGAAGTCTTGGTAAAACTTGGGATTGGTTTCCATTACGTACCGTTGTAGAAACATAAGCTACCTATTTATTTTTCTAAGAATTAAAAACGTTGCCAGCTTCCTTCACTGTTCGAAATTCTTAAGTAGTGGTATTCAACTGCAGACATCCTCAACTCTATACCTCCAACGTTGTAGATGCAGAATGCGAGCTATACTCTTTAATATATCATATCTAAAATAAATTAATCCAACATAATTTACTAAACAATATGTTTTAAATGATATATATTTAGGTGTAAATTTATCCGACACCTTAGCTCAGTCGGTATAGTGTATGTCTACTGAGATAAGGGTCCCGGATTCGATTCCCGGCATGGCTGAAAAATGTATCATTAGTGAAATATGGGTCAACCATATCACATTGACAAATTAACGGTTGGGGACTGGATGTTGTGCCTGTCCTAGGCTTGAGCTAGATTGTAAGACATATGAAACTATGACAGGCCTAGCAAACCGGTGAATAAAACACTGACCCAGGCTGAAACAGTAATGGATATATATATATATATATATATATATGCCAATAGTTTGGTACCCTTAACCTACAACATAAGATTTCTTTACGCGCCCCAAGTTGAATAACACTGGTCTATTGAAATGATTCTCAATGGGTGGCTCGCAAAAATTTGAAGTTATATTATTGAGAATAGAAAGATAAATGTAAGTACCTAGTTGCTTTCGATAATATTTCTTAGAAATATATAAATAACATTTTTAAAGATTCAATCTAGCTACTTACTTTCAAGATGACATAATGGTTGACAATAAAAGAGATGAGAAATCGATGATAAACATGAGCTTGTAGTTTCTTACTCAAAAGTTCGATTCGTGCTCGAAGGAGAACAAATGCATACGTATTTCCTGTTCGGTTGAGTAAAGTATCTCTGAGCATGCGCATACCAGGGTCTGCCGTATTGCCGTCAACTGGAACATTCAGTGTGCCACTAGACTAGGGCATGAGCAAAAGTGCGGTCAACTGGAACATTCAGTGGGCCACTAGACTAGGGCATGAACAAAAGTGCCGTCAACTGGAACATTCAGTGTGCCACTAGACTAGGGCATGAGCAAAAGTGCCATCAACAGGAACATTCAGTGTGCCACTAGACTAGGGCATGAACAAAAATGCCGTCAACTGGAACATTCAGTGTTCCACTAGACTAGGGCATGAACAAAAATGCCGTCAACTGGAACATTCAGTGTGCCACTAGACTAGGGCATGAACAAAAATGCCGTCAACTGGAACATTCAGTGTGCCACTAGACTAGGGCATGAACAAAAATGCCGTCAACTGGAACATTCAGTGTGCCACTAGACTAGGGCATGAACAAAAATGCCGTCAACTGGAACATTCAGTGTGCCACTAGACTAGGGCATGAGCAAAAGTGCCATCAACAGGAACATTCAGTGTGCCACTAGACTAGGGCATGAACAAAAATGCCGTCAACTGGAACATTGTGTTCCACTAGACTAGGGCATGAACAAAAATGCCGTCAACTGGAACATTCAGTGTGCCACTAGACTAGGGCATGAACAAAAATGCCGTCAACTGGAACATTCAGTGTGCCACTAGACTAGGGCATGAACAAAAATGCCGTCAACTGGAACATTCAGTGTGCCACTAGACTAGGGCATGAACAAAAGTGCCGTCAACTGGAACATTCAGTGTGCCACTAGACTAGGGCATGGACAAAAATGCCGTCAACTGGAACATTCAGTGTGCCACTAGACTAGGGAATGAACAAAAATGCCGTCAACTGGAACATTCAGTGTGCCACTAGACTAGGGAATGAACAAAAATGCCGTCAACTGGAACATTCAGTGTGCCACTAGACTAGGGCATGAACAAAAGTGCCGTCAACTGGAACATTCAGTGTGCCACTAGACTAGGGAATGAACAAAAGTGCCGTCAACTGGAACATTCAATGTGCCACTAGACTAGGGCATGAACAAAAATGCCGTCAACTGGAACATTCAGTTTGCCACTAGACTAGGGAATGAACAAAAGTGCCGTTAACTGGAACATTCAGTGTGCCACTAGACTAGGGCATGAACAAAAATGCCGTCAACTGGAACATTCAGTGTGCCACTAGACTAGGGCATGAACAAAAGTGCCGTCAACTGGAACATTCAGTGTGCCACTAGACTAGGGCATGAACAAAAATGCCGTCAACTGGAACATTCAGTGTGCCACTAGACTAGGGCATGAACAAAAATGCCGTCAACTGGAACATTCAGTGTGCCACTAGACTAGGGTATGAACAAAAGTGCCGTTAACTGGAACATTCAGTGTGCCACTAGACTAGGGCATGAACAAAAGTGCCGTTAACTGGAACATTCAGTGGGCCACTAGACTAGGGAATGAACAAAAGTGCCGTGAGCAAAAGAAAGATTTAGAGCACCCCGGGTCTAAGGCGTCACTCTAGCAACAAACTGGACTACTGATGACAAGGAGATCGGGGTATGAATCCCGGTCAGGTGTACAGAGGGTGGTTTTCTATTAATGGTTTTCCACTCTCTTTCCACGCAAATGAGGGTACACTTCATGTAAATTAAACCTCCCTCATTTCTTAAATACTAGCGTCTACATGCATGTGGCCCGAACGGGTAGTATGAGGCAATTCTAAAATAAAACTTTTTCTGACGAGACAGGATTCACATATTTTGTATTTAGGTCCTATTTGACGAGCTTAAAAAAATACAGAAGCAGAAAACCATAAATTCTTAAATAATTCTAAAAATATTCTCACATTTTCACATAACTACTTATTCAATATAAAGTATTATTTTGCTAACTTATTTTTAATCGTCTATAAATCATGCTATTTGGTTTATTTACAAAAATGGTCAATAGGAGGTATCTTCCACCTAGGATTTACATTAAATAATATCCCATTGTTAGTATGTGTCTTTATAAAACAGGAAACAAGGATAAACAATTATTCGAAATGCAAATCAATGCTGTTCCGACGTAAATGGTAGAGTGGCTAGTAGAGTTATGCGAACCCACGTGTTCATTTGTGCGGATAATATTGATTATAAATACACATTTAGGTTGGTGGGGAGACACAAATCATTAGACACAGCAAACACAAATTTAAATACGACTGATGTGGTCGTTTTCTTGTTTGGAGATGTAATTTGGTATTAGGGCAATATACTTATTTGTTGTTGGTAGGATTGGCATCGTATACTTACTCTTGATGTGTCATTGTTGTCAGTTTTAACCTGATGTATAGACGTGTCATTGTTGTCAGTTTTAACCTGATGTATAGACGTGTCATTGTTATCAGTTTTAACCTGATGTCTAGACGTGTCATTGTTGTCAGTTTTAACCTGATGTCTAGACGTGTCATTGTTGTCAGTTTTAACCTGATCTATAGACGTGTCATTGTTGTCAGTTTTAACCTGATGTATAGACGTGTCATTGTTGTCAGTTTTAACCTGATGTATAGACGTGTCATTGTTGTCAGTTTTAACCTGATGTCTAGACGTGTCATTGTTGTAAGTTTTAACCTGATGTCTAGACGTATCATTGTTGTCAGTTTTAACCTGATGTCTAGACGTGTCATTGTTGTAAGCGGAGTGTTCAAGATTGCTACTCGTTTACTCGTGAAGAGGGGCCGGTTTAACGAGTCTGTGGGATTTGTGTTGGAAGCGGGTGGTCATTCATAAGTTATTATTCATTGAGAGTTAATCTCGTGTTGCGTACCATTTATCGTCTCTAATTATTATATTGTAATGATTTTCATTTTTATTTTTGATATTTTCCCAAATTTAAATATTTATTTTTGGTATAATTTTCTATCCATCTATTCAACCATTTTGTTTTATTTTATTTAAATAATTTTGATATCTTTCTATTTGGGAACCACGTCACACTGGCGCTATGGTTGTTTGGTTTAGTTACTAACTTATGCTGCGTCCACTAGTACAAATTCTCTATGGTGTCATCATCTTCCTTTGTGCATGGAGGAAGTGCAAACACAACACACAAAGGAATAACTCTTTCACTCTCGTTTAAGATTTTGACTCGTTTGGATGCTGTAGGATCAAAATACAAATTTATTTGCATGATTATTAGATAAAAATAACTTAAAATATGTATTAAAAGAAGAGTTAAATTGTTTTTTTGCGTATTGATAAAATAGATATGTAACGTGCTAATTGTTCGTGAGTACGTACACTCAAAATAACATAATTATATATATATATAATCATTATAAATGCAAGAACTAATAAGTCCTAATAATTGGGGGGAGGGGGGGGGAAGAAATAAACCCACGGTGAAATCGTGTTTCTGGAAACACCCAAACTTGAGAAAAGTGCCCCAGCTGGCTGTTTAAAACACCTGGAGGTTCAACACAAAGACATCTTACACGCTGGCTCGACGTACATGTAATGATGAGTGGCTTCTCTTGTGTTATGCTCAGCGGCCGCCTCCTAGCGCTAGTTGTCTTTCTGCTCAATTCTGGAAACTCACCCCCCCCCCCCCCTTTTCCTAGTTGACCTCCCTTTCCTAATACGTCAGTGCATCGTGTATAAAACAGCTTCACATTTTGTATTCTATTGTAAATATTCGTCGGAGAAACTTCCTAGAAGTGAACCAAGGACCAGTGGACTAAGCAAGTGGTGATCACAATGTTTGAGGCGTCGGTCTCTCTCCCTCGCCACAGATGAAGTAATGTATGTGACTATGAGTACTTAATCTAGTAATCTTAGATATGGTCTTCGTGGTTGTTTTTCTATGTCCATAAGACTTAGTTTAGCATGTAGGTGTTTCTGACTTGTTTTTATATGTCCATAAGACATGGCCTTAGATACCTGGGCAATAACCAGACGTCATATACTGTATGGCCATGTTCGGGCTAGTTTAAATATTTATATCCTATATTGGTGTAAATCAGGTTATCTAAAGGTTTGTTCCATGACCTAGTTGGGTCTTTGACTGATACCAGTCTAATCTTTCTATCGATGTACCTTTGTACGGTGTTCAACTCGTGGGTATGGTACTAGTACAGAGTAGTGGCCCGCGAGGTATTATTTATTTTGTCCGGCCCCCTTCAGGCGCCGTTTGAATTAGTTTCATAGTCAAATTTAGTACGCCTCAAGTGCGGCGCTACACTAAGTACATGACGACACCTACCTCAACTCGAATGGAATGCGCCAGTTTCCTATGCGAGAACGGCCCATTCCATTCTGGTTTAGGTAGGTGTCGTCATGTACTTAGTATAGCGCCGCACTTGAGGCGTACTAAATCTGACTATGAAACTGGGCCAATGTTTAACTGTTTGTTGTTGTTCTAGTCTGTGTTCAGACTTGTGTTGATATTTAAATATACTATTGAATGTCCAGGCAGCACTAATGAGTAACAATATCTTTGCTGCCTAGGATCCTGGTAGCTTGCCATTAACTATTTGTAAACCTATAGTTCCTCTTCTAAGAACTTGACCTTTGTATCTCGTAACTCAATATGGAGTTAACTCATGCTAGCTATCTCATTTAACTACCAAAGTTGTAACTCTTTAAACTAACCCGCCTCGGTGGCGTAGTTGGCTAACGCGCTTGTCGTGTTGAGCTGCTCGACTGCTGAGTACGGGGAGATCGAGGTTCGAATCTCGGTCGGGTGAACTGGGGATGGTTTTTCCTAAATGGTTTTCCACTCCCCTCCACGCAAATGCGGGTTCTTTTCCTCTAATTCAACCTTCCCAATTCCTAATCCATTAGCGTAATTAGTACTTAAAGCGTATAACCCGAACGGGTAGTAAGACGCGGTGCTAAATATTATTATTATTATATTTAAACTAGGACTTTCTAGAATTAGGTATTATTAACAATTATTCTTTGAGATGTTCATTAGCTTGTTAAAGTCTAGTAACTTCAAGGTAGGAGTGGTGTTATCTATCGTTGCTTAACCTTAAATTAATAATGGCTTCCAATTTAAATTGACTTTGTGTTGAGGCAGACGCACCTTCGTAGTAGAATGTATGTTAGTTCTATTTTAATAATAATAATAATAATAATAATAATATTTAGCACCGCGTCTTACTACCCGTTCGGGTTATATAAGTACTAATTACGCTAATGGATTAGGAATTGGGAAGGTTGAATTAGAGGAAAAGAACCCGCATTTGCGTGGAGGGGGAGTGGAAAACCATTTAGGAAAAACCATCCCCAGTTCACCCAACCGAGATTCGAACCTCGATCTCCCCGTCCTCAGCAGTCGAGCTCAACACAACAAGTGCGTTAGCCAACTACGCCACCGAGGCGGGTTTCTATTTTAACGAGTTACAACCTTTCAAAATATAAACACAACCATAATTGACTTGGTTGCAGATCAAACCAAGGTGCTTCTCACCTAACATCCCTATTGGGATGACGATGTCTAAGGTAACGGATTTAATTTCTTCCAATAAAGAGAGGAATGTTTTGGATAAGATCTCGTACAACCATTTGTTATTGATTTGTCTGGTTTGTATTTAAATAAACTGAATTGTTTTACTTATATATATATATATATCTCTTATGCTTGTTCCTTATATTTATGGTATATATATATATATATCATTGTTAATGTATTTGTCACTTCTTCTATCAGAAAGGAGAAACGGCAATACAAATAATCTAAATTTAAAGTGTATGAATGATCTAAAAATGTATTTAAAAATCTAGAAAATATACGTAAGCCGTGGGAACATCTCAAAATGGAGCCATATCACGAGACTTGAAGGAGTTGAGCTGAAGGCGAATGTTACAATTCGCCCCAAACCAAGGGGCGTTAACGCTTCAATTGGACCCCATCGTAGGGTCAGTAGGGTGTGAACTTCTCAATTGACGCCCACTCCCAGGGTGTTGAGAACGCTTCAATATTTATATTAATATCATAAATATTATTATTATTACTTGCTTTCTCGTTCAGAGATTGATTTATTAAATTCTACCTAAAGAAAACTGGGCAGCCGTTGAACTAGGGACCCTCACAAGTTCCTTTGTGGCTGCTTAGCGATCGGTAGCAACTCAGGGTTTGGGCTATCCAGTGAAATCTATTAATAACGGACACATGTAGGTGACCTGGTGGTCTAGGGGTAAGGTGTCAGACTTCTATGCTGACGGCCGGGTTCAATCCTCGGTCCCGGCAAAGATTGATCTGATTACCAAACCCTTCCTTCACCTCTGACAAGACATCTTGTGAATGTGGGGAATGCTAGGCCTCCACCGTGGTTAGGATTCCACGTTAAACTGTAGGTCCTTCATTTCATCTCACAATCACCCTACCATTACACATTAGCGTAAGTGCGTATAACCCGAATGGGTAGTAAGACGCGGTGCTAATAATAATAATAATAATAATAATAATAATAATAATAATAATAATAACGGACACAAAAAACTGTCCTTCACTAAGAGTGATATATATATATATATATATATATTTAAATCACATTTCTCGAACACAGTTTAATCTACACTAACCAATATAATTTAGATATAAGGTAACACAATCTATTATTATACAATATACAATAGTGTATGCAGGATTTATGACTAATAAATAAATATTGTACGTAGCTTATTGTACAGATTGCATAAAACAAAGAACAATACAAAACTAAGATTAAATGTAAACAGTAGGCAGTAGGCACGAGCTCAACAAATGGAAACATCCCCCACTGATAGCTCGGACGAGGTGGGAGGTAGGACCTTGAAGTACCGTATTCATTACTACTAAGGCCATTTTAGAAACTTTCCCTAGAGGGGAAGGCAGGAGTGCTTACACTTCGCGCGAGACAGTGGCATTCCTGACATCCCTACAGTCAATGATTACAAACTGATTTAAATAAACAAATTGTCCTCTGTTTGGAGATCGTTATAAATAAATAAGCATCTTTAGAAGTTTCCGTTTCTGTTATTGAGAAAGTCCGTTATTTGAAGGAGGTTTCACCGTGAGAGCCCATGTTATTCTGGCGGGGGAAATTAAACTGTCCGTTATAAAGAATAATTCACTATTCAGAGGTGTCCATTAAGGGAGATTTCACTATAGCCGTTTCTGTTCCTGGACCGCGCCCTTTACAAAACCCTGCTCCACCTTTATGCCTGTTTTATCACGAGGTAAGCGAAGATGAGCGACAAGGTGAGTTTTATTACCAGAGTTATTAATTATTATAGCTGCTCACATTTTCCCTCTTTATTTCAAGGGTGCTCCTCCATTTGTATTGTATCGTTTTTTGAAAATCTACAACTGCATCCCCATCGACTGATACAGGTACCTGTTAAAAATAGTTATACGTAATAACCTGAATAGATAGTGGATACACGGTGTTAAAATAAAAAGTAGTTGGTTTCTATCTGTTGCTCTTTCCCGCCAAAACCACTAAACCATTTGCGCTAAAATTTTGCATGGACATAGCGCGAACGTCCGTTAGATAAACGCTAGTTAAAATTTTAGTCCTCGAATTTGTTTTAAGATGGCAGATACAAAACACAAATTTTTGGCCTTTTTTTATCAGCTGTTATACTCTTTCACGCAAAACCCACCACATTGATTGGGATAAAAAAAAGAATGAATATACATAGTTCTGACGCCCGGTTAACATAATGAGCTAATTAAAATTTATTTCCGCCATTTTATTATAGTATGGTAGAGACAAAACAATATTCGTTGGGATTTTCCTCGGCTTCTGCTTATTGGATTTTCATCGGATGAAATTCGAAAAGTTTGTATATATATTTAGGAGAATTTGTGCGATATTATAAAAATAACAACCAAGACACATGATAAAGAGAATACCGATGGCTGAGAGAAGGCAAAGGACCAATTAGAGTGCAGGAAATTACTAAAATAAGAGATGAGAGGAGCAGATAACAGCAAGTGTGTGAGTGAGAGGTGAAGAATGATGAAAATACCGTGGAAAATGGAAGCATTATTTTACTAGACTGACCTTGCTACAAAAACGTTCATGATGATGATGATGATGATGATGATGATGATAGTATTTAAATTTGAGTATGATTCCTTATTGAACTGAACGTGATACTCAACACTTTCTAAACTTGTTTGGTAAAAATAAAATTATATTTAACATTTAAAATATGTTTTGTAGCAAATAAATAAAACACAAATTTGTATTTATTTCCGAGTCGAGACGTCACTAGCAATAACTCGGATGGGAAATAGAAGTGAACACAAAGAATCTCACATACGTATTATTCAAGTTGCTTTCCTTTGATACGACAAGGCCACGAAGCACTGGATGGAAGCGAACGCCGAATTGAATTAGAACTTGTTGGTTGAATGAAGTTCTTTTCAACTCAAATATAAAATGAAACTATTATTATCACTTTAAGGAATCTTCTGGCGCGATACTTTCAAATTGGATCCCACAAAATAATACCGAAACATGGAAATGTAGAAAAGTATTCAGTGCTTAAATATATATTTTAAACTATAACTCACCCGCTTCGGTAATAGAGCTTCACTCTCGCAATAGGCTAAACTGCCAATCATGGGGAGATTGGGGTTCGAATCTGAATCTGGTGTACTGAGGGTAGTCTTTCTTAAATGGTCTTAAACTCTCTCTCCATGCAAATGCGACCTTCCTCATCCTTATAAAATCAGCATAATTAGTATATAAGCGTCTACTAGGAATGGGCAGTATGACGCGGTGCTAAAAAAAAAATAGCCATAGCTTTTATAACCATGGTTATAAGTGAGACTTGTGCTATTTTTCCCCACCGCATCTTACTCACCCTACGGGTTATATTTATTTTGATTTCGATGTTAGAATATGGATGAGTAAGTTATTATTTAGAGGGAGAGAGAGGAAACTCTGGAAAACCACCCTCAATACACCCGGGTTGGGATTCAAACCCAGATCTTCTAGTCACCAGCAAGCTAGTATATTACGAGAGTGAGGCACTAGACCCTTGAGCCACCGATGAGTTATTTTATTATCACCGTGGATTATACGCACTTACGCTAATGCGTAATGGTAGGGTGATTGTGAGATGAGATGGAGGACCTACAGTTTAACGTGGGATCCGAACCACGGTGGAGGCCTGGCATTCCCTACATTTACAAGTTGTGATTAATACACGTCTTCTCAGAGGTGAAGGAAGGGTTTGGCAATCAGATAAATCTGAGCCGGGACCGAGGATTGAACCCCAGACCCTTAGCACAGAAGTCTTACACCTTACCCCTAGACCACCAGGTCACCAAAGCCACCGATGTGGTTAACATGAAATGTCCGGTACATCGCACTGACATTCTACCGCTTTTATCTTAAAAAATACACTTACTAAAAACTCTTTAAGATTTGTTAAAAGAAATAATAGGTCTATACATATTTTAGAAGCACTACCTCAAATATAAAAAATGAAATAGTATACACTGTTACTTACTCTATGGCATTAGGAACTAGAAACATTGTTACATAAAAATTGAGAAAAGAGAAACATCTTTGTCCACCAAAGAGCATAAGAATCAAACTCATTTTCAAAGACCTGAGTTAAAAAGTAAATATATATATTTTCTTATAGGTGAAACACTACGGATTAATTCCAGATATAATAATGGTATGATGATGTTTAGGTTGTCTAAAGCTCCGTGGTCGAGCGCCTATCATCACTGTACGGAAAAGATACAGTTTAACCAGCTGTCTATAGCTCCGTGGTCGAGCACTAATTAAATTGGTATATTTAATAAAATGAAAGAAAGAGAACTATTGATGGCTGTTTATTCACACACGGTTTATTCAAATCACATCTGTTAATTACTTATACATACTCCATTTAAATGATTTATATCAATGCACACTTGTGATATTAATGTAAATTATTGTATTCTGTGTTAGACTGTGACTGCGAGAGCCGGTGCTAGTGCATTTGTGAGTCCCTAACTGCGTTGCTTGTGTGAGCGTAGCTAGAGCGACTTGTGTGTTTGTGTGTGTGTGTGTGTGTGTGTGTGTGCGTGCGGTTAGGTAAAAACTAACTAATATAAAGAGTCCTGGCGACAGATGTTGTGAAATCTAGCTTCTTATTAGTATAGGGAATTGGCGTCTTTGCCAAATACTGCGTAGTTGTTAATTTAACAGGAAAAATGATAAAAAAATATATATTTTAATGGTGTACTACGTTTCAAATTATTTCTGAAAAGCGTGTGTTTCTTCATGGATGAATCATAAAGGGATACTCTACATATGTTACTTTAAAGAAAAATTACCTTCATCCATGACTTTTTATATATTTTAAAGTGATCCAAACCAATATCATTACATAGGTCAGATGTAATTGGTTTTTTAAAAATAAATGTCATTTTTTTATCTTGAATAGTACTACAATTTTTCAATGATAAGTTATTTCGTATCTCAAATAGTTGCGGAGAAATTATGAAAATAGTAAATTTGTCCACATGTAAATTGCTCTCAAAGTAATTTTAATGAAAAAATGAAAATTGTTATCTTGTTTATTATTATAAACAATGTTCAGATATAAAATGTAATTAAAACAGTTATAGCGAACGTTGATAAAATCTAATTTTAGGGTTAGATATCTAATTACAAAAACTCTCGTGGGGACCTTATGAAAACTCCAGATACAAAGTCTTAGCCCAAACTGTAAAATAGTTTATACCCTAGCCCAATATACAGAAGACAGACAGACAGACAGACAAACAGACGTCATTGCGAGGACAACTTTTTCTGTTTTGGGGTGTCATGAAACGTCAACATTTATAAAAATCTCAAGTTCTATCGTTTTGACGATCTCAATACTTTTCCTCCAAAGTGTCGAAAAATAAATAAATAATAGGGTTACATATATTTAATCTAACAATAGTGAACTGGGATAAATATTAAATTTGTATTTATATATTTATTTGTATTGCAATAAGGCGGAGTTTCTAAACACACATTTATTCAATAAAACATTAAAAATAATCAGATATTACCTCTATGACTGCTTCTATGGAAAAATATTTGAACTAAATACATCTTATTTTTCTCAATTTATAAGTGAATTGCCAATTTTCTTCTATTCTCATAAACGAGCAACGGCCAATCGTTAGCTCTAGCGTTCTTTCTTCAGATTTATCAATCTGGATTTTTATTTGAATAAAATTAAATTGTTTGCGAATTATTTTCAAATTATTGGTTCATTTTACATTATAGTGATTTTATGTTGTTTTTATTTTGCTATTTTTTGTATATAGACTTTTAAACTTGAAAAATATACTTTCAACGACATTTTTCTCGCGGCTTCTTTCGCGTTAAACAATACATCACTCATTCGACCATTTCAAGTCCAACAGATTATTCAGTAGCGTGTCTGTATACAGGGCTTAAGGTCCCAGGTTCATTTCCTGGTATAGCAAAAAAAGTTATATCATTGGTGAAATGCGGGTTTATACTTTCGCAGTGATTAATTAACGGTTGGAGACTGGGTTTTGTGTATGTCCTGGATTTAAGTTAGTTTATAGGTTCCGTTCTGATTTAATCATATGGCTGAAAATGTTTACGTTAAATACCATAACTAAATAAATAATTAAAGGTTAAATAAGTTACTACATTTTAATTGTATATAATTTAAGTTTTTTTTTTTAAATTCAAGTTAGTTGATCAAATATTTAAATATAAAACCTGTCAAAAATGCTTCATACACCCAGTGACGAGTATTGACCAATCATACAGTCGCTTCTTTCTTAGCTTTCTGCCACACATTCATTGGAAGAGTGTTTTCCCGCGCAATGAGGAGGATCGATACAATTTGAACACGACACAAGTCGCTCTATCAATGAGAACAAATGATGACTTGTCATGTGAGTACGATTTAGCGAGATTCTACTTTTAAAAATAATCAAGGCAATGTCAAAACCATTTTATAGCTTACATTAAACTTGAATGTACTAATATTATAATTTGAGTGAGTAGCCTAGTTCACTACTAACATATACAATTTACTATCCCTTTAATTACTATATACATATCTTCATTTAATAACGCTGGTTTATTGACTTTGTGCAAACACAATCATTTAAAAATAAATATTATGTATCACTGCTTATATTTTCTCACTCCTTCAACAGAAAATGTAGACATTTACTCAAAATTTGTAAGATATAAGAAATAATATACAATATAGGGTAGATAATTCGTACTAATTGGGGATCGACCCAGTCTGGATTTTTGAAAATACAGTACTTATACCAAATATAAAATAATACGCATAAACGGGCTTCTTACGAAAACTCAATGTTAAGGTAGAAACATTCTCACTTTATTTAAACAACGAACTTACACATTTTTTTGTTGTTGTTGTTGTTGCTAAACATCACAAATTCTGTAAAAAATATAAAACGAAAAAAGTCTCCATTTTTTAAACAATAGTTGAGGTGAGTTTTTTGGCGACCATGTCTGCGATATTGACAGCACTGTGGTTATTTTGATAAATAAGTTTTCTTTCTTGGAGATCTTGATTATCGACAATCCGGAATTATGACGTCCATATTATCGAAGCACAACTGTAATAATATAAACTGTTGCAGAAACATATCGCGAAATTTTTTACAAAAATGTTCACCTAAAAGCATTACCATCAACTCTACATTTACCAGACCTTCATTAAGAGAAAATATTTTATTACTACTCGGAGATTATTGATTTAAAAAAATATATTTCAATAATTTTAGTACTAATCGGAGATTATTGATTTAAAAAAATATATTTCAATAATTTTTTTTAGTCCCACAACTTTACAATGATGTGTTATTTCTTATCTCAAAGAGTTGCGGATATATCAAAACCGGACATATCCGATTATTTAAGGCACCCTCTAGGTAATTTTCCTGAAAAAGATAGTTGCTCCTTTTGTTTAAAATGCTAAACGATATCTAGATCGTTAGAGCCGATTTCAAGTAGAGAGATTTTTCTCTTTACACACACAAGTAGAGTACCTTCAATTTTAGTTTTTTTTTTAGAGAAGTTCAAAATTATCTCTAGAGAACCAAGTGAAAACCCTAGATTACAAACCTCAGCCTGAACGGTAAAGTGGTTTCGGTTGAAGCCCAAGATAAAAAACAGACGATATTTAAAAAAAAACACTTTGTTTTAGTTTTGGCGATCGGGAAACGTCGACATCTATAAACATTTTGACTATCACAATACTTTCTTTCTCCGGGTAGTCGCGAGAAAAGTAAAATCATACTTAGCACCGCGTATTACTAACCGTTCGGGTTATACGCTTAATTACTAAATATACTAATTATTTAGTCGGTGGGAAGGTTGAATATTGAGGAAGTTAACCTTAATTTGCGTGGAGGGAGAGTAGAAAACGATTTTTAAAAACCCATCTCGGTTCACCCGAGCGAGGTTAGAACCTCGATATTCCCGTCCTTGGCAGTCTAGCTCAACACGAAATATAAAGTAAAAACATCGATAAAATAATAAGACTTGCTGTGCACTATTTAAATGGCAGCCACCTTCTGCAGATCCCATTAGTGATTTTAAGATTTCTGTTGCAGTAATCACCAAGATAAATTGGTCACTAAAGAGGAACCTGCTCTAACGTTCTACTCTGAGATTCTTCATCTGATATTTTGCAAACGTTTACACAAGACATGTGAACTAAAGACGGTCGAGGACTCAAGGGTCTCCTAACATAAATATTATATTGATCAAACAGCGGCGTGACTGGGACATTAGAACAAGCCGGGCTCAACGAGCAAGGGGCTTTAAATATAAATTTTAACCACAATTGTAGTGGCGTGTCATGGAGTGTTGTCACAGCAAGCAAAGCGTGTTGAAACTGTACCTAGGATATGTTTCCTCCCACTATGTCCCCATTTGACCAGGCTAAGCAGAGCCTGTTAAAACTGTACCTGTGATATGTTCTCCCCCACTTTGTCCCCATTTGACCAGGGTAAGCAGAGCCTGTTAAAACTGTACCTGTGATATGTTCTCCCCCACTATGTCCCCATTTGACCAGGCTAAGCAGAGCCTGTTAAAACTGTACCTGTGATATGTTCTCTCCCACTCTGTCCCCATTTGACCAGGGTAAGCAGAGCTTGTTAAAACTGTACCTGTGCTATATTATCCCCCCTCTATCCCCATTTGACCAGGCTAAGCAGAGTTTGTTAAAACTGTACTTGTGATATATTCTACCCCACTCTGTCCCCATTTGACCAGGGTAAGCAGAGCTTGTTAAAATTGTACCTGTGATATGTTCTCACCCACTCTGTCCCCATTTGACCAGGGTAAGCAGAGCTTGTTAAAACCTGTACCTGTGATATGTTCTCCCCCACTATGTCCCCATTTGACCAGGCTAAGCAGAGCCTGTTAAACCTGTACCTGTGATATGTTCTCCCCCACTCTGTCCCCATTTGACCAGGGTAAGCAGAGCCTGTTAAACCTGTACCTGTGATATGTTCTACCCCACTCTGTCTTCATTTGACCAGGGTAAGCAGAGCTTGTTAAAAACTGTACCGGTGACCTGGTGGTCTAGGGTAAGGTGTCAGACTTCTATGATGGCGGCCGGGGTTCAATCCTCGGTCCCGGCACAGATTTATCTGATTTCCAAACCCTTCCTTCACCTCTGACAAGATATCTTGTGAATGTGGGGAATGACAGGCCTCCACCGTGGTTCAGATTCCACGTTAAACTGTAGGTCCTTCATTTCATCTCACTATCACCCTACCATTACACATTAGCGTATAACCCGAACGGGTAGTAAGACGCGGTGCTATAAATAATAATAATAATAATAATAAAAACTGTACCTATGATATGTTCTCCCCCACTCTGTCCCCATTTGACCAGGATAAGTAGAGATTGTTAAAAATGTACCTGCGATATGTCCCTGGCAACACTTCACGCCACCTTACTGAAATTGTATCCGATTCCAACAATGACTTATTCAAATGGTCTAACAGCAATAGCACCCCATATTTCTAAACACATAATTTCATTTCATTAAGAAACAAACTTTTCAGTTTGGTTACATGTCCACAAGTTTTGTTATACTCGTTTTGTTTAAATAAAAACTATCTTTAATCTTGTTTTTTTTCCTTAAAAAAATAAAACAATCATAACAAACATTTAAAAAATATTCTACAACACAAGCATATTTGTTTTCACTAAAAGAGGTTTGGTTTGATAAGGCAATGCAGACTGCAAACAGGATGGTTTCTGTCAGCATCGAAGTTGCTTTGGATTTCAAGAGAAGATCTGGCAAGAGAATAAAAAAGTCCAGACAAAAAAAAAAGAACTCTCTGCAGTAAAGACAAGGGAGAAAAAATAGAAATAAAAAAGTAGATACACAGAAAATGGCGTCGGCCGCCAAAGATCGGCCGACCCTTGGGATAGCTTATTGTTGTTGGCAAGGAGCCAGATTACTTGGGCCAAGCCAACAATCCAAAGCGAGAGAATTGAAGAAAATGGAAAGAAGGGATCAATTTTTTTTAAAGATGCCAAAGAAAACACATTCATAGAATGAAAATTGAAAGAGAATTACATAATGAGTATTCTTAAAAAGAAAAAAAATATATAATAAAGATTATTAATAAGAACCATGGAGTTTGTTTATAAAGGAAAAGAAAATTCCTTGCCAATATTCAGTCTGCCCTAGTTTTATCGGTCGAGATATAGTTTCCGCGGTGTCCATTGAACTGTGCTAGTAGCTAGGTTACTTACGCATTGCTGCTGAGGTTGACTCAATTTGTTTGAATTGGGTTGAAATGTTCGGTAGGATGCACGCATGCGCAATAACAAAATAAGAAACGTGTATTGAGGACTCATTCATTTTTTTCTTCTTCCAAAACCGCGTCTTACTACACTTTTGGGTTATACACTTACGTACTACTCCTGCTAGTGGTTTTAAATATTAGGAACCCGTCTCGGTGGCGTAGTTGGCTAACGCGCTAGTCGTGTTGAGCTCGACTGCTGAGGACGGGGATATCGAGGTTCGAATCTCGGTCGGGTGAACTGGAGGTGGTTTTTCCTAAATGGTTTTCCACTCTCCCTCCACGCAAATGCAGGTTCACTTCCTCTAATTCAACCTTCCCAATTCCTAATTCATTAGCGTAATTAGTACTTAAAGCGTATAACCCGAACGGGTAGTAAGACCCGGTGCTAAATATATTATTATAAATATTAGGAAGGTTATATTTAGAGGATGTGTACCCACATTTGCATGGAGAGAGTCTACTGTGAGATTAGTGCCTTAGATTATGTGGCCACCGAATGAGACAGGAGATACATCTATTGTATGGTTGTGAAACCAACAGGCCAGCCCAATGGGAAGATAATAAAAAGGAAGCGTCACTTGGAGGAATTTGATTATGTAATTGCTTTCATCACCAAGTACACATAATCTATACTATTTTAAAAGTACATATATATATATACTTTTTAAAAAAATAAGTAGCTTGATGACCTTAGTTGAACAATGGTGTAGGTTTTAAAGTTTTATTAATTATTTAAACTTCCAACATGTCACCTTAGTTTGCCTTCCATATAGGTTGGTCTAAGTAACGCGATGGTTGTACTGAGTGACGTCACAAGCTCAACCAATCAGATGTATTTCTACATCCGATGATACCTACTATCCTCTTTAAATAGAGCCAGCCCACAGCTGTGGCTGAGAGGTCTAAGACGTTAGATTCGCTTTGCATGCACTTGGTCTCCGTTGATGGGGAAATTAAGGTTCGAATGTTGACCAGGTACTCTAAGGATAGTTCCCAACGGGATTTATCTATAACTTTGATAAGCTAATGCTGTTACAATTCCTCAAAACTGACCTATCGACCCCTTCACCCTTCACACACCCACCCCCACCCCACGTTTAACTCAGAGGTTATCAAAATCTTAAGCCAAGGGGTAAGAATGGAAAGGGTAGTGTAAGTTTTGTGTGCCTTAATTCGCGTGGGAAGAGAATGAGAAAACAACCAGTAGAAAAACCACCCCTTAGGAGCACCTAGTCAAGTTTAAAAATTAAACTTTCCCCCTAAACCCTTTTGCCACAACCCATTTGATTTGTACGCATATAAACTATTACGTTAATGTGTTAAAGATAATAAAGGTTGAATTTAGATTAAGTGTACCCAAATTTTCGTGCCACACTAGGTGTATCATGTTAGTACACTAGGTGGTTGGGGGATGGGGTTGAATTACTCCACAAGGGGGGGGGGGAGGGTGTAATAGAAGAGTCGAGTTTCTCCACGACATCTAAAGGAAGTGATTGTAAGTAGTCCAAGAGCAATAGCCTAGTAGGCCTACAAATCTAACAGTCAATCCTTCCATAATTTATACATAATTATAATTATGGTTCTTACCCAACCTAACTTAATCTAAACTTTCATATGTTAATGAATGTTGTTACTTAATTTTGTAATTCTTTGTGCGAATCTCCTCCGGTTCTTGTGGATTTCGATGAAACGAAGGGGGGGGGGGGGGGGGGCTGGCACTTGAACCCCCTTTCCCCCAATACAAGTGGTACTAATAAGTTATTATACTCAGGCTACTTATAATCCCTTCCTTGAGGTGTTTTGGAGGAACTAGACCATTCCTATCGGACTACTTATCTCCGCGGAGGAACTCAACACTCTCACATAGATTACCAGCCGTGTGCGAAGCTTCGAGATGTTCTCCTTCAACTTTACTTTGACCTCCGCAATAACCTTCTAATATTCGGAACATTTCGAAGGAAGAAAATATTTTCGATATGCAATGAAAAGATTTGAAATATCTCATTAAATTTGACATATTTTAAAACATATTTGATTTTAGAATAGCTACTTGATAGTATTATAATAACGACTAGTGAATTAAATAAAGTTTGTGATGAGGAGCATATTAACTGTCACGAGGAGAAACAAGATTAGGAATGAAGTTATCCAGGAAATAATGGCGGTACTGGGAGTAGATGAGATTGTAGAGTAAGAGAGAGAGAGATGGTATGGGCATGTAATGAGGATATAAAATAATATAATACCAAGGCAATGATGAAGATGAAGTGTGTAAGAAAAAAGACTGCAAGTGAGACCAACAGAAGAGGAGAAGCAGATAACAAAAGTGTACAAGTGAGTGGAGAAGGATGTAAGCGACTGAAGGAGGAAGAGTTGTAGACGGCTAGACGAAGGTGGAGAGGAGGCATTTTACTGAACTGACCCGCCTTAGGCTACAAACATGATTATTATTATTTTATTATATTATTATTATTATTTTTATTATCACCACGTCTTACTACCCGTTCGGGTTATACGCACTTACGCTAATGTGTAATGGTAGGGTGATTGTGAGATGAAATGGAGGACCTACAGTTTAAAGTGGAATCCGAACCAAGGTGGAGGCCTGGCATTCCCGATGATGATGATGATGATGTTGATGAGTAATTAAATGACATCTTTAATGACTTTTTCCCGTGTATTTTCTTTTAACATAGATGCACTTAATAGATCATTTAAAATTAAAACTAGTTTTACGTGACATCAATAAAAACCTTATCTTCAACTTTAGACCTCAACTTTGCTTCGCATGTTTCAAATTCCACATCTACTTCACTTTACCACTCAAAACGTTGACTTTCGCATACCTCTAGAAATAACTACCCCTCTTTGTTCAATCATTTACTGTCTCATTACTCGAATATTTATAGACTCTTGTCAATCATCCGCGTTTTATTGTTATGGGTGAGCCGAACGAGCTTCCGTAATTGTCGGGCATTTGGTCGTTAAATACAGTTTCAATGGCATACCTATTTCACGTTTAAGCAACGACGGACGGAAACATTATTTTCGGTTAGTTCTGAAGGGAGGGAGATAGTGGGTGGTGGCTGTAACATTTCATATCAAACGGTAGACCAATTAAAACCATAAATAAGTAATAACTTTGTGTATCGTCTAAGGGCGGGGCCATACTTGCGAGCTTGTTGCCGCAGTAAAAACTCTCCGCGACCAGCTGGTCTCTCCCGGAGATGTTGAGAGTTTATCTCACTACGGCGAATCTCATCATGCTCAGCTAGAACTCGTAATTTCATATCCGTAAAGTAGCTATTCTTTAGTTTAAAATCTCAAATTCGTGTTGAATCTTCTAATTTCGTATTCGGTGTCGAAAATTGTGATTTGCGATTGACTTTTATAGCTTGTGTGAACACACGCTTCAGCCATTTAAAGAAGAGAATAACAGAATTTTTTGTTCTTCGCCATCTTCACTTTATCTGGTTTTATCTTTTTTCGTTAAGTTTAGCTCGATAAAGTATACATAAAGATGGCTATAAAGAAAATAAGCAAAGAGCAAAAACAGATTATACTTGAATTCGTTTAAGGTATGTTATGTTTATGTTTCTTTGATTAGATAAATGATTTGATAAAAAGCTATTACTATTATAATTTATTAAATCATGTATCATCTTCGCGTTCACAAAATATGCGCGACATTCTGTTAAATTAATTTTCGAATTCTTCAAGTTATCTTATTATAAAATAATCCAGCCATGCTTCCGCTATTCTACATTTTGTCCAACAACAAATACTTTAGAACTATCTGTTGCGAGATGGATGATTCAGAGAGGTGAACCACATGAGATATATCCGAATAAAAAAATAAAAATATCTAAATCCATAAATAATTATTTTTTTCAAGAATAGCTAAATATAAAAAGTTTCGAGATTATGTCACGTGAACGCCCGATCTTGCAATGGAAAAACTCGAAACATCTCGGGGATAGGTCCGCAGGTCGCCTGCCACCTTTCGATTGCTCAGTGGGTCTAGTTTCGCGACCTACAGTAGCCCCATGGCTTCTTTGGTGCTGACTGACAGCTCACAGCTGACTTCTGACAGTCAACATCTAGGTATATACCTAAATTTTGACTGTCAAAAGTGACAACTGCTAAACACATGTTTTTTGCAGATCATCTGGTTCGGCGTGGGATACATAATTTGGTATGGTAACTTTTTAAAGATGTCAACTGTTATCTGTGAGCTGTCAGTCAGCACTAAAGAAGCATGGGGCTACTGTATCCACCGTTTTTCTTCATGATCAGCTCCGCAATGGCTTCGGGAGACAATCACATGTCTTGTTGTGGTTGTTTCACGATACTTTTTTTTTTAAGCACTGGATCTTATAACCCGTTCGGTATGAGCGCCTATATACCAACTACACTAATGTGTTAAGGGTTAATAAGGTTTAATTTAGAATAAGTGCGCCCACATTTACGTGAAGTTAAGTTGGAAAAAATTAGGGAAAAACCACTCTTAGTGTTCGTGATCGGGATCGAACACATATCTCAGTCCTTGCTAGTCAAGTATAATGTGAGAGTAGTGCCATAGACCATGTGGGCACCGAAACGGGTTTCAAGTTACTTAAAAAGGAAGAGAGAGAAAAATGAAGGCAAATATTTTTTGTGCATCCTATCAATATGCAACGTTTGTCGTGTAGCCAATTTCACACATTATTTTAAATGCTGAAGAGTTAGCCAGACAGATTTATTGATTACTTCTGGAAGTTGAGCTATTCTCATGACGAGAAAAATATCTTTAGTAAGAGATAACATTACACTTTTAACTTATCATTTATTTGAGGTTCTTAAGGTGTACTTTATGAACTGACTGATTATATCAGAACACGATTTATAGATAAGCTTAGATCTAGAAAAGACCAATCTGGACGCTGAGCGTTAATTCATAGCCGCGAAAGGGTAAATACACATTTCACCAATGATGCCTTTTTTTTTCCGGGAGTCAAACCATAGGACTCCTTAGCTCAATACACATGTAAATGCGATTATATTTCATCTAAAATTCTATTTTCTTCATTCCATTCGTGTAATTAACGATTGTTACTAATCCGAATGGATACTAAGACGTGGTGAAAAATAAAAGTACACATAATATCCCTTAATCATTTGCAAATGCACAGGCAGTGACTTTATATACTTGCCATCTATATAGCTTTAAAATGAACTCTACTGCAAGCACCATATTTTAGACTTGTAATGTTGGTGCACATGACAAGGAAATATTGCGTACATTCACAGGATTTAAGAGTACGGATATGCAGAGCCAGTAGATCATGACTTCCCTTCCTTCCCCGCCCACTGTTCCCCCCTCCCCTGACTAAAAGTGCACACAAAACCAGAGTAAATCACAAATAAATGGCTATTACAGTAACAGTTCTAAAATAAATGGCTATTCAAATGGCGAACCAGCTCTACGATAAAATGTTCAACGTCGGAGGTAAAGTACACAAAGGGAAATGTTGATATAAATGTTGGTATCTGTTGATTTTCACTAGAGTAATATTTTAACTATGGCGGTGCGTGGGTTGTTGCTAGGGCAAGCAATACTTGTAGGGTCTGTACTAGTAAACTAATTCTTCCCACTATAATTTTATTAAACTTGACCTTTAAAGTCAATAAATCCACGTTATTTAATTACATTATTTAGTGTGTGGTTAGTTTAATCGATAGTTGGGGGGTGGGGGGGATGAAGAGAACAATTTACCTGTACAGTCCTGTCAAGCCTGGCTCTCCCTGGCAACAACCCACAAGCCGCCACTGGTCAAAAGGATGGTAAGGTGAGAGAAAGATATTAAATAGTACAGTCCCGTCAAGCCTGGCTCTCCCTGGCAACAACCCACAAGCCGCCACTGGTCAAAAGGATGGTAAGGTGAGAGAAAGATATTAAATAGACAGTCCTGTCAAGCCTGGCTCTCCCTGGCAACAACCCACAAGCCACCACTGGTCAAAAGGATGGTAAGGTGAGAGAAAGATATTAAATAGTATAGTTCTGTCAAGCCTGGCTCCCCCTAGCAATAACCCACAAGCCACCACTGGTCAAAAGGATGGTAAGGTGAGAGAAAGATATTAAATAGACAGTCCTGTCAAGCCTGGCTCTCCCTGGCAACAACCCACAAGCCACCACTGGTCAAAAGGATGGTAAGGTGAGAGAAGATATTAAATAGACAGTCCTGTAAGCTGGCTCTCCTGGCAACAACCCACAAGCACACTGGTCAAAAGGATGGTAAGGTGAGAGAAAGATATTAAATAGTATAGTTCTGTCAAGCCTGGCTCCCCCTAGCAATAACCCACAAGCCACCACTGGTCAAAAGGATGGTAAGGTGAGAGAAAGATATTAAATAGACAGTCCTGTCAAGCCTGGCTCTCCCTGGCAACAACCCACAAGCCACCACTGGTCAAAAGGATGGTAAGGTGAGAGAAAGATATTAAATAGACAGTCCTGTCAAGACTGGCTCCCCCTAGCAACAACCCACAAGCCGCCACTGGTCAAAAGGATGGTAAGGTGAGAGAAAGATATTAAATAGACAGTCCTGTCAAGCCTGGCTCTCCTGGCAACAACCCACAAGCCACCACTGGTCAAACGGATGGTAAGGTGAGAGAAAGATATTAAATAGACAGTCCTGTCAAGCCTGGCTCTCCCTGGCAACAACCCACAAGCCACCACTGGTCAAAAGGATGGTAAGGTGAGAGAAAGATATTAAATAGACAGTCCTGTCAAGACTGGCTCCCCCTAGCAACAACCCACAAGCCGCCACTGGTCAAAAGGATGGTAAGGTGAGAGAAAGATATTAAATAGACAGTCCTGTCAAGCCTGGCTCTCCCTGGCAACAACCCACAAGCCACCACTGGTCAAAAGGATGGTAAGGTGAGAGAAAGATATTAAATAGTATAGTTCTGTCAATACTGGCTCCCCTAGCAATAACCCACAAGCCGCCACTGGTCAAAAGGATGGTAAGGTGAGAGAAAGATATTAAATAGTATAGTTCTGTCAAGCCTGGCTCTCCCTGGCAACAACCCACAAGCCGCCACTGGTCAAAAGGATGGTAAGGTGAGAGAAAGATATTAAATAGTACAGTCCTGTCAAGTGCTACTTGCCCTGGTAAGCTCACAATTCACTAATGATATCTATATCAATGGGATAAAGATGAAGAAGATGGAATTTAAAGGAAAATGTATCCACATTGGCGGCGATGAGGATTGGATGTCATCCTTATAAAAAACTAAGATCAGAATACCTTATTGAGAGATGAGACTGACGCCTTTGTACAAGTAGGCACTGATACAAATGTTTTTCCACACGCGTATGTTTGATTAAAAGATACATTTTTCTATAAGCCCATCTTCCCTACTCAAGTGAAATTGTGATAGTCCCTAAAAAGAGTTTTGTAAGGAATATGTTTTCTTCATCTCGGTTTTATTTTACATTATCTTACTAATATTATAAATGCGAAAGTTTGTGTGTCTGTGTGTTTGGATGTTTGGATGTTTGTTACTCAATCACGCCAAAACTGCTGAACGGATTCGAATGAAACTTTGTACGTTGGTAGAGTATGTCCTGGAATAACATATAGGACTATTCCCAACCTTTGATTTTAAATAATAATAAATATATGATTATTATATGATTGAAACGATGTTATTTAAGAATTTGTGATTTGATATTTTGTAATTAAAGTAAATAGTAATTAATGTGACGTAGTTTCATACTAATAAATAATAAATATGATGTGATTATAGCTATGTAGTTCGAAAGAAATATTATTTCATTTATTTATCTTACTAATTATGAAGTAAAAATTAAAAATATATATAATTGATAACTTTAATAATATATATCTTTTATAACGTAATATTTAAAAGTGAAAGTTAAAATACGGCAAAATTATTTACAGCTAAAGCTGAGAGAAATATATAGATATTTGAAAAAAAATAAAGTTTGATTTATGACCAAAACAGTTAAGTTAATAATTAAAAGATTTTATCAATTATTGCGTGCGAAGCTGCGACGGGTAAAAGCTAGTAATTATAATTTGGATTTTAAAAATTCAGATTAATTAAAACATTTTGTCTGATGTATGTCCCTACATATGAAAATATGACCCTACTTCTCACATTGTCTGTGTAACATGATCGTCTCCTTAGTTCATAGATTTTCATCATTTGCTGATCAAGCCGATGCTAATACGCACTAATAGGCTCCAAATGAGTATAATTAGCTAAACATATAAGCTTATCTCTTCATATGTTGCTATGGAGTCTTTTCTTACTTAACCATTATTTTTATCTGGTTACGTTAAAAAGGTTTCTTTTATGACCCCTCTCCAAAATACTTCATTTCAGAAAAAGCAATATTAAGATCAAGTGGTTTTAATTTTAATATATAGCGACAAAATAGAGTGAGCCTTGACAAAATCAAACGAACTTTAATCCAAAGATATTACTAATACCTATATGATTAGTGTTGGTATTCTATTTATATAATTACATCTTAGCACCTACTCAAAATATGTTTTTGGAAAGGTGTCATGAAATTAAATGGCAGAAATTTAAAATGAAAGTATGGTTCGGTCATGACTACTATTACCTCCTATGCTATCTATGTAGGTCTTACATATTAAAATAAAAATAGTTTCATGACTATCCCATTCAATAATTTGTAAGTGAGCTTGAAAAGTGATGTGAAGTGACCTCACTTGTCAAAGCAATATTAGTGAGGTGGATCGATAGTAAATTAACAAACGTTACAAAATGCCTACATTTATGTGAGCCATTATATTCACCATGTAAAGATCTTAAGGTGAGAGTATAGGGAACACAAGTTAAGGGAAGTGCTTTTGTAGTATTTATATCAAAACATGTTTTGGTCAAAATAAATAAAATATTGCTCCAGTATAATAAATATAAAGTTTAATTTTCTCCACACGGTAATATCAACAATTGTTGAATATCTCTCATGAGCATAGCAGCATTAAATGACAAACCCTTTAAATGAAGAGGAAAAGTTGGTCATTAAATTCCAAGATACCCATGACAGATATTCAACAATTGTTGATATCAGCATGTAAAGGAAATTAAACTTTATATTTAAACTGGAGTAATATTTTATTTATTTTAGACAAAAAAATAAAGTTTTGCCTTAAAAATTGCAAAAACACTGTCTTTTTCGCGCTTAAGGTCTGTATTTTTACAGTTTTTTTTAACAAACCTATTCTTTAGCCAAAATTAAATATTTCTTAAGTAATTAGATTCGTTTAGTTTAGTATTTTACAATCATCAACTCTAAAAGTTCTTGAATAATGCTCGTGTATTGTAAGTACTGTACATACTATAATTTAATGAGAGGTATTTGATGATATTTATGGATGTCCATGACAGCTAAACAATGGCTGCTGAGATTTCTATTTGTAGAAAATGAAACTAAAAATTTATAGAGAAGCAATATTTTATTTGTTTGAAATAAAATTCTTATTCTGAAAAATTGCAAAAATAATGATCTTATCCTGCGTTCACTTCTATCTCACCTTAAAATATTCAAGTTTATCTGCCAGATAAGTATAAAATCACACATAAACACAGATATTGTAAGATTATCAAAACATTCTAGTTGGAAAACTATCTGACGGTTTAAAGTTATCTGAGTCTCATAGAAAATTGGCAAAACTGGGTCATAGCGTCGGGGATATTGTAGTTGAAATATACCCAGATCCACTAGTACACTATAACTAAATCCTCCATTTGTATTCTCCATAAGGTATTTGAAAAACGACAATGGTGGGCTAAAGCTTAAGTGCACTGACTCGTTAAATATTAAACTATCTTACTACCAAACCCCACATTATTGCCGCATGCTGTTTCCATGCAGTCAAAGCGCATTCCTATTCAAATTAGTATTGAACACACGCCCCTCCCTCGTTCCTCTTTCCCCAGGCGATGTAGCTCCATTAAACATGGAACTATTTAGAATGTACCTTAAAATATACCAAACTGCGGATATATAGGAGCAATATGAAGTCAGGTTTTCTCTACGGATGCTAAAAATAGAAAAAAAAGTCTCAGAAACTGCAGAAACTCATAAATAAATGGTTAAGGAACATATTGGGACTGATCCGTTAAATTAAGAGCTGATCAACAAAACCAACCAGAAGTCATTCTGAATGGAGATAAAACAAGTGCTGATGAAAGATTCTTCAGAAGTTCGACATAAGCCCAAGGAACATATTGGGGCGTATGGTGGCCAAACTTTGTGTCAAAGGAAGAGTTGCGGTACAAAACCAACCAGAAGCGCCCATTCACCTGGAGAGCGGATGGTTTTAGGGTGGCGATAGATTGTCCACACTCTTTGGAGAAACCAGGATAACCTCTCAAGAGAAGATCTGCTGGAATGGAAACCGCAGGGACGCCAACGTCAAGGGCGGGACTAAAGATGAATTGACGGTTGATGAAGAAGATAGAAAGCTTGTAAAGTAATGGGATGAACTCCAAACTTAGTGGGGAATATACTTGAATGGTGAAGCTTAGGATAGTACAACCCACTTAGTATAATGGTTTATTACATTGGGGTGACATGGTGGTCTAGGGGTAAGGTGTCGGACTTCTGTGCTGGGATCTGAGGTTCAATCCTCGGTCCAGGCACATATTTATTCGATTACTAAACCCTTCCTTCACCTCTGACAAGACGTGTATTAATTACAACTTGTAAATGTGGGGGAATGCCAGGCCTCCACCGTGGTTCGGATCCCACATTAAACTGTAGGTCCTCCATTTCATCTCACAATCACCCTACCATTACACATTAGCGTGAATATAAACCGAACGGGTAGTAAGACGTGGTGCTAATAATAATAATAATAATAATAATACATCGGCGTCGTGGATGTAAGGTACCTTGCAGAGTGTTCTGAGATGAGTATTTTCTCACTCATCCTCTACGCAAATGTAGATATATATTGATTAAATTCTAACTTCATTCATGTTTATCAATTATTAGTTTATTTATGTGCTTAGTCCAGATGGTTTGAAGGATACAAACTCAAGGTGATGATTAATAATACTGGATAGCAGGATGAATCTGTACATATACAAACATTAAATACATCAACATCATCAGGAATAATATTCTTGCACTGCGTATTATTACCCATCAATATCATCAACATTTAATTACACCAATAGGCTAGAAACAAGGGAGGTAGAATCTAATTTAAATGTAAACAGAAGGAAAAGGAGGAAAGTCCAATTTTAACTCAAACTAAGCTACTGCTTCCATCTGTTGTACATCCGTGATACTTTATTCATGCATTTTAGATAATGGCTTAAAGAGGTCTCTGTCAAATTAATTAAACACAAATGGTTTGACGCAACATACAAACTTTCTCTCCCATTTATTTTAAAATAGACATTCGCTAAATCTCGTAAGGTTTGTGAAAAGTAATAATAGGACTATACATTGTTGTAGAAACACTTCACCAAAGATAATAAATGGAATGATATTCACTGTTACTTACTCTATGACATTAGGAACTAATAACACTGTTACAGAAAAATTGAGAAAAGAGAAATATCAAAAAGCATATAAATCAAACTCATTTTCAAAGACATGAATTAGCGGCGGGTAGGGCCAGGGCGTCATGTTGAAGCTGGCTCCACTCTTGCGCCCGGTCAGTCCGTTGGAATACGGTCACAAGATCAGGCTTTTCCTGCTCTGTGTGATGTCCATCCTTCTCTATTCCGCTCCCGTATTTTCCTATCTCCGTAGATACAGATACAATCATTTCCGTACTGTATACCACTGGTTCCTTCGTTTGATCCTCGGGGCTCCGCGCCGCGTTCCAAACCGCGTTCTCCTGACCGTGTCAGGCCTCCCATCCCTGGACAGCCGTATCCGCGGATTGGCGGTACGTTTTTTCACCCGAGCGCAGGCCAGCTCCAACATGATCGTCAGGGGCATCGGCGATTACGACGCTCCTGGCCGTCCCTACCGCCGAATCAGGGATGGCGTTGTGAATCCCTTCGTCGACGTCGGCAGGTGACCTCGGAGTCGAATCTGGGGAGTCGTGACCCCCCTTCTAGTCGTGTGAGACTGAGAGGGGAGGTCAGATAGCGGGCGATGCCGGCCTATGGGCCGAGTTAGATGGAAATGCGCAGTGTTTTTTTTTATGGGCACCAGAGTGGGTAACGTCGACCAGGCATTATGTGTAGTGAGGTGAAGGCCCATAACACCGCCTCAACAGTGTGAGATGTGCCCTATTTGGGGATTTAGGAAACAACTTTATTTTTACAATTCGATGGACAATCTACTTTGAAGAACCCTAAAGGGTTGGAGAAAGACAATATTATTTTGATTATGTTATGTGGATAAATGTTTATATATAGTGGTTAAGTTGATGAATAAAATTACTAATAGAAAGAAAGAAAAAATACATGAATTATAAAGTATATATATATTTGTTTATAGCTCAGTAAATATTTGCTCTATAAAAATAAATTTCAAATAAAAGATTTGTATCAATAATATTACTACAACTTTACAATAATAATTTACTTCGTATCTCAAATATTTGTAGATAAATGATGAAAATTGGAAAATGTCCCTTATGTAAATTACCTTTAAAGTAATTTTCATGAGAAAATGAAAATTCCCAACTTATTCATAATGATAAACAGTGTTTAGGTATAGTCCCCCAGCAATTAAACACAATTGTGTGAGCGAATTTTGAGAAAATAGCTTTTTTTCTCTTTGTTCCCTTCAGTAAACCACCCTTAATTTTAGAGTTGGCTGTCTAATTCCCTTGTAGGGCAAGTTCTAGCCCAATCGGTAAAATAGTTTCGGCTCTAGCTCGAGGTACAGACAGACAGACAATATTGTGTAAACTTTATTTTTTGTTTCAGGGGTTCATTAAACGTCGACATTTATCAAACTCTCGAGTTTGATATTTTTGACGACACAATACTTCCTCTCCGAGGTGTCAAGAGAAAGTGAAAAAGTGTTTACTGTGGTCTTTGAGATATAAAGACATAAAAGTCGTCCTTGGCAATATATTTAATACCGCTCCCTTCCCCCCCTGTAACCTTTATTTATTTTTAAAAAAACACCCTCATTAACCATGTTGGGAAAGGAACTCAAAAATGTTCTTATTTGGCCAACTAGACTTGATTATCTTTACGTCTTTACCCCGTGATCATCGATTTGATTGTTGTTTTATGTTTTAAAACAACCAAAAAATTGGACAAGTTTCAATCCTAACTGTTTGCTTGAGGAATATTATTTTTAAATATATCGTTTTACCCTCCTCTCTCCAGGATAAATTAGTTGAGCTGTTGTTTGAAACTCACCTCTATCATACTTTTTTATACCAGGTTGAATAATATCACTGATAGCTACTAATATAGTCCAATTTTTATAGAAAGCATCTTTTATAAAATACAAACTCTTTTGTCAAACATTGATAACATTTTATATATATTGTTAATGGTTTTTTTAGCACCACGTCTTACTACCCGTTTGGATTATAAGGTTATCTACTAACTACGCTAGGGGTTTTATGGATGAGGAAGGTAATATTGATATGAAGTGTACCCGCATATGCGTGAAGGCAGATTGGAAAACCATTTTGAAAAAAATAATCTTAGTACGCATGACTGAGATTCGAACCTCGTTCCCCCAGTAATCGGCAGTTTAATCTACTGTGAGAGTAGCGCCTTAGAACATGCAGCCACCGAAACGATTTATTATAAGTGTCAATTTATTGATATTTAGAATTTTCCCACGGCTCTGATCACAATTCAATCAGATTAACTTTTCTTTTTTCAAGGAAACATTTAAATTACCAAAAACATAATTTCAGATAGGTCTACGTATGGAATGAGGAAACGTTTTATATTTGTCGACAACGCCATACATTGACGACTACCTGTGGTAAGGAACACACTTTAAATGTTTACAGTCCTTGTATCAAGATTGTCTCGTTTACCAGGGTGGCTACAATACTTATTTTATAAAATTCCCTGACTTTTCCAGGTTTTCCAGGCAACATTTTTCAATTTTCCCTGACTACTTTTTTCCAGTTTTAATGGTGATTATGACTTGTTTTATTTATTATTGATCATATTTAAAAAAAAAGTTTGTATCTACTAAATTATTATTATTATTATTATTATTATTATTAGCACCGCGTCTTACTACCCATTCGGGTTATACGCACTTACGCTAATGTGTAATGGTAGGGTGATTGTGAGATGAAATGAAGGACCTACAGTTTAACGTGGAATCCGAACCACGGTGGCGGCCTGGCATTCCCCACATTCATTTACTAAACATTAACAGTTTTATCAGTTATTTTAAAAATTAAAATGTTATTTTATTTAGGTATTATTAACTTTTTTTTTAGTGTTTAGTTGCGAAATTAATGTGATATTTTAGACATATTATTTAATTCCCTGACTTTTCCTTATTTTTAGTTAAATTCCCTGACATTTCCCTGTTTTCCCTGTCATCCAAAAATTCCCTGACTTTTCCAGGTTTTCCCTGTTTTCCCTGTCTGTAGCCACCATGGTTTACGTGGAGTCACTGCTGCAATAAACACCAAAAAAAGAATAGTTTAAATTTACTGTCCAAGAAATAAAACTAAATAAAACCTAATTTACACCACAAAACATAAAATAACTGAAAAAAAAGTACCTAAATTTAGATTGCAAATACAAGCACGCTAACAGTTTCTTTCTTACTTAGAGTTATTGTTGCAATAAATACCAAAATAAAAATAGACTTTACGATACAAGATATAACTTTCTTTTTAAATACACGCAAAACCATAAAAAATAAAACTTTAAAAAATCAGCTAAATATAAGACATAGATTTAGACACGCTAATTGTGGATCGATTTTATAAAGCATACAAATGATCGAAATTAAGATAATTTATTTATATTTTACCCGCCTCTGTGGCGTAGTTGGCTAACGCGCTTGTCGTGTTGAGCCCGACTGCTGAGGACGGAGATCGAGGTTCGAATCTTGGTCGGGTGAACTGAGGGTGGTTTTCCCTAAATGGTTTTCCACTCTCCCTCCACGCGAATTCGGCTTCACTTCCTTTAATTCAACCTTCCCAATTCCTAATCCATTAGTGTAATTAGTACTTAAGCGTATAACCTGAACGGGTAGTAAGACGCGTGATAAATAATAGTTTATATTTTTTTCTAGAACAAATTTTTTTCATTTATTTGAAATCTATAACGTGCACTTTCTGAACAGACTGATTATATCAGCACACGATTTAAAAACTACCAACTTAAGTTTAGAACAAACACAACATCCAGCCCCCAGTGACGATAACTCACATTTCCACAGTGATAAATTTTTGGGACATGCCGAGAATGGAACCTGGGACAGTTATCTCAGTAAACAGAAACGTTACCGACTCAGTTAAAGTGTCGGACTATTATTTTTTTTAGAAACGATAACAGAATATCGCAGCCAAAAATCTGAGAAAGTCGACTAGTCCATCGGAAGAGAAATAAATTTGGTCTGCTTGAAATATTTTTATAATATATTTAAGGGGGTTAAGGAAAGGTTTGATGAATCCTTTCTTGGTGGTCAGAGAAACTCTTCATCGACGTATTGAACGCCGTTGGTTTAGAATGAAAAAAAAAAAAAAACTCTAGATAACTCGCTCAGAGTGTGTTCGTGAAATATGAATGTCGCCGCTGAAAGGTTCCCTGCGCTAGTGTGTGCGGGAAAGTTATTAAAACTGAAGACGGTAGAAGATTACCTGTCAAATGTCATCTTTAAAGATGAGAAGGACATGATACCTAGGTTACTGCTTACTATGTATGTACAGCAGCGTACGATTGTAATTATCTTATTAACTTTACTGACCTTCAATCATTTTTATGAAATGTTTTATTTTATTTATTCTTTAATAATTACATATGGCAAGGATGATATATTTGAGGATTGTAATATTAATAGTTTAGTTTTATATACAGCTCTATAATTTTTTTGTGGTCAATGTAATGAGTTGTTTTTTATCATTATTATTTTATAGTTATTGGTACTATCTATGAAAAGTAACACTATTTTAAGTGTTACTGAATGAGATTTTTCTTCTAATCATTCGGGTTTATAAGGATATGTACTATTTACACTAATTTGTTAGGGATGAGAGAGGTTGAATTTAGAGGAAGTGTATCCGAATTCACGTGAAGGGATATAGGAAAACCTACCCTCAGTACGCCCAACCAGGATTCGAGCCTTGAGCTCCCGTCATCGACAGTCTAGTATATTTTGAGAATGACGCCTTAGACCATGTGGCCACCGTAAAAAGTTAGATTCAAGTATCTATAGTTAGGATAATAAACATTATATTAATAAGCACAATAAGTTTTCAAGGTTATGTTAACAGTCATATCATGCCAGGCCTCCACCGTGGTTCGGATTCAACGTTAAACTGTAGGTCCTCCATTTCATCTCACAATCACCCTACCATTACACATTAGCGTAAGTGTGTATAGCCCGAACGGGTAGTAAGACGCAGTGCTAATAATAATAATAATAATGATAATAATAATAATGATAATAAAATAATAATAATAACGGGTAGTAAGACGTGGTGCTAATAATAATAATAATAATAATAATAATAATAATAATAATAATAATAATAATAATAATAATAACGGGTAGTAAGACATGGTGCTAATAATAAATAATAATAATAATAATAATAATAATAATAATAAAATAATAATAATAATAAATAATAATAATAAAATAATAATAATAATAATAAAATAATAATAATAATAAAATAATAATAATAATAAAATAATAATAATAACGGGTAGTAAGACGTGGTGCTAATAATAATAATAATAATAATAATAATAATAATAATAATAATAATAATAATAATAATAATAATGATATTAATAATAATAATAATAATAATAATAATAATAATAATAATAATAATATTAATAATAATAATATTAATAATAATATTAATAATAATATTAATAATAATAATAATAATAATAATAATAATAATAACGGGTAGTAAGACGTGGTGCTAATAATAATAATAATAATAATAATAATAATAATAATAATAATAATAATAATAATAAAATAATAATAAAATAATAATAATAACGGGTAGTAAGACGCAGTGCTAATAATAATAATAATAATAATAATAATAATAATAATAACATACATATCGGTGGTCTCATGGCATAAGGCGTCACTCTCTACCTATATTTTATCACCTTTGACGGGGAGGTCGGGGTTTGACCCCGGGTGGCTGTGGCGTTTCCTAGATTGTTTTCCACTCTCCCAACACGCAAATGTGGGCACATTTAATATCTAACCATCCTTGGTCATACCTACCTCGTTATTTTAAATTAACGGATATCACTGACGGGTATTAAAGATTTTGTCCACAATTTAAAACAACGTAATTATTAAAATGTTTTTTATAGGTCATAGCTTATACTTTGTGGTTGAGATAGGAACTGCTTAGGGCGAGGATGAAGGGGACGCGAGAAAAGGTAAGTATTTTTGCAGTTTTTGTGGCTAAACTTTTTTTTTTCCAAACAACTCAAATGTTTCTCCATAGAAATATAGAGTTTAATTTTAAGATCTATCAACAGTTGTTGAATATCAGCCAAGAGCATAACGGCATTTGATGATAAACTTTTTACATGCAGAGTAAACGTTGTCATAAAATTAGAAAACACCTATCACATATATTCAACAACTGTTGATATCAACATGTGAATAAAATTAAATTCTGTGTTTCTACTGGAATAATAACTGATTTATTTAGGTGAACAAAGTTTTTATATAAAAACTCTGACCTTATATCGCGTTTCATACATCTCCAGCTCATGGGATAGACAGAAAGGGGAGAAATTATTTAAATGAAATATTATTATTATTAGCACTGCGTCTTACTACCCGTTCGGGTTATACGCACTTACGCTATTGTGTAATGGTGGGGTGATTGTTAGATTAAATGGAGGACCTACAGTTTAATGTGGAATCCGAACCACGGTGGAGGCTTGGCATTCCACACATTCACAACTTACCCCTAGACCACCAGGTCACCTTTAAATGAAATAGCTACTCTAGAAACTATACTGGCTTACTGCTCTGGTTTCGACACCAAACGCCATCGAAAAATTAATTCCTCTTTAAAAGTACGACACATCAATTTGAATTTGTGCTCTAATATAAACTTGTATCCAGAGATTAGAGAAAAAAAAATCTCAACCTCAAGTAAGACGTTTAATATAAGCAACTTTTTTTTTTACTCTTTATGGATAATACCTTGTAAAATAGTGTTTTATTTAGTAGGTCTATAAATAATATTGTGATTTTATTTAAAAAATGTAAAGCTTAAAGAAGATATTGTAAATTAGGGGTGAATCATGGGTTGATGCCCGGCCAAGAAAAACTTAAAGGGACTTTACTTTCATTCAGAATCAAGCTTTCCCTAAAACACTCAAAAAACACACATTCGTTAGTTATATTATATGTGTTTGATTGGACAAATGCACAGTTAGGAGGAAGTAAAAATTCGCCGAAACAGTCCGGTAAAGATTTACTAGCCCTGGCATTAACATACAAGCCAAGATATAGTTACTAACTCATACTTTTATTTTACTTACTTTCGGTATTTAACGTTCATTATTTGAACTGACTGATTATATCAGCACAGCATAGTTTCAATGCGTGAGAGAAATGGCCTACCAAATTTGCCGGGAAAGGTATTTTCATATAACTTCCAGGTTTCTTTTACATGAGACCAATGGCTTCACTTCATCTTCTAAGTCTGGGTTCGATCCCACGGGCACCTTACTCCAAAAACACAGAAGTCAACTCAACCATATAAAAACTTTAAAAAATGTAATTTGATTATTTGTCGGTAGTTTATTTCTCGTTTCATAGCTTTAATCCTATTATTAGATCATAAAAATAAAAGTAGACATAAAAATCTTCATACCCTAGGATTATCTGTGTGTTATATTAAAAAACTAATTCATGCAATCTCCCCATATTATTAAAAGGTAATCCATTTTTTTTTTTTTTTACAAAAGCAATCTCTTTTTTTGAAATAGACATAAAGGGTAACCTCTAGTTGCTACGTTGCAAATGTTTGAATTGTTACTCGCGGGGGAATAAAACAAAACAAAAAACACGATGTAAATGACAATGAACTTTTGTGATAGTTAAAATAAAAAGTCATGCAAATGATATTACTAACTCCCCTCTCCCTCCTTGTCCAAGCTTGCTTCCCCCACTGTGATGTCATAGAGCGGTCTCGTAGTGCTCGTAAAAATATAAGGGCATCAGGCGATAGTGGCGTCGTTATGTCGTTCAGATAGCGTCGGTCCGCTACCTACCCGTGCGTCGCGTCTGGATCTGTCCCGTCATTTTGTTGGACTACTGGTTTACTACTGTATTGTTGTTACCAGGGGAGCACTTTTTCCTGCTCCTCTTTCTAACAACATTTCTACAATCGTGTGTCACTCCTTTCTGGCAAAATTACAACAAATATGTGCCTTTCAATATTTTGATAACATATTATATAATATATATATTCCCTACCTAACTAATAGTGCAAATACTATGTCTTTCTATTGTTCTCTTTTATTAAATAATTTTTGAAGTTACTGATATTCCATATTTATCGTAATTTATTTTCTGGAAATTTAAAAATGACACCTGGACTTGGGAATCGAGCCCGGGACCTTTGGTTTAGTACGCCAATGCTCTATCTAACCACTGAGCTATCCAGGAATCGTCCCGTGCCTAGGGTAATTCTTCACTTCTTCACTCTTATCATAAGGCAGAGTCCAAACCAAAAGTCCCGGGTTCTATTCCCGTGTCTAGGTGTCATTTTTAAATTTTCAGAATATCATATCTGGATGGAGTAGTTCTCAATAAAAGCATAAATAATAGCGCTGGCTATTTGATTCTTATAATTTATTTGCCATTTTACCAAAGGTTAATAATCTGCAATAATCTGGCCCAATAAATAACAAGTAAAACTGTTTTTGTAATTAAATATAATCAGCATAGATATTTCGACTAACCCTTCTTTTTTAATTTTCTTAACACCGCGTCTTGGTACCCGTTCGGGTTACACGTTTTATATACTAACCACGCCAATGAGTTTAGGGATTAGAAAGGTAATATTTAGGGGAATTGTACCCATATTTGCGTGTAGGAGAGGTGTAAAACCATTTTGGAAGATCACCCTCAGTATACACCCGACTGAGATTCAAACTTCGATCTCCCCGTCATAGGCAGTTTAGTCTAATGCGAGAGTAGCGACTTAGACCACGCAGTCACTGAAATTGGCTTATTTATTTATAAACATTTCTCACCTTACCCACCACACTCCCTCTCTGTACCAACGAGCACGTGGGCAAAGTCGTCTGCTTCGTCTCTTAGAGACGCGGAGAATAAAACCTCAAGAAATATAATGTCTCACAGTTATCTATTTTCATACCCGCCTCGGTGGCGTAATTGGCTAACGCGCTAATCGTGTTGAGCTCGACTACTGAGGACGGAGAGATCGAGGTTCGAACCTTGGTCGGGTGAACAGGGGGTGGCTTTTCCTGAATGGTTTTCCACTCTCCCTCCTCGCAAATGCGGGTTCACTTTCTCTAATTCAACCTTCCCAATTCCTAATCCATTAGCGTAATTAGTACTTAAAGCGTATAACCCGAACGGGTAATAAGACACAGTGCTAAATAATAATAATAATAATAATAATAATAATAATAATAATAATAATAATATATTTTCATTGTGTAAATGAGGACTATCGACTTTTACTTTCCATAGATCCCTTGAAGATAGAAGTATTGTGTAATTATAAAAGAATTGAACTCGAAATTTCGATAAATGTCAAAGTTTTATGACTCCCTGAAGACAAAAAAGAGGTTTTCACGATGCCGACTGTATGTGTCTGTCTGTCTGTCTGTCTGTATCTCTTATTAGAGCCGAAACAATTCTTACCGATCGGACTAAAACTTAGTATCTGGGGTTTTATTAGGGTTCCCTCGAAGAGTATTGGGAATTAGTTATCTAAACCTAAAATTAAGGGTAGTTTATAGACGTGAAAAAAGAGAGGGGAAAAAATCGATTTTCTAAAAATCCATTCTAACGAGTTTTATTAAATTTTGTATCTTGGAAATGTTTAACATTACAAACAAAAGACCATTTATAATTTTCCCACTAAATTAAATTAATGATCACTTTCTAAGAGCGAAAATTTCCCATTTTTAACATCTATAGCCAACTATTTGATATATGAAATAACTTCTAATTATTTTACTCTGTATTTTTTTATATAAACCAATAGTTTCTGAGCTATAAGAAAATATAACTATTTTGAATGTAGTAATAAAATATATAAATTTGATTGTTTTACTTATTGGTGAACAGAGATTTTCCTATTTTCCAACCCGCCTCGGTGGCGTAGTTGGTTAACGTTCTTGTCGTGTTGAGATCGATTGCTGAGGACGGGGAGATCGAGGTTCGAATCTCGGTCGGGTGAACTGGGAGTGATTTTTCCTAAATGGTTTTCCACCCTCCCTCCATGCAAATGCGGGTTCACTTCCTCTAATTAAACCTTCCCAATTCCTAAATCCATTAACTTAATTAGTATTTAAAGCGTATAACCCGAACGGGTAGTAAGACGCGGTGCTAAATATTATTATTATCCTATTTTCCAAACGTTTCTGTAACATTGTTTATTAGTAAATGTATGCTCTTTGGTGGAATGTTTCTGCAACATTGTGTAGTATTTTATTTAGCAAATTTTACTAATGTTTAGTGAGTGTTTCTATCTTACGATTAAAGAGATACAAATTATGTGTGATGCACTGGACCATTTATTTTTGATAAACTTATATATTAATTTAATTCTTAATAGGAACTTGTATTAACGATATTAGAGTGTAAATTAGTAAAATGGCACCGTTGGGTAATTCACCCTGTCAGTAAGTTGCATCTCACATGTGGTCAAAAAATATAAAACTTATAATGTAAAAAACAATAGTTTCACCTGTTGTTATTTTTGGTAATGGAACTTGGTCTCTTACCTTACATGACGAGAAGAAACATAGAATGTTCAAAAAATAAAGAGATTTGGTAAATATTTGGTACAGAAATGAATGAAGAAAATGTAATGTGTAGGAGGTTTCATAATGATGTGTTATATACCCTATAATCAACAGGAATTGCTAGGGTAATAAAATGTCGTAGATTACGGTGGGCAGGCTGGATAACATTAGAAAATACCTTAAAGAGATAGGGATGGTGTAATGAGGTGAACTGGATAGAACTAGCTCAGAATAGGGATAGAGTGTAATGAGGTGGACTGGATATAACTAGCTCAAGATAGGAATAAGGTGTAATGAGGTGGACTGTATAGAACTAGCTCAGGATAGGGATAAAGTGTAATAAGGTGGACTGGATATAACTAGCTCAAGATAGGAATAAGGTGTAATGAGGTGGATTGAATAGAACTAGCTCAGGATAGGGATAAAGTGTAATGAGGTGGACTGGATAGAACTAGCTCAAGATAGGGATAGGGTGTAATGAGGTGGACTGTATAGAACTAGCTCAGGATAGGGATAAAGTGTAATGAGGTGGACTGGATAGAACTAGCTCAAGATAGGGATAGGGTGTAATGAGGTGGACTGGATATAACTAGCTCAGGATAGGGATAAAGTTTAATGAGGTGGATTGGATAGAACTGTCTCAGGATAGCGATAGGGTGTAATGAGGTGAATGGGATATAATTAGCTAAAGATAGGTATAGAGTGTAGTGAAGTGAGTTGGATAGAATTAGTTCAAGATAGGGATAGGGTTTAGGAGGTGAAATAGAGCTAGCTAAAGATTAGGATAGGTAACGTACTTTTGTAGCTATGGCAAATAACTTTCGTTTTCCTAATGCTTTCAGAGATTAGTAAGACTTCAGGATTTTATGTACAATATTATTATGCATAATATGTATTACCTAAGACGTTTATTGTATATACTATTATTTGAATAGACTTGTAGTTATCTTGCCATGAAGCTTTTGCATTCCCAGATTGAGACATAATTATTTTCTACAACCATCGTTGCGATTTGCCTGTTTATCAATCTCGGCTTATTTCGAACCCCTCATCTCTATGCGCGAGTGTATATTCAGTAACGGAGCTTTAAAACAAACAAACCAAACAAAGTAAAATACAAAACCAAACTGCGCGGTTGTGTAAATATTGCCATGAGCAACACGGTTTCGTAATGACGACCTGAAAGTCTGTTTAGAATCAGGTATTGTGTTGATTTAGGTTGCAAAAGATGGTGAATTCGAAGACAAAGAAGCGAAATAACGTATATTGTTATTTTTACAACAATATAAAAAAATAGTTATATTTCCCTTCATAGAATTTGAATGTTTTTTAGATGTTCTCTAAGTTTAATGAAGATCCAAGATGTTTCATTTATCAAGTACCTTATACAAAGTAAACCATATGATCTACCGGAACAAATATTGAGTTTCACTGCAAACGGTTTTTAATCAAGTTTTTATTTTAACCGTTTTTTCATTATTGAAACATGAACTTATAAAAAAAACATTTGGATGTCCCTTTTTCTTTATAGAAGCGCGGTGTCTTAAGTTCACTTAAAAATTCTTCACAAACGAAAACTTCTAAAAGGCTGCGTTCTCTTCACAAATTAAGATGGTCAACCAAACGAAATTAAGGTTGTGGATGACGACTTACAAACGGTGTTTGGTTGAGTTTATGCTCATCTGTTTACAAAATAAATATGTTTTATTACGATACTAGTATTATTTCTGTTACCAAAAAAAACTTTTTTTGTGGCCAGTTATAATAAGATACACGTGTGAGTATCATACTTTTTAGTGTATTATTTAATGGACAATAATAACTTTTGTTGTCACAACCACGAAATAAAGATCATAATAATTTTATTAATATAGATTTTCTTACTTTAAATTATGAAAAAGCCAATTGTACAGCTATTAATAGAGAAGTATTATTAGAAACGTTTTGATTGATAATATAGTTTTAATAAAAACAGTGTAATTATTACAACATTAGTCACTTACCAATGCTTGCAATAAACTTTGGCTAGCTGTCAGTTACCAACATTCTAATGGAGAATCGGCTGTATACAGCAATTATTATGTTATTTTTAACATTTAACGAGGGATATTATAACGAGTCTTATTATAGACAGACAATACTACGAGTGGTATTATAGACAGACAATATTATGAGTGCTATTGTGGATAGACAATACTATGAATGTTATTGTGGATATATAATACTATGAGTGTTATTGTGGATATACAAGACCATTAGTGTTATTGTGAATAGACAATACTGTGAGTGTTATTGTTGATAAACAATAGTATAAGTTTTATTGTGGATATACAATACAATGTGTTATTGTGGATAGACAATACTATGAGTGATATTGTAGACCAACAAGCAGGTAAAGACGATCCATAAACGTATGAAATTAAATCTTAGATACATGAATATATCTATGTATGAGTGTTATAAAAGCAGAAACATAGAACTAATACATACAGATACTTTGGATGACGTGGTCTTGAACAGAGCTATCTCTTTATTTATACCCATCTAATGACCGAGGTACAGGAACGTTTAATACCAACCCTCCCTCCACCCCTAACTTTAATGTAGGTAAACTAGGACTTGGTAGCTTCATCCGTCCAATGATAGAGAGCAGCACTGTTCAATTAAATCACAACGGTACCGTTAAAATGGGGTACTTGATCTCTCCGTACACATCGATTGGGTAGAGAGAGACCCCACTGTGAATGTAAGGGGAGATATGGGGTGAACCGTCAAATTTGATTTTATTTTAATGAAAAAATATATCCTTGGGAATAGTGCCTGGTTAGTTTAGCAGGCAATTCTAACAACTCCAACTGGATTAGAGTAAATATCTCATTGAGTTACGTTATAGAAATAAATATGAAGGGGAAAAGGGGACCAGGATTACAACTGCGACAACGACCCGCCTCGGTGGCGTAGTTGGCTAACACGCATGTCGTGTTGAGCTCGACTGCTGAGGACGGGGAGATAAAGGTTCGAATCTCGGTCGGGTGAACTGGGGGTGGTTTTTCCTAAATGGTTTTCCACTCTCCCTCCATGCAAATGCGGGTTCACTTCCTTTAATTCAACCTTCTTAATTCCTAATCCATTAGAGTAATTAGTACTTAAAGCGTATAACCCGAACGGGTAGTAAGACGCGGTGCTAAATATTATTATTACAACTGCAACTGATCGATGATCTGAAATAATCTGATATTGTATGGCTGATTTTTTCTATGAGTGGGCAATAAAGAAATATAATGTCACCACGTTTGGGTGACACTATTTTAATATGGTGTTTTACAAAGGAGTTTCCTTTTTATTTGGGGCTCTATCATAATAATTAGATGACCAGTTTAATTCACTGTTGTTTTAAGTCGGAACAATTGAGATCTGTGCTCAGATAGAACACGTGATACTGGTTTCCTTTATAGAGAGCTGTGAGGATTAAAAACACGTTTGGATCCTGATTAATCCTAGATTATACCCTGACTAGCAGTTAGTGTTAAGTGATTTTAATTTTAAAAAAAAAGTATATTCTTACGATGGTCAAACGCCCGGTTATCTTGGCAACTACCAAGTTAGAGACGAGGCCTACGATTTACAAAAGATATATTTAGGAAGTCTTAGCTTCTAGAACATTTCTTGAGTAACGGTACGTAGCCATCCTTTCTTGCTTTCTGAGAAGATTTCGCCTGGGTGGCCGATAGGGTGAAACAGAATGATATTGAAGCAGGTTGACGTTTACTGCTAAAGATAGTGTCAACTAATGAATTTTGAATGTTATCACGTTACATCAGATTGTAGTGTATATATAGATTAATCAAAATAGGATATATAAAATATTATTAAAAAGTAACCTTCTGATAAGACATGATTTAAACTAATTTTTTAAAAACTAGATAATTTATTAGGAACTGTTTAGTTATTCTAGAACTTGATATAAACATTTAATTTTTATGTTCCTTAAATATTTAAAGTCCGATGAAGTGAATGTATTTTATCGTTATTTAATTAACTACCTTTGGTTATAAAGTTGGACTTGGAAAGGGATTAGTATTTTTTAAGATTTTATGATAAAAAACATGTTTTAGGCCAATAGAAAAAAAAATTATTCTAGTGGTTACATTTAGTTTAATTTGTTATACATTTATTCTCAACAGTTTCTTGAAAATCAGTCATGACCACCCAGGCATTGAATGAGGAAATATTGTTGACCACAGTAGTCTTGCGGTAAAGTGATCGCTTCAAGATCCATTGTTCATGGGTTCAAATCCAACTATAGTTGACTGATTTTTCTTGATCAATAAAAATCCGTAGCACAACTTCCTTCGGAGAGAAAATAAAGCCGTCAGTCCCATGTTGATTCTGGTATTAAAAGAGCCCTGAAAGCTATTTGAAAGTACCTTTGCCGGCAAAATTAGTAAGCCCTTTCGCTCTTGCTCATAGAAATTCTCACGTGCTGATATAATCAGTCGGTTCAGAAAATGTACGTTAAATATCTTAAATAAATAATTATAAAATATTTAAATAATAAAAGGTTTTAACTCCGCGATGTCCTTGATAAATATTCAATAACTTTTGAGATAAATCTCTGAAGCAAAGTGGGTTAAGCCATTAGATCGTTGTTGTAGCGTTGGCCACAAGTTCTCGCGCTTAAAATTATGTGAGCCTTATTATTGGACACGCACTGTCCACCGTGTTCCTCTTTGCGCAGGTCTTGAGGGAGTATCTGATTACGAAGGTTGAAGGAAGAGGGGGAGGATAGCTGACGTAGCCGCCTATGTCTTGGGTCCAAGTCCAGACATAGATAGGTGTGCCCCTGACGTCACGTTCTATACAGGGGAGAATTTGGAGGAACTTTTTATGCAATTGAGTGCAAGTTAGGAGAAAACTTTTAATTTACTCGAATCCCTGCGCTTGAGATCTGTAAACAGAGCCATTTCCCATGATCATATGACTTGTTATTCACATATGTACTAATTACGTTAATGAGTCATGAATGAGAAAGGATAAATTAATAAGTAAGTGTACCTGCTTTTGTGTGAAGGAGAGATTGTAAAACCATCCAGAACAAAAACCACCCTCAGTATCAGTGGTGGCTCGTGTATAGGCACTGTGGAACTGCAGCAACCCCTATTTACACTTGATATTATCGATAAATTTAATATAATGAGTACTTTTTTCTTTAATTTTTCTTTATTTTTGTAGTACAATAGATATTCCTTAAGTTTAATGTTTGACTGTTGTGCGCATGCGCACATAGGTGAGGGGTGGGGGAAGGGGACTGCCAGGTATAGAGAGCACTGTTGCTCTCGCAGTGCTGTCTCTGGCGTGATGATGGAATGAAGTTTATTTTACTCAGCGTGTGTTGTGCTTAGAAACCGTGTACCATTTTAGAATGTGATAAAGCGTAGAAGAGTGTGAATTAGATTATTATTCTGCTTCCAGCTATTCTAGTTGATTCATTTTTTTTGTTTTTTATTTAACAGAAAGACTAAATGCGCTTGCATTACTTTCAATAGAGAAAAATTTCGTCAATTGTCATCCAGAGATCAAGGAGAAAATTATTGAACTTTTTGGCAAATTAAAACAAGAAGAATGAATTTAATTTTTAAAATGAATAGATCAAGCTTGAACTGTAACAATTTAAGTTAAAGTAAGTAAAAAGATGCTTTTTTTGTTAAGATTTTATCAAGTTCCTGAATAAATTTTCTTTTTATACATGTTTTTTTACTTTTACACAATTTTAAAAAACAGGCTAAACAATTTTTGGAGCAGCACCCCACTAATTTTAACTACGAGCAGCAACTCATCAGTACACCCGACCAAAACTCGAACCCTGAGTTCCTTGTCATGCGGCAGTCTAGTAAACTGCGAGTGTGTCACCTTATTCCATGTGGCCAATAAAACCAGTAACTGTGTAATAAAATACTTATCAACATTATAGTAGATTTATCTATTCGGGTAATATTTTATTTATTTTGACCAAAAACTTTCTTTTTGTTAGGGAAACTACAAAATTACTGATTTAGCTTACGCTCTCTTCCATCACTCTTATTGAAGGATGATCTAAATAAAGCTTCCATATTTGTTCTAATCAAGTCCTAATTTGTTATAACACTCCACGATGTATCTTTAGTTCAGTCTAGCCATGACCTCAACATAGATCAACCTTGGCTATTCTGGTATTACAATTTGTCACACGCCCTATATTTTTTTTCAGTCTAGCCATGATATCAACATAGATCAACCTTGGATATTCTGGTATACAAGTTGTCACACACCCTATATTTTTTTCAGTCTAGCCATGATCTCAACATAGATCAACCTTGGATATTCTGGTATACAAGTTGTCACACGCCCTATATTTTTTTCAGTCTAGCCATGGCCTCAACATAGATCAACCTTGGTTATTCTGGTATACAAGTTGTCATCACACCCCTATAAATTTTTTTTAAGTCTAGTCATAACCTCAACATAGATCAACCTTGGCTATTCTGGTATACAAGTTGTCACACGCCCTATATTTTTTTCAGTCTAGCCATGACCTCAACATAGATCAACCTTGGCCATTCTGGTATACAAGTTGTCACATGCCCTATATTTTTTTCAACCGACTTCCTTTCCCCTCCTCAAAACGTTTTATCGAGCTCTTGATTGTGTATACGAAGGTCTAACACTCAATACCTACTTGGTTTTAGTGACGTGTTTGTTGACTCTTGAGCTGGGTTCCAAAAAGGGGGTAGGAGAAGATGGCGCTGCTGTCAGTAAAGTAAGTTTGCAAACCACCAGGTAGAACCAGCTCGCATAAAAGTAAAAAAAAAACAGTGTTTGTGGGGGAGGGGATGAGTGGTTCTGCGGCTGTTGATGGCCAAGGGAAGGAGCTTCTATAGGGCTTCTAGTCCTTTCCCGATGAATAAGTCATGAATACGAGGTCACGGGGTGTGGAGAAGATACGCCACTAAGTGATGAAAGCTTTACGCTTGAGGTACACGACCCGATGCAGTTTACTACGTTTCACAAAGCGGATGTAAAAACAAAGACCGTAGAGTAGAAACCGGAGGGAGGGGGGGAAACATCCGAAAAAAAGAAATCGAAAAAGAGGTGGATTACGACGAGTTGTTCTTGCTCTTAACACTTCTTATGACGAATACATAGCTAGACTGTATGATTAATTGATACTTAGTCCGACACCTTAGTTAAGTTGGAAGCTTGACCGTCTACCGAGTTAAAGGTCACGGGTTAGAATCCTGGCAGGGCTGAAAAAATTTACTTGAGTGAAATTGTGGTTTCCCACTTTATAACAGTGATGATTTAACGCTCTGGGGAGTGGATATTGTGTATGTTATATATTTAAGCTAGTTTATAAGTCGTGTACTGATATTATTAGTTGGTTCAGAAAGGCGCACGTTAAATATTTTAACGTGGGGAGCACGTGACCTGGGAGGGTCACAGGCCGTTCACACATGAACGTGTGAACCACGAGCTCTTTTAGAGATATTGGGGTAGGCTGCTGACCAAACACGAATGAAAATACCAACGGAATATTCAAGGTTTTGATTATTAAAATTACCACATACATACACACACTGATTAACTATATATCTAAATTAATTATAAGTAAACAAGACATTAAGTAAAATAAAAAGAGCCTTAATCAGGTCTATAAATTAATAAACTAATAGAACACATAGAGATGTAAGTAAATTGGATAAACAAATTAACAACTATAAAACACCTAAAAACTATTCAAATATTTAAAAACAGTCACAAAAATGTTCATTAACACAGTAGTCCACAATAACAACAAATGTCACTTGTCCCACACACGATACACGGCGGTGACCGGCTATACACAAATGCCAGACTCGCTGACCCACCCGCAGACGCGCCGACCTGCTCACTGGTCACTCTTGCTCACACACTTGACACGCCGGTCCACACACTCGCACTGGGGACTCCCGGACTCATTAGTCGAGAACCAAGAACTTATTACCCACGGCTATCTCTGAGCGTGTTTATGTAGGGGTGGTGACAGCTAAGGGTCTGGAATCCTCCATTTCTAGAATTAAAAAGGATCCAGACCCCTCCAGACGTGTCTCCGTCCTTCCCCCGCACCCCCTCGGCCCCTCTAATCCCCCAGTCAAGTGAGAAGGTCGCTGCCTACCTGCTAGACAAGGAGGGAGACAGAGAGAACAAAGAGCGCAGCCAGGGTAAACAATGAGCGCACGCCAGTCCCGTTGTTAAACACTAATCTTGTTACAATATCTATGATAATAATAACAATAATAATAAATAATGGCCCACGTGGATTTTTTTGCAGTATCACCACGTCTTACTACCCGTTTGGGTTATGTGCTTGTGTGGTTATATTCATAGGAAGTGTACCTGCATTTACGTGGATGGAGAGTGGAAAACCATTTTGTAAAAACCAGCCTCAGTACATATTACCTATATTCGAACCCTGATCTCCAAGTCATAGACAATCTAGTCTACTGTGAGATAACGCCTTAAACCATCTGAAGACAGAAGTGGGTGTGGTTGCTATTATCAGAATCTGGACTGATACGGGGATGATTATATAATAAGTTGTTTGTTAGAAACTCATTCTCTCATCCTTAAAACTCGCGTCAAACGTACTAATTTTAAAAATCAACACATTTCGTAAACGCACAACCTTTCACAAATAATAAGTTAAAACGTAGATCGAACAATTAAATGTTGAAGTAAGTTATAGTAATAGTATAAAAAAAACTCAAGTTTGATTGAATTTCAAATCTAAATTTTCTCAAAATAATATTAACTATATTTCTTTATATTAAACATTTCTATAATAGGAGAAAAAGCAGAGATGCGATTTTATTCACGATGCTTGACGTTTTTCAAATGTATTTATCTGAAACAACAATTTGGTGTAATAAACGTGAACAAAAATGGTGGAATACGTTTATTTTAAGACATACCTATTATTAGTCTGCCGGTTTCTATTGAAATACTAATACTAAAGAGAAAAATCACCTAAGTCAGTTTTAATGCGTTTACAAATCCAGGAGGAATTTTATCTGACAGCTAAAAAATTATACTAGATCTACTGTCACATATTCATACGTTAAATAATCTATCTGATGCTGCAACTTTTAGTACATATTTTTAATACCTACAACACAAATAATACAGTAATATATTGTTAATGGTGACAGCAATAAAGTAATTAAAAAATATATGATGTTGCGCTGAAAAATATTATTAGTTAAGAAAAAAGAAAAAACATGCATTTTTAGTTTTTACCCATCACTTTTTAATTTCAATTGAACGATATATGAAAAAAAAATTGTTGAAATTTTTTGTATACTAAAAAAAGTGCATTGCATTATACTAGAGAAAAGTTAATTAAAATAAATAAATAAAAAAGTGCGTTTTTTAGCGAACAGTTTTCCTGGCACCCAAATCGCGCACGCCCAATTGACCGTACCCGGTTGGCGGCGCCCAGTTGTTCTAGATCGACCCAGAGGATCAAGCGTACCAGCTTGTATCTATCGTCTGACGCCAACTGAAAGATTGTTTACTTGGGACTAGCGTCCAGATGGTGCTGTTAATCAGAATAGTCGCTTAACGACGGTCTGTTTTGTAGTGTTCGAGTTATGTTTGATAATGAGATCTAAGTTTAATTAAGCTTACGAGTCTAAATATTGTAGCCCTCAGCTCATGCCCAGATCATACGAGTCGCTTATTGACAGCTTATTTGTGGTATTATTGAGTTAGCTAATTAGTGGAGAGCTTTGTCTTGATCTGATTAAAATTGTATTATTTTTGAGTCTCAACTACTCAGTTGAGTCGTTAATAATTAGCGTGTATTTACTATAATACCGATCTGTACGAGATCAACTTGGCATTGTGATGCTTTGTTAAAATATGTGTCATTATACTATACCTCTTAGTGAAACTCGGGCTCGCTCAGACCCAGTTGTTAGGGAATAGTTCTGAAATGTTTATGACCTAGTGTCTAGGGAATAGTTCTGAACTGTTTATGACCTAGTGTCTAGGGAATAGTTCTGAACTGTTTATGACCTAGTGTCTAGGGAATAGTTCTGGACTGTTTATGACCTAGTGTCTAGGGAATAGTTCTGGACTGTTTATGACCTAGTGTCTAGGGAATAGTTCTGAACTGTTTATGACCTAGTGTCTAGGGAATAGTTCTGAACTGTTTATGACCTAGTGTCTAGGGAATAGTTCTGAACTGTTTATGACTTAGTGTCTAGGGAATAGTTCTGAACTGTTTATGACCTAGTGTCTAGGGAATAGTTCTGGACTGTTTATGACCTAGTGTCTAGGGAATAGTTCTGAACTGTTTATGACCTAGTGTCTAGGGAATATTTCTGAACTGTTTATGACCTAGTGTCTAGGGAATAGTTATGGACTGTTTATGACCTAGTGTCTAGGGAATAGTTCTGGACTGTTTATGACCTAGTGTCTAGGGAGTAGTTCTGAACTGTTTATGACCTAGTGTGTAGGGAATAGTTCTGAACTGTTTATGACCTAGTGTCTAGGGAATAGTTCTGAACTGTTTATGACCTAGTGTCTAGGGAATAGTTCTCAACTGTTTATGACCTAGTTGCTAGGGAATATTTCTGAAATGTTTATGACCTAGTGTCTAGGGAATAGTTCTGAACTGTTTATGACCTAGTACCTAGGGAATAGTTCTGAACTGTTTATGACCTAGTGTCTAGGGAATAGTTCTTAACTGTTTATGACCTAGTTGCTAGAGAATAGTTCTGAACTGTTTATGACCTAGTTGCTAGGGAATATTTCTGAAATGTTTATGACCTAGTGTCTAGGAATAGTTCTGTACTGTTTATGACCTAGTACCTAGGGAATAGTTCCGTACTGTTTATGACCTAGTGTCTAGGGAATAGTTCTGAACTGATTATGACCTAGGAGCTAGGGAATAGTTCTGAACTGTTTATGACCTAGTGTCTAGGGAATAGTTCTGGACTGTTTATGACCTAGTGTCTAGGGAATAGTTCTGGACTGTTTATGACCTACTGCCTAGAGAATAGTTCTGAACTTTTTATGACCTAGTGTCTAGGGTATAGTTGTGAACTGTTTATGACCTAGGAGCTAGGGAATAGTTCTGAACTGTTTATGACCTAGGAGCTAGGGAATAGTTCTGAACTGTTTATGCCCTAGTGTCTAGGGAATAGTTCTGAACTGTTTATGACCTAGTGCCTAGGGAATAGTTCTGGACTGTTTTTGACCTAGTGCCTAGGGAATAGTTTTGAACTGTTTATGACCTAGTGTCTAGGGAATAGTTCTGAACTGTTTATGACCTAGTTGCTAGGGAATAGTTCTGAACTGTTTATGACCTAGTGCCTAGGGAATAGTTCTGAACTGTGTATGACCTAGTGTGTAGGGAATAGTTCTGAACTGTTTATGACCTAGTGTCTAGTGAATAGTTCTGAACTGTTTATGACCTAGGAGCAAGGGAATAGTTCTGAACTGTTTATGACCTAGTGTCTAGGGAATAGTTCTGAACTGTTTATGACCTAGTGTCTAGGGAATAGTTCTGAACTGATTATGACCTAGGAGCTAGGGAATAGTTCTGAACTGTTTATGACCTAGTGTCTAGGGAATAGTTCTGGACTGTTTATGACCTAGTGTCTAGGGAATAGTTCTGGACTGCTTATGACCTACTGCCTAGGGAATAGTTCTGAACTGTTTATGACCTAGTGTCTAGGGAATAGTTCTGGACTGTTATGACCTAGTGTCTAGGGAATAGTTCTGAACTGTTTATGACCTAGGAGCTAGGGAATAGTTCTGGACTGTTTTTGACCTAGTGTCTAGGGAATAGTTCTGAACTGTTTATGACCTAGTTGCTCGGGAAAAGTTCTGAACTGTTTATGACCAAGTTGCTAGGGAATAGTTTTTACGGTTTATCACCTAATTAGGTCTGATTGGCTATGTTTAAATAATCTTTCTTTAACCTAGTGTAGCTTACTTTGTTATTTTAGCATAGTTTGTTTTTATCTTACTCGCCTCATTCTTATTTAGCTTGTAGGCATATTAAAAGTAAATGTAGTTGGCGTCCTTAACATGTCCGTGGGGCAGTCAGCCCCAATTTGCAAGATATACCCTTTTCTTAGGTTTTTACCTAGCTTGCTCTAGTTTCTTCTAATATCTCTGGGATGTCAAATTAGGCTACTACCCTGCAATATTCAACTCACGAGCGAAGAGAGGAGGAAAACTCGTTTGTAAATATACAAACAGTGCTGTAGCTAGACTCTAGTGGTTTATACTATGGTTTGATGTAACTTCTTGAAGAGCCCTAAGCCCTACTTGGTAATAGGTCACTTAGAGAGGGAAGCCCTAAGCACCTAGTTGTTTGTTGTCCTTTGCTGCACCTTACGTGCTCAGTTCAACGCTCTGAAGTTGCTCCTTCATAACTAACACCCTTGTCGCTAAATGATGTTGATGTATTTTCTTTTAGTTTGAAGAGAAGATCTTAAGTCCCCAAGTTTTATTATTATTATTATTATTATTATTAGTACCGCGTCTTACTACCCGTTCAGGTTATACGCACTTACCCTAATGTGTAATGTAAGGGTGATTGTGAGATGAAATGGAGGACCTACAGTTTAACGTGGGATCCGGACCACGGTGGAGACCTGTCATTCCACACATTCACAAGTTGTGATTAATACACGTCTTGTCAGAGGTGAAGGAAGGGTTTGAAGATCAGATAGTAATAGAGTAGGCTAGCTAGTTCTCTGAGAAGTTAAATGTCGAGTATTGATGCACCTTGAAATGAGTTGGCTTACTGGGGCTATTTGCCATCCAATTAAATTGAAACCTCGTTTTAGAGTCTATTTCTGCAAATGTATTAATGTTATAATATACCAGGGTACAGGGTTTGTATTAATGTATCTCTATCTTTCCGCCTATATATCTGTCAGATATTAGTGACTGCAATTCCATCTATAACCTGCCATTCTGGATGAACTAATTGAATAATATAACTCTGCTTAAAATGTTATTTTGGGACTGCATATTTATATTGTGCAACCTGTCCTTAATTTGTTACTCGTATCTAGGACAACCACTAGTAAAATAGCTTTGGGTTGATATCAATTAAATGCGATTTGAAATTTGTGAAATATCCTTCCTCACAATCTATTAAAAGTGTTCTGTTGGCAGAACATCACTCTGACGTAACGTCAAAATTTGATTTGGCCCTTTAGATGACGCTATAACCAAGTTTGACTTTATATTGATAATATATATCAAAAGTGAAATGTGACTATCACATGACTATAGACTAAATGTAGTTTTAGTAAGTAGATACGGTCTTTCCCTTAATGTAATCTTAATAAATGATTTCCCTACTTTCACTTTAGATGAATGCGGGTACACTTCCAATAGATTCAACCATCCTAGTCCTCAGCTCATTAAGTAATTAGTACATATACGTATCATATGAACAGATGGTGAACGCGGTGCTAAGAAAAAAAATCCTCCCATCGACGTTTCAGCAAAGTAAGGAGACTTGTTTCTTCAGGTTTTACTACTAAAAGCCCGCCTCGGTGGCGTAGCTGGCTAACGCGCTAGTCGTGTTGAGCCCAACTGCTGAGGACGGGGAGTCGAGGTTCGAATCTCGGTCGGGTGAACTGGGGGTGGTTTATCCTGAATTGTTTTCCACTCTCCTTCCACTGCAAATGGGGTTCACTTCCTCTAATTCAACCTTCCCAATTCCTAATCCATTAGTGTAATTAGTACTTAAAATTCTCGTTTTACATGCAGCATGTTTGTTTATGTTTAAATATTTTTATATTTAGCACGCGTCTTACTAACCGTTCGGGTTATACGCTTGAAGTACTAATTACGCTAATGGATTAGGAATTGGGAAGGTTGAATTAGAGGAAGTGAACCCGCATTTGCGTGGAGGTAGAGTGGAAAACCATTTAGGAAAAGCTACCCCCAGTTCACCCGACCGAGATTCGAAACTCGATCTCCCCGTCCTCAGCAGTCGAGCTCAACAAGACTAGCGCGTTAGCCAACTACGCCACCGAGGCGGGTTTTATGTTTAAACATTGATTTGGTAGCATTGTCTTTTGTTGAAAGTATCGTTAAATTATACATATATAGGTTTAGCTTTAGAGACTGTTTATATTTTTATTCACGTGGGTGAATAGGGCTGATAGGGGCTACTGTGTGGCCTGATTATATTAAAATACATGTTGAAAAATGGATTGATTTTGCAATTTTTTTTACATAATATGCTAAACAATATTATTTGATACATTTTATGTTAAAACTCCCTCTTCTCTATTTTAAATTCTGTACACGGAGTTCTAAGACCAGCTTGAGTTGAATTACAATTCAGACTGGAACGTGCAGGCCAGAATATTATATTTTTTAATCAAAATAGTTTTTTTATTTCTCTCTCTCTCTCTCTCTCTCACAATCATACTTTTTCAAATACTGTTAAAAATATACTGTTATGGAAGGGAGGGGGAATGGGTCTGGTGGCAAGTAATGTATTTTAGCGTCACATAAAGTATAACTCTGTTTAGCTGTGAAAAAGTTCAACTAAACCTCGATGTAATCAAATGTGTTTTTTTATATTGTTTACCCATGTATCTTTGACTTCACTCTTCATTTTGGATCCATTCCCTATTCTTAACCATTAAAACATACTAATAATAAATTTTTATATTTCCAAATGTATGATTTTATTTACTTTCATATGTAAATCATATTTGTAGAGATAAGAGTTCCATACATAAATATCTTTACGGTTTCTAAAATATTGAAAACTAAAACTGGATTCACGATATTAACATTGCCATTTGTTGATCTAATTTACATTTTTCAATCTAACTCAAATAGTGAATAAAATAATGTTTATAATATTTCTATTACGAATATGTTTATGCTATTTAAATTATTATTAACCTCTTTATATATTCGGATATTAGAATCTGAAATCTAACTATCCGTATGTGTATAAGATTTTAAAATAAATAATGTCTTAAAATCCTATTTCATATATGATAAAACTATATCTTATTTATTTTTATATGTAAAATTAATAATATCTCAAAATGTTCACTAACTTTCTTATAATATGTATTTAAAAGAATACCATCTTTATCATAAATAATACTTGAATAATGCGTAACATCACTAATAACACAGAAACATGTCATCATAGAAGAGTAAGATAATATCAAATAAGGAAAAGTTAATAGAAATAAAAATAAAGAAGATATAATTTTATCATTTATAACTCATTACCAAATTAATATAAACATTATCAAAAATATTATGTTTTGTAAACAGAAGAATTGTTTTATTATTTTTATTTTATACAGTTTATATTATTATTATTATTATTATATTACTTAGCACCGCGTCTTACTACCCGTTCGGGTTATACGCTTTAAATACTAATTACGCTAATGGATTGGGAATTGGGAAGGTTGAATTAGAGGAAGTGAACCCGCATTTGCGTGGAAAACCATTTAGGAAAAACCACCCCCAGTTCACCCGACCGAGATTCGAACCTTTATCTCCCCGTCCTCGGCGGTCGAGCTCAGCACGACAAGCGCGTTAGCCAACTACGCCACCGAGGCGGGTTTTATAATGTTAAAAATTTAATTATTCTCCCCTTTGTTAAAAAACTATAACTTTTTTCGCATCAAAGTTGATAATGAATTAATCTATTGGCTAATAGTGAGAAAGTTAGGCTTAGCTAAAGTGCACCCGCATTAAATTAAAGAAGATATAAGAAAACCAGAGTGATAAAATGTATGTATAAAAAACTACTATACTCCCTTGACCATGATTCGAACCTCGACTGTAAACTTTTCGTTAAGTAATATTCTTCAAACTTGTCACGTGAACAACTTTTGGATCACAACCAATGGAGAACCGAAACCTGTGGTCACGTGGTCTTAGGCGTCAAGCTTGAATTATGATTTATATAGGGATTTCACAAGCCGTGGAGATAAAGGTTTGAAACTCCGTGATATTACTTTGAGGAAAGAATATGTAAAGAAGCATTTTAGAGTAATCTACCCGAATTTGCGTGGAAAAAGAGGGGAAAACCATTTAGGAAAGAACATCCTCATTCCGACCGGGATTTGAACCCCAATCTCCCCGTAATCAGCAGTTAAGTCCAACAATAGAGTAACGAAACAATAGAAGGCCTAGTCTTAATAAATAAAAAGCTTCCCCTCCTCCTCACCCACCTGCGCAGTGCTTACTGCGCATCCCAAGGGCGCTTCCCCTCCTCCTTATACACCTGCACAGTGCTTACTGCGCATCCCAAAGGTGCTACCTCTTCTCCTCACCCACCAGCGCAGTGCTTTCTGCGCATCTCAAGGGCGCTTCCCCTCTTCCTTATACACGTGCGCAGTGCTTACTGCGCATCCCAAAGGTGCTACCTCTTCTCCTCACCCACCGGCGCAGTGCTTTCTGCGCATCTCAAGGGCGCTTCCCCTCCTCCTTATACACCTGCGCAGTGCTTACTGCGCATCCCAAGGAAACTGTTCTATTCTCGGACCGATCAGTCGAGTCAAGTCATCAAGTTACTCATCATATCACACTTCTAGTGGTTAAACATTGCAAAGTTATTTATAATGATTTGTTACGTTTTATTATTTTCGTGTGATTGTTTTTAATCATGGACCGTTGGCTTAAAAGTGATGATTGAAAGAGGTTTCACTTATCTCAGTTATTCTAGACGCATATGAATAAATTTGAACTTTTTAATATAGGCCTAACTAACTTTTTTGTGTGTTAACTACTACTATTATATTAATTACTATTACAACTAAAGTTAGTGTAAAAATAAAAATACGTAAAGACACATTTGACTCGGATTTACTGTGCCAAATTCCCAGATTTATAGGTTTATATAGATAGAATAGATTAGATTCTAATAATTAGAAAAAGAATGAGGGTTTAACGATCTCAAAGAGCCTCTTGGGGGATCTTTGACTGGTAGGTAATTGGAAAATACTGGACAGGACTGGTGGCAGTTCGAATATTGGTCGGCTGGGCTGAGGGAGTATTTACATCATCCCTCCACGTAAGTGCGGGTACATTTCCTCTTAATTCAGTCTTCCTCATCTCAAATGTATTAGTGATATTATTTAATATGTTTATAGCTTTAACTGGGAGTAACACGTGGTGCTAAAGAAATAGTATTTAATAGCCCTTGTGCTGCCCTCGCCAACGGACAGTCAAAAATTAGGCTCAATGGGAATCACTTAATAGTTTTTTTTCGTGATTAATAAGAATACGTTTTTATTTAACAAATAATTTAAGGTTAGTTTAGAAATAATCTAAATACAAATATTTTAATTTTGTTAAATATATTTGACAATTTGGTTTAAAGTGTATATATAAAGAGTGATTATTGTTATTAATAAGAAGATGTGTTTGTTTAAATGAGTAGAACTTATTTAAGGGTAGTTAACTCAAAACCTATCTCCCGAAGTTATAATACACAAACCCGCCTCGGTGGCGTAGTTGGCTAACGCGCCTGTCGTGTTGTGCTCAACTGCTGAGGACGGGGAGCTCGAGGTTCGAATCTCAGTCGGGTGAGCTGGGGTTGGTTTTTCCTAAATGGTTTGCCACTCTTCCTCCACGAAAATGCGGGTTCACTTCCTCTAATTCAATCTTCCCCTTTCCTAATCCATTAGCGTAACTAGTACTTAAAGCGTATAACCCGAACTGGTAGTAAGACGCGGCGCTAAATATTATTATTATTATTATTATTATTATTATACACAATATGATAAAGTTTGTGATAATGTGTCGTACCATTTATTTTTCCGGTAAAAGGGGGGGGGGGGGGGATCGGGTAAGTATCCAAGCCGGGCGTAGTGAGAATAGTCTCCCAATAATTGGTTTCCCTCTCTTCTTCCAAGCAAATGGTGGTATATTCCCTTTTAATTCTACCTTACTCATATCTTCCCCACTAACGTAAATAAAATGCCTATAGCTCTAATGGGTAATGCGATGCAGTGGAAAATAACAATAAAAAGCTCCTTGTATTGAACGTTATGATTTTTTTTAAATGTTATTGATAGTGTTTATTTATTTTATTTATTCAGAACCACGTCTTATTACCCTTTTGTGCTATATGCTTAAGTACTAATTACTCTAATGAGTTAGGAATCCAGAAAATTAATTTAAAGGAGGCGAAACCACATTTGTGTTGAGGGAAATTGAAAAACCATTTGGGGAAAATACCACCCCCAGTTCACCCGACTGAGACTCGAACCTTGATCTCCCCATCCTCAGCAGTCTAGCTCAACACGAAACAAGAGCGTTAGGTAAGTACGCCACCGAGACGGGTGATTGATAGTGGAAGTGTCTAAATAGTACCTCGATGTATGTAACCAATCTTTCGGTGCGGCCAACCTATTAAAAGTGAATGTTTACGATTACTCAAAAGTTTCTTGGTGATGTTTATAGCCCCTTTGGGGGTAACTGGAGCAAGTGTTTGAAGTTCAGATTTGTAACTGTTGCTTGTGGGCGTGCTGGAAGTTATTGTGCGCGCGGGCGCATCGTAACGAGCTAGGCAAACTAATTAACGGAAAGTTTAATTTGGTACGGCCGTGCAAGGAGAATAGATGAGATGTTTGTTACAAACATTTACCCTTCATGTTTGGTTTAAATGCTTCGACTGTGTTTCCTTGACGACAAACATTTGTATTTAATCTTCAATTTAAAACCCTGTACTATAAACCTGTGTTTTCAAACTGCTGTGCGCGTACCTCCAGGGGGACTCGGAGGTTTTCAGGGGGTAAGGACGTACCACTGAGTTTATTAATAATCTCTTTTATATAAAGAAGAGGGATTTTAATCGTGGAAAATGGTTTAACTCTATATTAGGATGAATATTTACGTTTTATGTGATACCTACACTCAAAAATTTTATTTTACAATTCTGTCCGTCCTCATATTTAGCTGTCTGTCTTTCCTTGGGCCTAGATCCGAAATGGTTGGATGGATTTCGTTCAAACTTTAAAATCAGATGTGCTATAGATTTTAGTCTTAAACTATCAGGTCAACTAAAATAGTTTAACTAAATAATTTGTATCGTGGCTACAAATTATCTTCGCCACCAACCTCCACCCCTAAAAAGGTCTATACATACTTACCTTTTTACCAAGAAATCAGCGCCTGGTATGGATCCTCAATGCAAGTCAACACCGAACACTGTTCATCGTTCAAGTTGGCGATAAAAAAAGAAAGAAGACTCGAATGACATGTGATGCCATTCGCTAACCCTCAAGTTGAGGACGCTGCGCAGGCGCCAAATCTTGGGGAAACAAGCAGCAAGTGCTATCACGTGTGTTGCCCATACCCCTCCTCTTAATCTTCATCTCGACTTTTGGTGCGCAGATCGTTGGATGCGTTGATGAACCGTTTCCCGAATAGCCAAAGATAACTTCATCGGTCATGGAATATATCCCTACCATTTTTTCCCACTGTTCTAAATGAAATATAAGCTGATACCCAGACAGGAACGATCAATCTTTGATGCAATTGGATTTAGGAACTTACAACATGTAAGTGTGTATTATTTTGGAAAGGTACTTTTATATACTTTTTTTATTAGAAAACTGAGGAACGACTAAACTCTTTTTAAATTATGTAGGGATCCAATTTGATAATGCTTCGGCATATTTATTTATTAATTTTGTATTAAATTTATTTTCCTGATAATTAGATTTGATTTATTTACGGGCATGTTATGGTCTTATTTCTTTTAGTGCTGGTCATGTTATATTATTCGCAAATCAAATTGAGTAGTTTAATATTTGTGCGATATCTCACTCTATATTTTTTTGGCTATATTCTATTCTCTCGTAATAGACTGGCCCCCGATGGTAAGGAGATTGGGGCTAAAACCTGGGTTGAATTTAGGAAGGGTGTTTTTTTAACGGTTTTTAAAATTTCCCTTACGGAAATGAGGGACACTTATCTATATAAGGGTACCTGTGTCTAGGAAAGTGTCAGACTTTAGCTGGCAGCGGTTCATCTCGGTCGGACAGATTTATTGATTGCCAACCCTTCTTCCCTTGACAAGACATCTTTGATGTGGGAATGCCAGCCTCCACCGTGGTTCGTTCCCGTTAACTGTAGGTCCTCATTTCATTCACAATACACATTACACATTAGGTAATGCGTTAACCGAACGGTAGTAAGACGCGGTACTAATAATAATTTTTCTATAACAGCCTACTCATCTTAAAACCTAGATAATTATTATATAGAGACCCACTTCGGTGGCCACGTGGTCTAACGCGCTACTTTGTAGTAGGCTAGACTGTCCATGAGGGGTAGATCGAGGTTCGCATCTCGGTCCGGGTGAACTAAGGTTGGTTTTTCCTAAATGCTTTTGCATTCTCCCACCAGGCATATGGGGTACACGTGCTTAAGCATAACCTTCCTAATTCCAAAACCATTAGCGAAATTAGTTTATAAATTTATGACCCAAACGGGTAGTAAGACGTGGTGCAAAAAAAAAAAAAAATCCAGAAGCCCAAGAAGGGACATAAATACTGTAACTATATGTTCAAGGATGAAATTTACAAGAAAGGTTGGTATAGACGGTATTAAAATAAATAAAATTAATAATAGGTTAAAGGGTTGACTATATCTTCAACAACAACAAAATCAAGTTTGTCGTTTCGAGAACATAAATACAGTAGTTGGAATAAATATAAAGTTTGTCGTTTTAGAACATAAATACAGTAGGTTGGAATAAATATAAAGTTTGTCGTTTCGAGAACATAAATACAGTGGTTGGAATATATATAAAGTTTGTCGTTTCGAGAACATAAATACAGTGTTGGAATAAATATAAAGTTTGTCGTTTCGTAGAACATAAATACAGTGGTTGGAATAATATAAAGTTTGTCGTTTCTAGAACATAAATACAGTGGTTGGAATAAATATAAAGTTTGTCGTTTCGAGAACATAAATACAGTGGTTGGAATAATATAAAGTTTGTCGTTTCGAGAACATAAATACAGTGGTTGGAATAATATAAAGTTTGTCGTTTCGAGAACATAAATACAGTAGTTGGAATAATATAAAGTTTGTCGTTTCGAGAACATAAATACAGTGGTTGGAATTTAAATATAAAGTTTGTCGTTTCGAGAACATAAATACAGTAGTTGGAATAATATAAAGTTTGTCGTTTCGAGAACATAAATACAGTGGTTGGAATAAATATAAAGTTTGTCGTTTCGAGAACATAAATACAGTGTTGGAATATATATAAAGTTTGTCGTTTCGAGAACATAAATACAGTAGTTGGAATAAATATAAAGTTTGTCGTTTCGAGAACATAAATACAGTGGTTGGAATAAATATAAAGTTTGTCGTTTCGAGAACATAAATACAGTGTTGGAATAATATAAAGTTTGTCGTTTCGAGAACATAAATACAGTAGTTGGAATTAATATAAAGTTTGTCGTTTCGAGAACATAAATACAGTGGTTGGAATAAATATAAAGTTGTCGTTTCGAGAACATAAATACAGTGTTGGAATAAATATAAAGTTTGTCGTTTTAGAACATAAATACAGTGGTTGGAATAAATATAAAGTTTGTCGTTCCGAGAACATAAATACAGTGGTTGGAATAATATAAAGTTTGTCGTTTCGAGAACATAAATACAGTGTTGGAATAAATATCAGGTTTGATGATCCCTTGATATAATACAAAGAAACTTTCAGATCATTAACAAAACGCCTGAGGACCGATTTTCTTTGAGCTAAATCTCAACTAATGGGAGCTAGAGGCCAGAGAGGGCTGTCTCGCAGCCACTACTAAAATCTTTGCAAACCAGAAGCCAATTAGGTGTGCAAAACTTGTCGGAAACAAGACATCAGAACTGGGAAGAATGTTGAACGTGATCTGGGGAATAAAAGAATGATGGCAAAGCTACTGACGTAGTTCTCCGATATCAACAAGAAGAGAAGACAGGGAAGAAATATCCCACTCTTTCCCCCTAAAGTATCAACTTACAGCCTGAAATTACTTGGACGCAAATACGTGTTTTAGTACAAGAATCGTATAAGTGACTGACAACATTCTGATTTTAATAGGATCACTATTGTTTCAAAACTGGAAACTCATGGTTCCATAATGGTCTCATGAATTATATTCCTTTACCTTAAAATGGAGACAATTATTCATAAATTGTCAGATATGTGAAACAAAATAATAAACATTGAAACATTCCACCAAATAAATAATTGAAATAATATACATCGTTATAGAAACATTGAGAAAAGCTGAACGTAGGCTATCTGTCCACCAAAAATATAACAAGCAATTAACCAGAACTCAAATTAAAAAGATTAATTTGCCAATAACTCAGAAGCGATTTGTTTTATAAACATATATTTCAATTAAAAGTATTAAATTTTTTATAGCTCTACAACATTGCAATGATAATATATTTCATATATCATAGAGTTACGGAGATATTGTAAAATTGGTGATATACATTTATGTAAAGTACCCTCTAGTAAATGTTTCCGGTAAAATTAAATGCGCCGTTTTATTTGTAATTTTAAACAGTGCCTAGATACAAATTTTAATCAAAATCGTCACATCCAATTTAGAGATAATCGATATTTCCCCCCTCCCCCTTAGTTAGCTAACGCGCTAGATTCGTCTTGAGCTAGACTTCCAAGGATGGAGAGATCGAAGTTCGAACGTCGTTCAGGTGAAATGGGGGTGGTTTTTCCTAAATAGTTTTCCACTATTTCTCCCCGAAAATGTGTATTCACCTTCTCTATGTCAAACCTTCCCAATTCCTAACCCATTAGCGTAATTATTATTTAAGCGTATAACCCGAACGGGTAGTAAGACGCAGTGCTAAAAATAATAATAATAATAATAATAATAATAATATAATTATAATAATAAATAATAATGATAAATAATGATAAAATAATAATAATAATAATTAAAAACTCTAGGTCTAGATACAGCCAGACAGTTTCTGTATTTTCAAGGCCACCGTTTTACCCCTGATAATACCGTAAATCCTTAACTGATAGTAATGATTAATCTGACAGACTCCAACCTCTCATGAGGTTTCGTAACTTGGGACACAATCACCCTAGTCAAGAGCAAATAACCCCCCCCCCCCCCTTCCCATCCAGTTTACACTCCTCTCCCACGCCGTGTAATGGCCAGCAGTTAGCGTGACCTGTAGTCATCAAGTCACCCCCTCGCAAGCCAATCAGGACCACCCCCTCCCTCCCTCTCCTGGTTATTTGAAGGGTTGTGGGTAGTAGGACAGGGGGTGGAAGGGGGTTCACCGCTTCCGTTCACAGTGCCGACCAGAAATCAAAACACTTTTTTTTTTGTTTCTAACACGTTCGCGTTCATTCGAATAGAGAGCATGTCGGGAAATAAACTAGTCTTCACGCATATCAGAACCATGGTTTTGTAATAATATTAATGATCCAAGATAACATAATGCTGCGCAAGCTCTAAAATTAGAATTCATTTGTTTTTATTTGGTTGGGACAGTGTTTGTGATTGCACCCCACCCACGCCCCCTGACCTCCCCGTATTAGATATCGGAGTTTTTCTTAACTTACCTTAACATGCTGATCAGGATAAATTTAATTGAACGTTGGAATAAAATAAACATGTCCACTGCAGCAATTATTTTCAGATTGGTCAAATGTGCTAACCAATTGCCTAATACCTCCACCAGATTTTATTTTAACTAAAACAAATACATATTCTTATTTATTTTGACATTAAAGCCAGATTTTCTCAAAATACGAAATGAATTGAAAGATCTTCAACATAAATATGTAAAATAAGTTTTAAATGTTTATAAATTTTGAAGATTAGTTCATCTAGTGACTGTATTCTTTTAACTATGATTATTACTATTAGATGTTTTGTCAGCGGTCTCCTAGACCACCCACCATTGCTCCCTGTCCTATGTCTTTTTCTTCTTTCCTTTGAGTCATTCAATATTTGATCCTCCTTGTATCTAAGCTCCTCTTTCCCTCAACCTTTCCTTCTATAATTTTATACGCATTTTTTTATAAATTGAAATTCTATAGCCAATATTAACTATTTGATGATGTTTTAAACTTTATTTTTGTGTCAACTTTATCTATCAATAGGCCCTACTTAATTATTTATAAGTGTGACCCTTGGTTAAGAAAAGTATACTATTGTTTGGAAAAAATTGTAAGCAGTATTTATTAAATTAATAACTCAAACTATATTTAGGTTACATATTTTTGAGGAGGGGAAAAAAATAGTAGAATCTATACATCTATCATAACAGTATCTTAATGACAATTTAAAATAAAGATGGTAAACTTGAAATAGGCCCTATGTAAACCGGTTTGATTTCTGAAAATTATACACAGAATCCTCCAACAAGTATTAAACATAATAATTATGAATAAATAAGTGAGAAAAAAATCACTTCGTTCAACGTAACATATTAATGAATAATATACGTTTTTAAATGTTCTTGGTATTTTATTTTAGTTTTCATAATATATTTTGGTCACTTTATTAATGTTAAGTTTAGCTTTTTTATTAAAGTATAATGTTACCTCTTTGTCAACATAGGAATATATCCCTACAAAGACATCTCCAAGATGATTAACGCATTCAAAGCGGTTTAACTCTCTCCGCTTAGTACTCAAGAAAATATGTAATTAACGTTAGGATATCACTTTTACACAAGTCGTTGTATAAACTACGTTATATTAATCATTACGAGTAGGTGGTTTCTACCGGGATTAGCAAGGATTTAGAAGATCGGGGTTCTATAGCCCACCAAAAGTTGTAAAGCTAGTTTTCCGATAGCGCGCTGACTAGGGGATAGAGACTGGAGTTCTATAATTTACTAAGACAATTAACGTTTAGTGCCTATGTTTTAGCTTGCTTAAGCCTTACCCAGAAAGCAGCAGTCCTATATTTCAATGATAACATCAATGTTAAATGTGTACTTTTAGAAACTTCTAGCACAGAATCGGGCATTATATCCGTGCGGATAAATCTCTTTTTATATCGCTAATTTCATTACATGTATTTATTTACTGAACAGTGAATATAGTAACCATTAGAATAATATATTTGGTTGTTTGAGCTGAACTAGAATTCTCGATACTTTAGTTTGATTAAGGAATGTTTATAACTACAAAAAATAAATCATTTATAAGTTGGATTATTAATAGCAATAAACACATACAATTATGCATAAATTACTTTATGCGAATACACATCGTAAGAAAACAACTTTATGAACTAGAATGATAAATTTGGGAACACAAATGTCAACTTTTCACAGAAAGTTTTACTATGTATTCATTCAATAGCTGTGGACTTTATCTGTATTCTTGTTGATAACTAGTAATTCTATGAACAGTAGATATCGCTCCTTCCATGTTCTTAGGTACATCGCCGGTGACGGGGATATCAGGCTTTGAATCCAATTATAAACACCGAGGGTGGTTTTATTTTTACTAAATAGTTCCTATCTCTCCCTAGACGGAAATATGTGTACATTTCCTCTAAATCCAACCTACCTCATCCCTAACATATTAGCATAGTTAGTATATAATTATACATGCTACCCGAACGGGTAATAAGGGGGACGTAGTGAAAAAAAAGATACGAATTATTTTTCTTGTATATATATATATATAAAATCTCTTTTTCGCATTTCAACCCTTTCACCTTCCATCATCTCTTTCCTCCAAATCCTTCCTTCTTCAACTTCCTCATTTTTATTTCTGACCAAGCCACCGCACCCTACCAGATCAAAGCGAGTAGCAGGCGACCGCCATCTTTAAGTTCCCATACCCTCCCTACCCTGACCACTGTAATTACCACACCTACCGACTCAGCAAGATTGAGTTATTACCGCACACACACACACACACACACACACACACACACACACACACACACACAACGCACACGACCAAACAAAACCCAGAGCAAAAAAAAATAATGAAGAAATCATACAATACAAGAGAACGTAGCGTTACTAACTTCAATCGTTTGTTCTTTTATTAACTGCAACAAATCGAAGGAAAGGGAGAACAAATTATAGTAGAAACGTAAGTACGATAGCAGCTAAACATGAGGTAAGGTTGAAAAAGGAAAAAAAAGTGAAGAGTTATAGACCATTTATCAGGAATGGGGATATGTAAGAAGCGTGAGCTCACAGCGATATTACTAATGTGATTTCGCAAACAATTCCATTGTTATATGTCGTTCTCTGTTTGTCGCCCTGATTAATGGGAATGTACACACACACACACACACCAAATTAAGGCAATTTTTTTCATTTGTATTCTTAAGGTCATTCGACAGTGGGAATTACCAAGATTTGGTTCAATATTTAACATCCAGTTGGGCAGGGGGTGGGCGGGGTTAGTTTGGAATCGATATCAACTAGTGATGTCTCGACCCATTCCCCAACACTGACCAGGTTAGGAAGCTGGTTTTCGCTTTGTTTGAATGTGTCATATTAGTTGAGAATTTATGACTCTTTGTCTCAACCTGGTGTATTATATTCCGCTAGTTGGTGCTCACTTTACAATCGATACAATCAAAACCATAAAATTCTATGAAATAGGCATTTAAATTCTATATTTAAAATGATCAATTCAGACACATAAATAAAATTAATTAAGGTTAAAAAAATTTTAAATAAAGCATAAATACCCCATTTGATTTGTTGCAATTCATTGATACAAGAAAAAAAAAACGATTTAAAACCAAATAATAAAAATATTTTATTTTATTTTTTGAAGAGGGACAAAATATTTTGAAAGATTAGTAATAGTTTTTAAAATAAATTTCAACTTTTTTTGTATACTATGAACGCCATTTTACTAATGCTAATGTTGTTAAATTTTCCTCGGGTTGTAGGCATATTTATAGTATTAAATTTTAAAATATGTTTATATCGTGTGGTAATCTCATCGTTGACAGACCGACGCTGGTAAATGTATCTCCAAATTGTATTATTTCATCAGTGGCGCTACCAGGGGGGCTACTGATAAACAAACATCACCAACTTTATACAAAGAGTTCAGGAAATATAACTCGAACGAACGCATCTATCTAAACCGCATAGGTGGTCACTCGGACTAAACGTCAGGCTCTTATAGTCCAGTTTGTCGGGGTAATAGGGAAGCCCGAGTTCGAGTCTAGGTCGGGTGTACTGTGGGTATTTTCCCCCTCTAAATTTTTATAACCACCCTTTCACGCAAATGCGGGTATATTTACTTTAAATTCTATCTTCCCCGTTCCCTCTGGTCCGTTAAACCAGGTCGCTCAAACGACTGCGTTCGTTCCAGTCAACAAACGAGAAAAAACCAGCGAAAGCTAAGGAAAGTGGACCGTATTCGAGATAAAATTGTGATAGAAGTAGCTTACCTACTCCAAATGAGGATCGTCGACAATGTGGGTTGGAGTAGGAAGGAATAGGGAAGCAAGGGGTTAACTCAGTGGCGTTTCTCAAATTCTTGTTGTGGTTTCTTGATAAAGGAGGCCACTTTAAGGCCTGTAACACCGATTCACACGCGAACAACAATTGTGCAGCAATTGATGCAAACATTATGGTAGACACCCTATGTGTACTGAATACCGCGCAGCACTGAGCTGCACACTTTCCAAAGACAAACGACCTTCCCTCCCCTTCAACAATCAAAAATGGAGGGAAACCATCAAAAACCGCGGGAAATGTACAAAGAACAAACATCAAATACAAAACCAATATAAAATAAGCACTATATCAAAGAAACTATGTTATTATTATTATTATTATTATTATTATTATTATTATAAAATGCACCGCGTCTTACTACTCGTTCGGATTATACGCACTTACGCTAATGTGTAATGGTAGGATGATTGTGAGATGAAATGGAGGACCTACAGTTTAACGTGGAATCCGAACCACGGTGGAGACCTAGCATTCCCAACATTCACAAGTTGTGATTAATACACTCTTGTCCAGAGGTGAAGGAAGGGTTTGGTAATCATATAAATTTGTGCCGGGATCGAGGATTGAACCCCGGACCCCAGCACAGATGTCTGATACCTTACCCCTAGACCGCCAGGTCACCCGAAACAATGTTAAACAAATTATTACACACAAGCTACTTTACATATTATGTACATACAGTTCAAAGATTGAACAAGATGTGACAGAGGTGACCATGTCGTATAGGGGTAAGGTGTCGGACCTCTGTGCTGGGGTCCGGGGTTCAATCCTCGGTCCCGGCACAGATTTTTCTGATTGCCAAACCCTTCCTTCACCTCTGACAAACGTGTATTAATCACACAAAGCAGCCCACTGTTCATCCACAAACTACTCATTTCATCTACAATCACCTACATTAAGCGTAAGTACATATAGCCCGAACGGGTAGTAAGACGCGGTGCTAATAGCAAGATGCGACCGGGAATAACATCAGAAGACCCTGCAGTCACCGAGAGTAAAGAGCTTGTAAATTAGGTTAAGTTAGTTTTGAGTATTATTATTTTTTTATTTAGGTTACCGTCAATTAGTTTTTAAGTCTTTTTTTTGTTTCTTTATATTCAGGTTAAATTTGTTTTGGTTCATACAGGTGGTAGCTTAGGCTCGAAGTAGGTGGAGCGAAATATCTGATAGGACGCCTCCCTAGATGGTGGATGTTCACCACCAATGGAGCGCTGACTCTGGGGATTATTAGATCCAGAGGTCAGTAGGAAAGCCAGAGGTGGAGATATGCCTACCGGGGCGTAAAATACCCGGGGCGGACAACAACAATAGGTAAGGAAGTCAATAAAATATATGTAAAGTAGTGATTTTTTAGGTCCTGAACTACCTCTAGATGTGGGATAGAAAAATTAAATAAATAAATATCTCTCGTCCCTACCTCATTGGCGTCAATTTGTGGATAACCCTACAGGTTGTAAGAAACAGTGCACACACACACACACACACACACACACACACACCACCACACTCACATATTGAGCAGGAATGTTTCTAGTTCTGTCCACCCTGTCCGGTCGCTAGGCAACGCCTGGCTTACTCTCTCCTACCTTCGGTTGTTATATTTATCCGCCGCTACAAATTGATTCCGTATAAAAAGAAGCCCCGTCCCAAATTGAGCGGAAGGGCAAAGGGATTCCCACAATTTGAATCTGAGCGAGCAGATACCACAGGCTCAGGGACGAGCTGTATTGGGTTATCAAGGGTGAAGGGTTTTTCGCGAATATAAGAAAATAGGCTCAGTGATCTTAAATAGCCCGTTTCACCCCACATATAGCACCTAGCTTAAGGACCTTATCTATCTGTGACGTCACGGTAGGGTTGGATAAGATCTCCCATGTTAATGTGTTTAGGTTCTATTCGGGGAATTTTAAAGATATAACATAAAAAAAATTACTTCAATAATTCTAAAAATAGTATTACACAGTCAATCACGACTTTTTTAACCTGTTTTTTTAACGTATTTTGGTTAACTCACGAAAAAAAACCAGTAGGATTCTTCCTGCCCGGAGGTAGATTAAAAAATTCCAATGAAGCTTATTTCTCTCTTGTATAAGAAGCAACAAAAAAGAGTAATTTTGAAATGCTAGTTAATATTTGTCAAGGCAAAAATAGTAGAGTGAGTATTTACACTCGTATGTTGAAGAGGGGAAGTGTTATCAGTATACAAACAAGAGACCTTGAAATGTGAACCACTCATTTTCTTCCCTCTCCTTTTAATTCATACATCTGCGTCTGTGTTGTAATAATGTTTAGAGTGCTTCAAGTTAAGATGAAACACTCTCCACTAAATAGCTTTGAAACATCCAAGTATCAAACGTCGTTAAGTAAGAAATACCCGCTTCAGTGGACCCACAGTCTAGAGCGTAACTCTGGCTAAAGTCTAGGTTGACGATGACAGGCATATTGGAGTTAAGAGTCCCGGAGGGAAAAGGTGTTACCCAAAATGTTATTTTTTTCATAAATGGTTTCATATGCTCCCCCTATGCAAAATCTGGGGAATTTATTCTAAGTGGACGCTTGCCTAAAACATTACCATAGATAATACATCCTCAAAAAAACCTAACTGATACTGAGCTGCTGTGGTAGAAAATACAGCTCGGACCAGGCGTCGTATCGTAGTATGGTCTTATGTATTCTACTTTAAAAAATAATAATAATATTTAGCACCACGGTTTACTAGCCGTTCGGGTTATACGCTTTAAGTAATAATTACGCTAATGGATTAGGAATTAGGAATGTTGAATTAGAGGAAGTGAACCCGCATTTGTGTGGAGGGAGAGTGGAAAACCATTTAGGAAAAACCACCCCCAGTTCACCCGACCGAGATTCGAACCTCGATCTCCCCGTCCTCAGCAGTCGAGCTAAACACGAAAAGCACGTTAGACAACTACGCCACCGAGGCGGGTTACTTTAAAAAACATTGGAATTTAGACCAATGAAACAGTTCTAACATACTTTTTTTTTAAATAAAACGAAATGAAGACATAATAATTATTATTCTAAAGTTTAAAAAAAAAAAAATTCAGTAACCCCGACATTGTTGTTGGCAATAAAAACTGCATAAGGCCCCACTCCGATATACTTTTATCTAGTTAGAAAGTAATATTTTATGTAATATACCGGTTATCATAATTATTGAAAGTTAAAAATATAACCTCATTATACCGCCTACATTTTTGAAATGTATACAAAGTCATGCCACATTATCTTCTATTCAGACAACTGTGATACAAAGTTCATGGCCACATTATCTTCTCATTCAGACAACTGTGATACAAAGTTCATGGCTACATTATCTTCTCATTCAGACAACTGTGATACAAAGTTCATGGCCTACTATTATCTTCTCAATTCAGACAACTGTGATACAAAGCTCATGGCCTACATTATCTTCACATTCAGACAACTGTGATACAAAGCTCGTGGCCTACATTATCTTCACATTCAGACAACTGTGATACAAAGTTCATGGCCTACATTATCTTCTCATTCAGACAACTGTGATACAAAGTTCATGGCCTACATTATCTTATCATACAGACAACTGTGAAACAAAGTTCATCGCCTACATTATCTTCTCATTCACACAACTGTGGTACAAAGTTCATGGCCTGCATTATCCTCCCATTCAGACAACTGTGATACAAAGTTCATGGCCTACATTATCTTCTCATTCAGACAACTGTGATACAAAGTTCATGGCTTACATTATCTTCTCATTCAGACTAAAAAATGTTATGTTTCAATATTTACACATTTATAAAATATATATGGTAGACGATTTAAAAATATACATCATGGCTTAATTTAAGATATATCCCTAAAATAACTCAATAATGTATGAAATTACGATTAAATGTTTAAAAATAATTCAAAAATTTATAAAAATCCAGAAAATATGACTTAAAAATAAAAAACGTATGTGTGCAGTTGCAGCCTCCTTCCTAACCCAAAATGACTTAAAGGTGCAAGATATAACAAACACACAAAATAGATAATCAGATTAGAGCGCATGAGTCTAACAAAGTAAAAATGATCTGAGAACAAATGATTGTTACTCAGCGACTCGCAACCCACCTGGTGGCGGAAATTAAGAAAAGGCAACTGCCTTCCTCTTTAGTTTACATCTTAGAATGTTCATAGATAGGAAAAGACAGGGACACCAAAATGATAGTAGAAGTTAAATGTGATGCTGCAATTTAATTTTAAGCATTAGTTTGTGTCAACAAATAGTAATATTTATATCCTTTATCCAAGAAAAGTGATATTTAAATATATTTTAAAAATTCATGTTAAATAAAAATCTAAGTAGCAAACATTAAGTTTTAACTTATTTCATACAAAACAAATCTTGTACTATAGTAAAATTCTTACTGAAGTATATCTCCATATTTAAGTCTTTGCTAACTTATTTTACTTCAAAGGTTATAAATCATGATAGTAAAAGTTTAAAAGTAGACTTCCTTTTTAGAATCTTTGAAAACTATTCTTTAACAAGAAACATGAAAGTTCTGAGAGTGTATTTCAACTTTAGAATATTTGTCATAATCTTCGCCTTAAATATAATCAAAGAACAAAGTGAAAGTTTAATAGTCAATTTCCATCTCAACGTCTTTGGAAAAGTATTATTATTATTATTAAATGTAATCAAACAACAATGTGACAATTTGACAGTCTATTTCCACAACAGTGTATTTGGAAAAATATTATCCCATCCTATCAAGTCTTTCAACAAAGCATCTTAGCAAAAAAGTGTTTTTAAAATATTGAATAATATGTCTAAAAAGAATCTTGAAAAATAAATATAAGTTTAGTAAATACTTTTAAGCCAAAACGGAATTTTTCTTACATTCTCTCGACGTCTCGTAGCTCGATGCTACTCACCTAGTTCAAACCGAACAAGTTCAAAGAGTGCTCTTTACTTGGCCAAACGACACTTTATATAATATTATCCCTAGAGGGCGGGAGTTTAGGAATAATCTGGGGGGTAGCACACGCACTGGATGGATGGAGAACATTGGAGAAGACACATAGATAATTCTCAAAGTATCTCCATCTCTGTGGAGCTTTTTCCTTGGTTCCGCAGACGCTACCACCTCCTGGTGGCAAGCCTTGGGAACGCAGGCATAAATCTTAGTTTGAAACTCAGTGTGTGTATGTGTGGGACAATCGGTGTTAGGCGTGTTGCGTAGCTGGTCAAATAGGACGACTATGATGAGTTGATAACGTTGTTATGTAGTCTATTCCTTTGATCCGAGGAACGATGGTCACAGTAAATGAGCATTGTCTGAAATATAATGTTCTTGATATAATGTTCCAAAATGAATACTCGCTCTGCTCGTGAAAATCTCATCTTAACCTTCCAAATGCTATAACTCAACTGGCTGACCTAGGTTATGTCTCAAGATCACATGGCCTGCAGAACACCCGGCCAATATTACAGTGTTGCCATACATATAAACAACATGTTAATTTATCCATGTTGTTCTGCAAAAAATATCCTAGGAAACAGGGTTGCGTGACTTTTGGATCATCCTGTATATATATATATATATATATATATATATATATATATATATATATATATATATATATATATATATATAAACTATACTACAAGGAAAATCTACCAGATAATCTGGAGGTTGAAGCAGAAGATGAAGTATAGGAAAACGAAAAAAGACCCAGCATTTTAAAGAGTGGAGTGGAGAGAGCCATAATAGACATGCAAAGAAGGAAAGCTACTGGAGATGATGACATACCAGCTGACCTTCTGAAGGAACTGCGAAACAAAGGATTAATGGCTCTGACAAAACCTATACATAGTGTTACACCCTCTCTGAGTCCTAATACTACCCGGCCATGGAAAATAATAAAAGGGAGAGGGTGAATCTAAGGTACCAGTTACAGGGAAATTATTATAAATATTTAAAATGAACAATATGAGAAGTTTATTCACATTAATAATAAGAGCGCAGATAACAATACATGGTCTCATTATATCATAATGAATTATGTTGGAAATTAAACTCGGCGACACAGCAATACGTCGCAGGTATATTTACTGAAAAGAAACTTGAAATCCAATCTTTATCCAGACGGTTCAATCTATATGAGACAACAACAATATATATAATAGAATAGAAGGGCCTAATGGGCACCTTGAAATGGTTACGAAAGTTTCGTTATACACAGAAAACGAACATATAAGTTACGTTACTCAAAAACATTATATACGGAAATTTACATAACATGAGAGTTTGGCTACAGACATTAGTCAAACTCTCATGGGACTATCTGAACCTGACTCAGAATACGAACCTAAACAATAAACAATACTTCAAATGTCCTAATGGGACATACATTAGAAAAAGTTATTTACATGAGAAATAATTAATGAATGTCATCGTTAACTCAAAACCAAAAATTACCAATTACTTTACTTTACGATTATTCAAAAAGAAAATCAAATAAGAAACGTAAATTCGAAGATTAGAAAAATTCATTACAACTATCCGCAAATTCAAACATATTAACTTTTAACTCGTACAAACATAAAATCCATTTATAAGAGTGAATATCTACGAGAATGAAAACTACAAAAGACTCTAGTTAATTTAAATAGAGAGACCAAAAAAGATAATGATTTATGAAACAGAAGTTTAAAGTTTTATATTCAAAATATATTAGAGTCAAAATAAGTTAGAGTTCAAAACCTGAAACACCATAGTTACTAATTGATACAGATTACAAGTTCATCCTGCATTGTCCAGGTCGGAGACAATGGTCCTTCGTCCATCATCGATGGTAAGATAGTCAGTATTGCCACACATTCGTAGCCATTATATAGGGTTTCATTGCACAAAAGGGGAGGTGGGAGGCGCATTAACACGCGAGGTGACGTCAACGAGGTCTTGATTCAGTCACGTACACAAATATTTACACGGCACCATCAGACAATCCGCCAGTTTCTTCAATCTTCCAATGTTGTATAGGTGGTTCTTCTTCTCACCACCAGAGATCAGGTACGTAGTTATTGCTAGTTGTCTTCAAAGTTGTAGAGCTCTTGTATCCGCCAGTTGTAAGTAAGGCGTCGGGACGTCTTGTAGATACATTGAATCACGCTTGCCCCACTCGTCGCGTTAGTTCGTTCGGCGTAGGCAGTCCATGCAGCTAACTAGTACAGGCAGAATTATTTGGTGAGTACACGTACAAACCATTAACATAAAATTGGATTTGGTAGTGAAATATAATGTCCAGCATTGTTAATTATGTCTTATCAACCTGCATGAACTACAACAGAGAAGATTACTATTGTAGGGATTCTAATTGAGTTGTACATATCGGAGCGGGTAGAATGATTTATTACGATTCGTGCGTCTATGTCAGCATGGGGCGGGGTCCAATTGTAACATATTACAACGTAATGTTACAATAGGATCTAAGAAACATGAAAATGGCCTAAGGACTTTCTAGACATAAATACAGTAGCACTAAGGAAGAAGAAACGAGCCAAGAAATACGGTGACCACAGGACCATTAGGCTCGTATCTCATGTGAGGAAGATAATGGCAAGAATACTCAACAGGCGATTGTAACATAAACTAGAAAGTGTGATGGAAGGAGAACAATTTGTGTTTAGAAAAAAAAAAATGAACCAGCTACATCTTCATGATGCTGAAAATAATTTCAGAGAGAGATAAAGAGTGCTGGAAGTCGAGGAAGAGGTCTACATTGGTTTCATTGACTGACAAAATGCGTTCAATATTGTGAAGTGGAAGGAACTGATGTAATAACTCAACAGGATCTGCATCAACTGGAGGTACAGAAGGCTGATTGCAAGCCTGTACCTGGGACAGTGAGTGAAGGTGAGGTGAATGATGGTGAGACTAACAGCGTAGATATGGAAGAGTGGTGAGGTAGGAATGCTGTTTTCACCCTGTCTGTTCAACTTATACTGAGAGTGGCTGATAAGAGTAGCCCTGGAGAGACGTGGCAATTCAAGGATGGGAGGATGCGTCATCAACACAATCAATATGCAGATGATCTATTATTGTTGGCTAAAAATAGAGAATATTTGAAGGAAATGATGGATTGGCTGATGGAGATAGGGAGAAGATATATATGGAAATCAACCTTGAGAAGTTAAAAGTAATGGTGATTTAAAAAAAAATGAAGAGCCGTTGAAAATAAAAATTGGAAAACAGGAGTTGCAAAACATATAGCAGTTGAAGTACTTGGGACGTTTTCTGACAAAGAATGCCCTATGCACCAAGAAATAAGGTCAAGTTTCGCTATAGATAAGGAAGCTTTAATTCAACAAGTTGAGTTTTAAACTGGGGAAGAAACTGATGAAATGCTAAATTTGGATCGTTTCGCTGCATGGAGAAGAAACATGGACTCTCAGGAAGATGTAAAAGAATTACTTGGAACATTTGGAACGTTTCGCTGTATGGAGCAGAAACGTGGACTCTCAGAAAGAGAGAAAAGAAATAGTTGGAGAGCTATGAAATGTCGTACTGGAGAAAACTTGAGCAGAACAGGTGGACAAACGGGTTGAAAGATCCAAGTCCTAAGAAGAGTGAGTGAGAATAGTACCATTTTAAATGGGATTATTCGGTACAAAGCAGACTGTACTGGACACATCCTTAGTAGGAACTATCTGTCTGTATGACGCCATAGAAAGAAGGGTTGAAGGACAGATAAGCTTAAGAAGAGGGAGGATTCAAAAAATTAGATGACTTGAAGTGAAGAAGAAAATTCAGGGAGTTGAAGGTGGAGGTAGAGGACACGGGGAATTGGCTGTCTTAGTTCACTGACAAAAATAATTAACCTGTCATAAGACAGAACCTCTAATATTAACACCTGAAACGTACTGAATAGTTCATAATGGTTGATTAAGCATTAACTTGAGGTTCATCCTACATGAACTTTAGAATAGACGACCCCTAGACTTGAGACGGACCAGCCAATGAGAATGCAAGAAGAAACAATTAAAAAGCCATTACACACAACAGACAGAAAATATAATCTGCTCATATTTGCAATTTGTCTTGTAGTAGCAAAGACTAGTTTGTTATTAACAAATTTCCTTTGTTTCAGTGGTAGTTAGTTGCTAAGATTGTAAATATCATTGAAAATAAAGAGACATTATATTCTCGAGTTTGTTATTGAGAAGAAGGTCCACCATTATATTAAAGACAGTAATACAATCAGAACCCGTATGAATCTTACTTAAATTAGGTTAATTTTATGTTTCAAAATATACAATTTAATAAACGTTGTTTGGTGAGATAAATTTTAAAAGTAGTATTCCTGGAGATATTATAATTGTTAATGTCAAATTCTAGAAATAAAAAAAATCATCCCATTGAAATAAGACTATAATAATAATTAGGTTTTATTGTTAACGGTTATATTTTTAATTTGAATTGTACACTGTTAGTATTTCTAGTTACGCCTGAATCTAGATCCATTGTAACTGTGAATTTACTCCCTCAAGATAAAAACTGGAATGTGGTCATGTGACGTGCCTTAAGCCAATCATAAAAATCAGCGTGAATTACGTTGGCCACTCTATCCTAGTAAAATTCATCCACTACCCACGGTTTTTCCTACCATAAATAAATGTTTAAAACACAACGGCCAGACCCCCTATAGTAATTCACAAGCTTATGGTAAGAATATATCATCTTAACTTCATATTTATTCATTTTAAGGCTTACAGAGGGAATAGGGCACAGTTTCTGAAATTAGTATGCATAAGAAAACGTAAGTTTAGTTTTAATCTTTTGAATTGGTGGACACATAGATAAGGGCATAAGTCTTGTTTATTCTGGTTTTTCAGTGAATGGTAGTTCTGGGCTAAACTATCGACTGGGTGTACTTTGGGTGGTTTTTTTCTAAAAGGTTTCCCTAATTTTCCACCGCATAAATGTTTGTATCAATGTTCTAAAACAATAATTTCTTTAATACCTACCACCATCAGAGTTTTGTTTTCAATGCGTCTTACTACCCGTTTGGTTGTACGCATATTTACCAATTATGCTAAAGTACTAAGGATGAGGAATGTTGGATTTATAGGAAGTGAACCAATGTTTAAATGGAGGTAGAGTGTAAAACAATTTTGGAAAAACCACCCTTAATACACCCGACAGGGATACGAACCCCGATATTCTCATCATCGTCAGTCAAATATGGCGTGAGTTTGTGCCGGTTGATGCCGACACTTGAATTGATCTTGTTTGTTTATTGTAATCAAAGGGTGGCGTGTAATCGAAAGAAAATATTTATCTTAATGTTATATTAAGGTTATCATTATGTCCTGTTCATCACAAAGTAATGTAAATCAAAAAGGAAGTATTGGTTTAAGTTATATTTCAACCTTTTGCCGCTAGAGCGAGGGTAAAAGTAGATCCGCGACACCTAAGTTGAAAGTCAGTTGAATGCTAGAGTCCAATCTGACCAGTCATATCATTGGGTCAGTGGTATCATGGGACTTTCAGCGCACGGTTTTGTTCGCTACGTTTGGAGATATTGTAAAGAATGTGCTTCTCAATTATTAAATCAAGATTGTGTTTGTGAAAGTGTTGATCTTTAATCAACTACCCGTATAGTATTAGTTTGTAAAAGGATCCACGACACTGCCGTCTAGGGAGGCGCGCATGAGTAACGTTTTAAGCTCATCACCAGTGTAAATATGCAGGTATTCTGGTCGGGTAGTAAGACGCGGTGCACAGGAAACAACTAATTAATTACCGCTTTATCTTTGCCAGCGAGTGGCCGACACGAACAGGAACATGTCTGTCTTGAAATAAACGATAAGAGAAAATAACATCGGGTGGTAAAGTCGGCTCTGACTCGTCGTTGGCTCATCGATATTCTGCCGTCCTTTCCTCTATTTTTCCACGTAAGCGAGGGTATCGTAGCTGCCCTAATTTAGTCCGATACCACGCTCACCTCACCACCGGCGCATCATTCCTCAAACCCCCCCCCCCCCTCTTCTTTTATCAACCCCAACAACCCCTACCAAGACTTCAGGGAGCCAAGATATTAATAAGAAAGTTTGTTCCCAAGTCCACACAGAATAGAACTTTAAGGATTAAAAGTTTCTTAGAAACCAAAACGGTAAAGTTAAGGGTAATGGTTTTACGTCCCAATTTGGGTAGCGACCCTTCTCTAACCTTGATTTAAAAACCAACTTTTAATGTAACTTTACATTCATCTTCCTTTCCATTCTTTTAGTTATTTTATTCCGTCAGTTTTATCTTTCGTAAGAAGAGTGTTTATCTTTTTGAGGTAGATTTGAATAAAGATTTGAACGTTTATTCAAACAAGACAGTGAAGCAATTAGAGGATTAAATAAGTTTGTAATAGACAGTAAACAAAGTCACCTGTCGACACTCAGCAGTTATAATCAATCTATATTCATAAAATAGAGTGTGATAATCTGTAGGCTATGAGCGTTGCGCGATATCTGCTCATATTTGAGCCCTCTGCAAGAAAATGTGCACCTCAAAACAGGAATTTCAAATTTTCGATTATATTTTTTTTAATGTATTAAAACTGGGCCGGAAGAAATTAAATGAAGAGATTTTTTTCTCTCTGTTTGAAAAAAAAACGCCATACTTTATTTGGTATTTTTAAAAGTTTTTTTTTACATCCATTACTGTTCCCAGCCTGTGTGGCCTGGGCCGTTTTTTTATTAAAGTCATATATTTTACAGTACCTGCTTGCTAAGCTTGTCGAAGCTTCCTATGTCTTATAATCTAACTTAACACAAGGCCAGACACAACATCAAGTCCCCGGCCATTAATTTATCACTGTTAAAGGGTAAGTCCACATTCCACAAATGATTCATTTTTCGGCCATGCTACGAACCGAACCCGAGACCCTTAGCTCAGTAGACAGACACGCTACCGACTGAGCTAAGGTGTGGATGATACTTTAGTTAGTGCTATTATAAAATAACAAATAAAATAGTTATGGGACGCGCAAATCTTTATATACACTCTGATATCTCGGTGTTAAAGAGATTTTAGATTCATAAAAATCTCAAAAAAGTATCTATATAAAATTATTACGATCTTGATTTGGTTTAAAAATTGTAATCAATTTGGTAAAAATAATTATATATATTTGTGTAATCGGGAGAGTAACAAAGTTACAAAAATGGACAAAGCCGTATTATTATAATTAATTTACAAATGAGAAAAAAAAAATTCTAGTTATTGTTCATGACGTAATAGACATGGCAAACTAAATATAACTGGTCAATAGCACCAACATTTTTTATTAGTTTTCAATTTTAAATATTTTCACCTTAAAAATAATATACTTATAATTTAAGATAAAAATTCGAGAAGATTCAAATTTGGATTTAAGATCTGAAAGAAAATTTAAGATTTGGATTTGAGAAATATAAAACTCGAACCATCTCTAAAATAAACCAATCAAGGAGGATTGGATGAGCAGAATATTTGATCCTCTATAGCAAGAACAATGTCGGGGGATCTTAGGGTTCTGGTTTAAAGAAATTTGAATGGGAAAGTTAAATTTAAAACTCTACGTTTAAAATTCTAAATATAAGACTACAAGGGGGGAGGGGGGTTAACTTTTTTACGTTCTCGTGACCCCTTGTTTAGAGAAAATACTGTAATCTTTAAAAAAGAAAATGAATACGGTATTTTGATGGATATCGACGTTTGATGACCCCGTGAAACAATTTTTTTTTTTTTAAATGCCGTCTGTCTGTCTTTTACTGGGACTAGAGACGAAACCATTTCATCAATAGACTAAAACTTGGTATCTAGGGTTTTCATAAGATTTTCTAGAGGGATTTTTGGTATTATTTGTCCAACCCTAAAATCAAGGGTAGTTTACCTATGGGAGTAAAATGAAAATAGCAATTTTTCTCAAAATTTGCTCTAACGATTTGGATAAAAATTCATTATTCTAGTTTCTTATATCCACACTTCCAAAACCATATGAGATTTGATTGTTTCAAACAACTTCTGGTTATGAGTACAACGTATGTAACTCATCATTATGCTACCTCCTCCAGTTTGCGTTATCTCAATTTCTTTATAGATCAAATATTTTCCTGAGTACTATATTTTGGAACAGTATAAATATCTTTTCGTCAGGTAAGCTAGGAAAAACCGATGGAAGTATTGTTTTGTATATTCTGAGTTTATTTATTGACAACATGAACTTGTTTTATAGCTCAGTGGAAATTTATTTCTAGAGCCTAACCGGTGTCAGAACCCTGCTCCCCAAACTTAAATGTATTAAATTACAGCTTATTATGCCAACCCCTGTTTGCAGATGTTTAACTCTGCTGATTTATTATTTACTCAATTAATCATACTAAATGTTTCTATCAAATCACATAATGTCATCTTGTTCATTATTTTTTGTCAGTATGCTGGTAAGTATTTTATATGTTTTTACCTAGTGAGGTGACCTGGTGGTCTAGGGTAAGGTGTCAGACTTCTATGCTGGCGGCCGGGGTTCAATCCTCGGTCCGGCAAAGATTGATCTGATTACCAAACCCTTCCTTCACCTCTGACAAGACATCTTGTGAATGTGTGGAATGCCAGGCCTCCACCGTGGTTCGGATTCCACGTTAAACTGTAGGTCCTCCATTTCATCACACAATCACCCTACCATTACACATTAGAGTAAGTGGGTATAACCCGAACGGTAGTAAGACGCGGTGCTAATAATAATAATTTACCTAGTGATTATTAATACATCCATCAAGGTTTTTCAGTTATAAAGTAACACTCTTATATTATTATAGATATTGATTTAAAAAAAATCGCTTCTGTGATAAATGGCTTAAGACGTCCTCTCTCAATAGGCTGAACAGCCCATGACAGGGAGATATGGGTTCGAACTCCACTTTAGTGGCGGGTTGTTGTTGCGTAATAGTTTTACACTTCCCCTCATGCTATTGCGGTTACACTTCTTTTAAATTCAACCTTCTTCGTCCTTAACATAATAGAGTAATTAATACATACAATTAAAGAATCATATTGGTGGTTGATTATTAGACCTATTACTTAATTTATGTAAATAATAAATATTACTATTAATACTTAAACATATATATAATATGACATTAATTAGCTAATCAAATTGAAAAACTTGTGCCTGCGTCACCTTTGAAATGTCCAAGTTTTAATTGTGAACTTTACCCTAAATTTGTATCCTTAATGTTTATTATATATCAATAACTACTATTTAAAATGAAAGAAAAGTAAAAATCGTAGTCACTAATGATATACAAATAAGAAATATGCCTTTTTGATTTTTGTGTAGGTCGTCTTGATAGCAAAATATTTTATTATTAAGCCCCCTGATATTACCATATAAATTTAAACATGTAATAAAATTATAAATCTCTCTCTAAATTCAATTTTTTGTCTGTTTGTTTGTTGCAAGAAAACTCCAAAAAGTACTCATCGGAAATTAATCCCCTAAGCAATGAATATTTTGGAATGGAAACAAAAATTGTTTTAACTAATTTAACAAGCTAATATTTTGTCCGCATTTTTGGCATATTATTAATGTCAGCTAAATGTTCGAAGTAACAGAGCATATTTTCAGCATTTTTTTATTGTTGCGTGTGAATTAGGTCAATTTAATTTTGTTTCTGGGTACAAATCTAACAGCACAATTTTGTTTGGTATGTAGGGTGCTTAATAAAGTGTTTCTTTCAATGTATTTCAGTTTTATTTTTTATTTAATAAATTTAAACAATTTATTTTGGTGTTCATTGCAACAAAGTCTCCACGTAAGGTAATCACGGTTAACGTGCCTGACTTTGAGTGTTTTTGTTTTATTTAGCACCGCGTCTTACCGCAAGTCCAGATTATACGCACATGTACTAATTACGTTAGTGAGTTAAAGATGAGGAAAGATTAATTTAGAAGAACTGTAGAGGCCTCCTTACCCACATTTGCGTGGATGTATATTGGAAAACCTATTTAGAAAATCACCCTCCGTGCACCCAACCGGAATTCGAACCTTGACGAGTACGAGAGTGACTCCTTAGACCATCGTTTGCGTCTTAATGTAGCTATATTTACAGTCATTATATTCATTCACATTTATTGATAAACAAAAATAAAATACACATAAATAACCTTTCCCCATTCATATTTTGATCTTAGATTTACATGGATAAAGATAGAATTATAATCATGGATAACGCTTATCTAATAGCAAGCAATGCATAACGAATTATAAACAGTTCATAGCTAAAATACAAAGATTAAATATCACATGTAGTGATTAGGTACATAAATTGACCTAATTTAGGCCCTAATGACCTTAATGTGTCGATGGGCCTCTAAACCCTAATAATAATAATGACCTAACCTATTTTCTCTACTAGATAAGATCATTAAAAATAACTTAATGGTTCACTAAAAAATATTCCATAGTTTGAGCCCGCGAACGAGTTAGCTTAGTGTTAACATTTGCGGGTACAGGGTATTATATAGTCAGGACAGCCAACCCTCCGGGAGTTAATTTCTTAGTTTTATAAATCGTAGCCGCTACCAATTTATTCATAACTCAAAAAACATCGTTAAATACATACAGATACACCGTCGTCATAGTTTTTTTATCTAGGATATTAAGAATGTGTTGTGTTTTTTCCTTAATAAGGACGTGGTAGATTTAGGACCTAACTTGGAATGAGCACACTGTACCAATCAACAAGACACATTCAACGACAAATGTAGTAAACAATGACGTTGTGATCGCATGACAAAATGACACTGATTGAAATTATGTTTAAAAGAGCCATGACCTGCATAAATTATTGTACTCAAACATTGTAATCGTATCCAACACGACTCGACATTAAATATTCATGGCACAATTTCCAGTATTTTCATCCATTGTGACGTTTGCTGTGAACAGAATAGACACCAACCTGGGTTTCAGAACAGCAATCTGTGATTTGTGTGTGTTTTATATAGGTATTTTATTTTCACGTCTTATACTGTATAACCAAACGTGCGAGATACATTATACTAAAATATAATCCTTGGGATCAGCCCGAAAGTGATCAAGTGTACTGACCAAGTGGCCACCATCTTTAGCCAGGATAGTGCCAACATTTTCAGATAGAAGGTGTCATAGGGTCATCACAATGAACCCTACGGCCATAAACCTCAGTTTTGTAGACTAGATATGGTAATTATTTATTCAATAAACTTCTCATTTTTTTTCTCATAAGGCTCCAGACACACACTAAAAAGAGTTTTATATTGAGTTTTTCAACGATTCGAGCGGAATTTGGTTAAAATTTGTTCAAAATTGCTCAGAAATAAGTTTTTTGAGGTTTCACAGAAACATTCTGGAATAGGCGGGGATCGAACCCGGGACTACTCTAACAGTTAGACCACACAGGCGTTTATACATTATATTAAATATTCAAAATAAATCTAGAGGACCGAATATATTTAATACTGATTTTATTACAGCAAATGACAACGATAAATAGTATCAACAAAGTTATACTCTATCAATTTGAACAATTGTTTGTGTTTTATGTAACACATCTTATCACCCGTTAGGGATATCCGCATAGTCAATAGTTAATGCTATCTAAAATAATTATGTTTTATAACCTTTTGTTTTAACATGTACTAAAAAATATTTAAGTGTTTTTTTTCCTGGTTTTTTAATTTTTTGTTTATTTTCGTATGGCAGATATATATGACCGGGAGGGATTTGACATCCAGTGTCGGTTCCCCTGTATGTAGACTATTTGCCTCTCTGGTGGCTCAGAGAGTTACCCAGGGTACATCATAGGAGGTTGTTTGTTACACGTCGTACCCATAATGAGATGATGGTATGATGGTTATTAATATGTTGTAAGACCGGTGTGAGCTTTAACCTAACTTAAGCCTAATTTAACAAACCTCGGTGCCCGTTGGGATAACTCCCTTAAGGGAATAATACAAAAGGTATCGGCATGGAATCGAACCTGGGGCCTCTAGGCTCATAGCCAGGTGTACTAACCACTACTCCACGGAGACGATTAAGTGGTTTCTAATCAAGATGTACTGTAGACAATGAGAATGGAATTTACTGCGTGTATTAAAATATTACTTATAAAAAATAGTTTATTCTTTAAAATATTTGTTATTTGATGTATTTAACATTCATTTTCTGAACTACCTGATTATATCATTACGTGTGAATTCTATGATAAAGTGCGATAGGGTTTACCAATTTTGCCCGGAAAGGGTATTTTCACATACTTCCAGAGTTATTTTACAATCCATAATCAACATGAGACCGATGGCTTTACTCCTCCTCCAAAGCAAGTTGTGCTATTGATTTTTATTGCTCAAGAAAAACGTTGACCCTGGCTGGTTTTGAACCCATGAACATTGTATCCTGAGGCAATCACTTTACCCTAAGACCACCGATGTTGACTTTTTAAAATTAAAGTTATGGTGCTACAATGTATTAGAAATACAAATAGTTTATACACGGAAGATCACATATTTAAAACATATACATTTTACAAGTTTTAACAATATCGTTGCGCCCAATTATTAATTTAATTTTAGTTAAATTAATTTTTCAATTTTAATATTAGTTTTCACTCTAGTAACATGTAAAAACTAACTTTAGAACAAAAATGTTTTATTCAGGCTTTGTTTCTTAAAATAGAATTAAGAATTAACAGAATTTATTTTTTTACAAACTAAACAACGTTTAAGAAAAAGTTTTTCTTTTTTAATACGTTTATTTTATTAATATAAAACCTAAACCTATATATTCTTACTATAATCTACGGTTGAAGTTCAACATCAATAAATGTAGTATTTTTAAATAAATATATTTGGACTAATTTATCTTCCAGCAAAGGTTTTTTTATTTAAATAATAATATTAGTATAAAAAAAGCTTTTATAGTTTTACTCGACCTGCAATTTTTTTTAATCCATCCCTGACAATATTCGATTGACTGACATATCGATTCATCGGACCACCCCCTAACACTACGTTAATGTTCGAGCGTACCCTATTTTTGTTTTATTGGTCAATAAAATATCGGTGATCTGTATTTATTCTACACTTTTTTTTATCCTCTTTTGGTGTCAAGTTGTTTTTTTTCCCTGTCAGCTCTGTGTTTCGCCTTTTGTATGTTGGCTGCAATTCAATTGGGTGGACGGGGAAGGGGGAAGGGGGGTTGTTCAGTGGCGTACGTGTGAGGTTTGCGTTGGTCATATCACTGTCAAACGTGATGGCCGGTGGAATTGGGAAGAGTGGAGGGGGGAAAAAGGAAAGAATAAAGTGTTGGGTGATTTACTTTTATTCACACTTCGGTTGGTTGTATCTAAACTCCAACATACTTTACGTAAACAAAAGTTTAAAAAAAAAAATACGAAGATTGTCACATGTTTACTGTTATAAAAAGTATAGAGTTGAAGTTAAGTTTGAAAAAACAATTATTTCTTATTTTAATTTTTATAAGTTCTTAGATGGATTGATTCGTTTTGCCTTAAGATTGTGTGTAAGTATCTTTATTAATATATCTTTATTTAATTACTGTAATTTATATTTATTTAAGATAGCAGTCGTTTAGATCTCACACTAGTTTAAGGTAATTTATGTCGGCTGTGGCCTTCCATTTTTGTGACAGGACCTCACAGATTGGAATTGTTAATTTAAGAACCATATACCAATGTTTTTATATAACCTTGTTAAAGTTTTTAAGGATATTTATGTCTACTCACCCCTTTTACCTCGGCTGAAGTTAAATAATCTTGGATACTTACTTGCCAGTGTAGCAATTTTAGCTACAAGTCAAATAAAAATGGGCGAGTCAACAACAATTACACTTACCCAATATAACCATCCAGGCTATGTACGAACTAAAAACAACACGTCTGGCCACATTATCGGCCCATGAACAACTGCTTGCTCCGAGCCAAGAATCAAACCTCGCCCGCTAGAGATCGCCACCATTCTATATGCCAACCCAACGACCATGAGAAGAGAAGAGATGCCAGTGTAGAAGGGGCCAGTACCACTCAGTCGATTAGAGAATAAAATAGACGTTTTCGTTGTCACGCACGAAACCCCCCCCCCCCCTCTTTGTGTTAAACTCTTTGATCCCCACCCTTTTGATTCAGTCTCACCTGTTCCACGAGTTTTGTGCATCGTATAAAAGACTGCACTCTTGGACTTGATTTGGAAGTAGTTAGACGAAGCAGAGGCTTCAAGGACTTAGTTAAAATGTAAGGAGAAATTCATTTTCGGCGTAATGATAAATTTGTAATTATTCAAAATTATCTTTCGGCCATTTATTTTTATAAATTAGTAAAGTCCAGTATTATTCTTCGTTTTCTAGAACATTGAATTAACTTTGAACTGCTTAACTTGTGAATTATATTTCACATTTAATTTGGTAATGTTTTATTTGGGAGAATTCATTAATAACATTATGTCAGATTATTCAAAATTAGTAAATTTATGCGTTATGCTTGGTATTTATAAACATTGAATTAACTTTGGACTATTTAACTTGAGAATTGTATTTCACAATTAATTTAAAAATGATTTACATGGGAGAGTTCATTAATAACATTATGTCAGAATATTCAAAATTAGTAATGTTATGCGTTATGCTGGGTATTTATAAACATTGACTCAACTTTGTTTTACATAATATTGCTAAGGTATTTAATGAAAACATTTAAATTTGTATGAAATATTTCACTTTTGGAAATATTGATGTTAATAGTTGCTCATATTTGATATGATGGTCCGCTATATAATGTAGGACTTTGGCTCATTACGACTAATCAATATTTGATTAAATGTATGGATTGGTTTTGGTTGCCGTGATCAAACTTTTGATTTTAAGAGTAATATATAATTCTGTGGAAATTATGAGCAATGATAGAGAATAATTTAGAGATTTTCCTTACTATTTGTTATTAGTGAAGATAGTTATTTACCCGACCCATTTGAAAGGTCTTACTTAATGTAATGATTCGCGATTCTCGCGAATTGTAAACGAAGGTCATTGATGTTTATTGTATCTATGCGGAACAAGTTTAAATTGCTTCTAAATATATGCATGTTGTTAAAATTTGACATACATTTAATAAACTTGCTAGTTATGACTTGCAATCTTTTAATACTATATTTAAGCCATGTTATCCCTAGGTTTAGGAATGTACACTATCCAGGCACCTTTTTTTAGTTTTCAACTTTATCCTATCTATATAATATTTATATATCTTTGAAAGACGACCGTAGTTTTTTTCCGCATCTTGGATTGAGTTGCGTGCACTGGGGACATATTATGTACCCAGCATTGTCAAAACAGTAACTCACACTGCTCACTCCTATTTGTTTATTTACCTTTTTAAATAACATTAGAATATATCTTCTTTTCGTGTATTTGGGCCCCTCTAATTTTAGAGCTAGGGTTACATTAGTTTACCGAATACTGTGTCCAAAATAGGCGGTCATTTTAATCAGAAAACAATAAAAATAAATTATATGTAAGATTACAAACAATACCTATATTTAAATAAAAGTGGAACATAGTTTTTATTTAATAAAGAAGAAAATTAGGAACTTTACGAAGAAGACTTAAAATAAAGATTGATTTTGGCGTTTTCACTTCAAAGTTAAAATATGTAATTAAGTTTCTACAAAGTTTTAAAATAAGTTTCGTGTAAGGTTTTTTTTAGTGAAAACTTTCGCAATAAAAAAAACTCTACCTTGTACTTTGTTGACACCGTCAAGCTAAGACTTCTATAAAGGAGGTATTAATAAAATAGACACAGACAGCTCTCTGATATTATGTTCTCCTGATCCAGACATTGGGATTATAGGCCATATGGGTCTGCTTGTTTTCATGGTTCGCACTTAGTAGTAATATTGTTTGTTGCGTGGAAAATAGGGACGTTTAGATCCATTTATAAAGTTATATGCCGTCTTATCAATCAAGACTTAAAAAAAACTAAATGAGTAAAATTCAGATTCATCCATAGATGCACACACCATATTATAAAACCAATTGTTTAAATGAACCTAATTATTTTAAGTAAATGATGTGTATATAATTAATATTACTTTACTTTGTTAGCTAAAATATAAAGATAATACTGTAACATGTTATCATTAAGAAAATGTAATATTAAAAATAAAAGTACGAGACGGAGAATAGCTACTAGGAAATAATGTGTACGTAGCTTTATTGATACCGTAAAAATTATCTGCTATAGTTATGTATCCCTAAATTACATCTAAATTATTATCCTAAATCAAAATGTCGAGTATTTGGGAACAAATAGTTCAATAATTCATATATTATAAGTTTTTTTAACCATGTATCAAATTTAGATGGGTATAAATTTTGAAAAAAAAAAGTAAGATAAAGCTCATTAAATATTAGTATATTTTCTGACTATGCTTAGTTTAATTAACAGCTGATAGTCACTTAGTCAACTATTACTCTAGTATAAATAATATTAATAATATGTTAAATTAAGCTTGTAATCATTTATTGTTATAACATTAACAAACATGCTTTGGTACAATAAATTGTCAAAACAACTCCCTTACAGATTACCTTTAAGATTTATAAAATGTCTTTAAAATTCAATTTTAACTAACTGTAATACTAGTTAATATTTCAGGAGATCAACCTTCAAACACCCTTTAACTTTAACTTCGTGCCTATTTTGAGTATAAATTATTAATTAAATAATGAATTATAAACTAATTTGTAGCATTAAAATCTTTGATTTCAAATTATTATTAATAATAAAAAATCAGTAACTATAATATATCTTATTAACGTTCCTGTAGGTCTGTATGTTTTGTTTCATTTTGATTTTATCTTTTTGAAATCGCCGGAGAAAGAATTTTTTTTTGAACAGGACAAAACGTTTGAATCGATCTAAGAAATCAATTAATCGAGGGTAAGGATCGATTTTCATAAAGATTGAACATTCCCACTGTGAAACATTCGTGTTCATCTCCATTCCTCCCTTCACCAAGCACCTATGAAACAGATGGGTCAGTCCTCGCTTCAATAACTACCCCACCCCCTCCCCCATTTATCACTAAATCATCATTCCTCCACCCTCCTTACGAACCTTTGAATCAAACCATCCCACCCCCGACACCCTCAAGGCAGCAGAAAAATATACTAACAGAGAAAGAAAAACGAACAGAGGAAACCTTCCCGATCAACGTAAAACCCCAAAACCAATAGCAGCTTAAAGTGAACATACGCGACCTGGGAGGACAGTAGTCAATAATCCACAAACCTTGGAGATAAAAACAACAACAGTAGTGACAATATTACTTGTCTAGGTTCAGACACAAAAAGACACAGACAACTGAACTATAAAACAACAAAATTCAATTCCAAACCTGTATTATCTTGCGGCCCACGCGGTAGACCGGAAAATTGGCCAATCTAACAAGAGCTGTCATATTTTATACAAAAAGATAATTCCTGTCAACTACACTCAGAAAACAGATATAATTTATATTTGTGAATATAAATAAACATATTATATTGATTTGAATGAATAAATGTAAAACATAAAAACAATTTGGATAACGAACACATCTGTTATGAAAAAAAATGAAAAAAATCTATTAATAAGGCCGGGAGGGGACCTGGTGGTCTAGGGTAAGGTGTCGGACTTCTGTGATGGCGGCCGGGTTCAATCCTCGGTCCCGACACAGATTTATCTGATTACCAAACCCTTCCTTCGCCTCTGATAAGACATCTTGTGAATGTGGGGAATGCCAGGCCTCCACCGTGGTTCGGATTCCACGTTAAACTGTAGGTCCTTCATTTCATCTCACAATCACCCTATCATTACACATTAGCGTAAATGCGTATAACCCGAACGGGTAGTAAGACGCGGTGATAATGATAATAATAATAAGGTCAGGCAATGTTTCATTATTATTTTATGACACCTCATTTCAGTCAGTAGCGTGTCTAATTACCTGCATACTGAGTTAAAAGTTCAAGGTTCGATTCAGTATGGCAGGAAAATAATACATTTGGTAAAATGTGATTTTTTCCTCCTTTCTCAGTTATTAATTAACTGACGGGGGCTGGATGTTTTGTCCATTCTAGGTTTAAGTTAGTTTATAATCAATGTGATTATTTAATAAGTAGGTTTAGAAAGTCCATGTTAAATACCTCTAATAAGATATATTTATTTTGTAAACAATATAAAATAAATAGATAGATCAATTAATATGAAATATTACTCACATCGGTGGACACGTGGATAAGTGTCAGGCTCATTTGGTCTGATTTGCCACAAATGTGGAGGTTGGGGTTCGAATCTATGCGAGTGTACTGAGGATTTTGCTTACTAGAAAGTCCCCCAATCTCCCTGCATACATTTTCTTTAAATCAGGGGTTATTAACTTATTTTAGTACCATGTACCTTTTTATAGGTCTGGTGAAGCCTATTTACCCTTTGTCTGGTGAAGCCTATTTACCTCTTTATCCATTTGGTAAAGCTTATAGACCTCTTTGTCCTTTGGTGAAGCCTATTGACCCCTTTGTCCATCTGGTGAAGCCTATTTACCCTTTGTAAGTCTGGTGAAGCCTATTTACCCTTTGTAAGTCTGGTGAAGCCTATTTACCCTTTGTAAGTCATCCTGATTATAGAGATGGTAATAACAATAGTTATATTACTGCAAATTTAAACTCCAAGGAGCAGTTTTATTTGAAACGTATGAAATATGCCCAGAGATAGGAGATAATTTTCTAAACAATTTCTACTCTACAATAGCTGATATCCTATCGTCTTTTAATAAATGGTTTTACTTCCAAGAAGATATGTTTCAAAGTTCCAAGAAATTAAAAGATTAATTTATTAAATTCACAATTGTTACGATTCATTGACATGCTCGTGTGACAACTACCCTTTCAGACGAACATCTATTATGATTTCTGTAAGTTTAACAGCTATGGAATATAGAAAGGGTTCTTATAAGTAGAAAAATTCTTCTAACATTAAAATTTCCAATAATTTTCTTCAAACTTTTATACACTTTTGAAATAATAAGAGATAGTTTGTAAGAGACAAACCAAAGAGGAACATTCTCGAACCACCCATAGGTGCTAGTGATGGTGGTGGGGGGGAGGGGGATGTTAAGGTGTTCCGTAGCTTATAAACGTGTGTTTTATGGCTGTTTTCTACCCGTTCGGGCTAAACGTATATTTACACAAATGTAACCGTTGAATTTAGAGGAAATGTATCCACATTTTCGTGGTAAGGGAGAGGGAAAAATGAGTGGGAAACAGGTCCAAGATTCCTAAACCGACTTTTGCAACATCACTGACAATCCAAAATACCGCAAGAGTGACACCCTAGACCATACAACCACCAATATGGGTCTTATTATATATATATATATATATATAATATATATATAAGTGTAAGTAGGGCTACATTAATTGGATGGCTACCCCTGGTTCAAACAGAAAGTAAAAATATCTCTTCATTTTATTTTTCCCGACCCAATTTTTTATTAATTTAAAAAATCTAATCCAAATTTTAAAAATTCCTACTCTTAGGTGTACATGTTCATGCGCAGAGGCTACTAATGTTTAAAATTTCAGCCCTCTATGAGCAGAAGATAGCTATCATGCAATGCTCATGACAAGCTCTTCATTTTATTAAGGTCCTTGGCCCTGTCAAGTGCAAGTCTAAAACCTATTTTCTGGGATGGAGGGCGAGAGGGTGAAAGGCGTGGCGGGCTTCACAACCGACCAAAGTATCCTTCCGTGCCAACAAGAACAGATGGATCACGTAAACCGTAATGGCGCTAGACAGTTCTTGCGGAAAAATCATACGCTTGGAAATATCAGTTTTATAAAAAAAAAAAGAATGAATTTTTAGAATAATATTTTCAACAACTTTTCAAGATAATGTATCATTTTTTATTAGGCGTTTACATTTTATATTTTTTGCTATGCAGTTGGCAGTTTCTATTGAAAAATGTCAAATGATTGATATTAGAGCACTGTTCAAAATTATAGAGGAAGTGTGTTAATACCAAATATAACTTAATAACATGCGTTATTCTTGAACAAACCGTTTCCGAAAGCAAATTGAAAAACAATAAAAATTCTTGAAAATAACCGTCTGTTTGCCCAGAAAGAAAGGGACAATCGCCTTAATATAAAAAGCTAGATGATTAATGTATCTAGTATGTTTAGGAGTATGTTTAAGGCTGGGGACTCATGAACGTATGGATTAATGGACGTGCGTACATTTGTAACAAAACGTTAATTAGTTTTACGAAATATAGTTTGACAGTAGTTGAAGTAGATGGTTTGTTCTATAGGTACGTAAAGACCTGCTATGGAGAAGATAATTGTCCTTGAAGTGCAAAAAAGTGTTTACAGGAACACCACTTGGTACCAATTGTCACATATGTGACAGAAACATGGACATTAAATATAAGAGAAGCTTGGAAAGTGGAGGCATGGGAATGAAGTTTGTGAGGAGAAAGTTAACTGCCACGAGGAGAAAAAAATACTAGGAATAAAGTTATCCAAGGAAGAGTTGGGCTACAAGGAATAAATGAGATAGCAGAAGTAGCAAGATTGAGATGGTTTGGGCATAGCATGAGTTTTTAGAGTACATGAGATAGTAGAGGAAACAAGACTGAGATGGTATTGGCATGTAATGAGGATTTGGAGTACATGAGATAGTAGAGAAAGCAAGACTGAGATGGTATGGCATGTAATGAGGATTTGGGTACATGAGATAGTAGAGGAAGCAAGACTGAATGGTATGTAATGTAATGAAGATTGGGTACAGAAATAGTAGAGGAAGCAAGACTGATATGGTATGGGTATGTAATGAGGATGGAGAAAAAGAGGATTTCAAAGAACATGTTGGAAATTAAGTATGTAGGAAAAATATATCAAGGGTGGTCAAGAAAAAGATGGAAGGAGCATATAACAGAAAGTGTACAATTGAGAGAAGAAGAATAGAAGAAATTAAAGGAGGAAGAATGATGGAAGGAAAGAGGAAGATAGGAGACATTTTACTAAACTGACCAAGCTACAAGATGTAAGCAGTTGATGATGGGCTTGACACGAAATGTCCCATTTAGAGGTTAAAGCTGTACTTCCAGACATGCTTTGCTAAGTTAATTTTTTTTAGTGAAGTGTACATTTTTATAAAACAAAATTATAACTCTAAATATTATTTAATTTTACCTAATGAAGTGATTTAAATTCAAAGAATATCTTAAAATGTAACATTGTTTTAACAAGACTCACGTCAGAAAACATTTATGGTTATTTACAAAATATATCCTTGCTAAAATATATCTTTGTAAAGGAATTTACAGATACTTCATATGAAAACTAACATATTGCAAATAAAGTCGTTGTTAAGACTTCATTTTTAATAGCAAATTCACATTCTTTAATATTTAACAAAAAATATTTAATTCAAACCCTCTCTACCCTAACCCATACAACCCGGAAATCAAAATAGGGGCCACATATTTTAAAAAAATGTTAATTTTAATTTTGCACCGCGTCTTACCACCTGTTCAATTATACGCTCAAGTACTAATTTTGCTAATGGATTAGGAATTGGAGAGGTTTAATATAGAGTAAGTGAGCCCAAATTTGCGTGGAGGAAGAGTGGAAAACCGTTAAAGAAAAACCATCCCTAGTTCACCCGAGAGATATTGGAGCCTCAATTTCCACGTCCTCGGCAGTCTATCTCAACACGAAACTATGGCTGACCTGGTGGTCTAGGAGTAATGTGTCGGACTTCTGTGCTGGGGCCCGGGGTTCAATCCTCGGTCCCGGCACAGATTTATCTGGTTGCAAAACCTTTCCTTCACCTCTGACAAGACATGTATTAATCACAACTTGTGAATGTGTGGAATGCCAGACCTCCACCATGGTTCGGATCCCACGTTAAACTGTAGGTCCTCAATTTCATCTCACAATCACCATACCATTACACATTAGCGTAAGTGCGTAAACCCGCACGGGTAGTAATACGCGGTGCTAATAATAATAATAATAATAATAATAATAATAATAATAATAATAACAACATGAAACTGGCAGGTTAGCTAACTACGCCATCGAGGCGGTTCCCATATAATTGTTGAGCTACTAATTAGGCCTACCTAGACAATGGAACTTTAAAGTACTATAGTCTTAAGAGTTGTAAAGAAACTTATTCCAACACACGTTATGGAACGGTGGTAGCCACTTTTACTAGTATATCAACACTTATTGGTTGATCTCATTAGCCTACTCTCGGGATAAAGTGCTCACCTCAGAGCCCAATGTTCATGGGTTCAAATCCAGCCAAAATCAACGGATATCCCTCAATCCGTAGAACAAATTTCTTCGTGAAGTCAAGTAAATCAGTCAGTATCGTGTTAATTGTGGTTTGTCAAAGAACACTGGCAAGTGGGCCATGTGAAAATAACTTTCCGGGCAAAATTGTCAGCTTCTTTCACGCTCGATCATAGAAATACAGTGTAGAAGGTTACGGAGAATCACCACACTACTTGTCCCCTATTACGTGAGGATTTCTACCAGACGGTGTGGGAAGCACTGACCAACCCATACAATCCATACCCAGCTCAGGATAGATAGAAATCACATCAAACCAACCTTCAGGTTATTTACTTAAGAAGACGAAAACCGCTATTGGCTAGCTGTATAATTTGTATAGCTGCTCAAATTAAACTCAATGTGCTTGGTAAATGAAGTTTATAACAAACCATTCTCTTCTCTATAAACAAGAAAATGGAATATTACAATTTCCCTGAGGCTGAACTTTGACGCATCTCACAAAGAAATATGACCACGTATATATATATATATATATATATATATATATATATATATATATAGAGAGAGAGAGAGAGGCTTTGCTCTCTCATGGTCCGAAAAGGATGAAGAGATGGTGAAACGAGAAGGGAGGGAATTTACGATTAAGTGAGTGAAAAGGGTAAATAGTTGAACCACTTCAGGACCCAGACAAGGTTCATAACGTTTCTTTATTTAAAAACTCAATATTTCAGAGACGTAGGCATAATATAATATAATAAACATCACGTAGGGCCATACAAGGTTAATTTAATTGGTTTTTAAAATGAAAAACCAAATAACTTTCATCTTTTGTCTGTTTGTAAGTTGATGAGTTATTTTAAAGAAAATTGTAAATATAAAAAAAGGGTAAAAAAAGAAATGCTTGGATGGAGAATAAAATGTTCGTTTATTTATTGGGAAGAGTAAGACTATTTAAATATGATTGTTGTGTATATATTATGATAACGTGAATAGAAATAAAGTTTGAAAATCGATGGAGGAGGCTGAGGTGGAAAGAGGAGTTTTAATGAGAGTGAAAAGCATTCATGAGGATAACAGAAGTTGTGTTAAGACGGAGAGTGGGAGGACGGAGTGGTTACGAATTAAAAAAATGGAGTGAAGCAGGGGAGTGCCCTTTCACCATTACTCTTTGTAATGGTTATGGTAATGGTCATGAACAAAGTGGCAAGGAAAATTCAGAGAGGAAAGAATGAAATCCATGATATTTGCTGATGATTTGATGGAAAGGGGGAGAAGGAAGAGGAAGTACAGGAACAACTACAAGAACGGAATGAGGAAGTGGAAGAGTATAAAGTGAGATTTATCATGGCAAAGGGTGAAGTAATGATAATTCCAAGGAAGAAGATAAAGCCTAATAAATATATAAGGTTGGATAGAGTAAAGTCTAGAAAAGTACAGGACGTAATACCCATTCAGCAGAAACCTTAACAATGATTGTAAGAGAGTCTAGGAAAGTGGAGGCCTTGAGAAAGTGAAGTTGTCAGGAGTATGTTAGCTGTTAATAGGAGAAACAATACTAGGAATAAAGATATCCAGGAAATAGTTGAGGTACAGGGAGTACATGAGATAGTAGAGGAAGTAAGGATAAGAACAAATGAGTATGTAATGAGAGTAGAGAAGGAGAAGATGCTAAAGAAAATTATGTAAATAAAGTATGTGAGTAAAAGATTGCAAGGGAGGCCAAGCAAGAGGTGGGAGAAGCAGATATTATTATTATTATTATTATTATTATTACTATCATTATTAGCACCGCGTCTTTCTACCCGTTCGGGTTATACGCACTTACGCTAATGTGTAATGGTAGGGTGATTGCGAGATGAAATGAAGGACCTACAGTTTAACGTGTATTCCGAACCACGGTGGAGGTCTGGCATTCCACACATTCACAAGTTGTGACTAATACACGTCTTGTCAGAGGTGAAGGAAGGGTTTGGTAATCAGATAAATTTGTGCTGGGACCGAGGATTGAGCTCCAGATCCCCAGTATAGAAGTATGACACCTTACCCCCTAGACCACCCTGTAACCATCAGAAAGTATGCAAGGGAGAGGAGAAGAATGGAAGCCATTAAATGAGGAAGAATGTTGGAAGGCTAGAGGAAAATTGAGGCATTTTACTTAACTGAACCAAACCGGCCACAGGCTAGAAAAAGTTGATGATGATATATACTTGGTTAAATTTTGAGTAATAAGTTTTTATATGGTGTGATGGAAGCTTATATATGAAGTATCCAAGCGTAAAAAATAGGGGTTATCCATAAATCACGTCAACTTTTTCTGTCCATTTTATTTATTCATGGTAGATAGTTTAAATACAACTTAGACGAGAGTCAGTAAATCACAGACTCGGCCTAAAGTAGCATACATCTCTATTTAGGATCTTGAGACCAGATTATTATAAATATCACTACTAGGCCTCTATGTTTATGGTGCTAAATGTTGATGTCCCAGGTTAAGATGCTTCGCAAGCTTTTTTTTTTTATTAAGTTTTAGCTAGAAAATGGCTTTGAACGATATCAGGGTTGGAGAAACCAAAATTAGTGACTCTTTTTGGTGACCTTTTTTGATCATAAAATTTCTTCAGTAAGTGGTTGAACATTTTATATTGCATATATGGGCATAATGCACTCACAAACGCCTATTAAACTTGAACTAGGTGTCAAACGTTAACCTTTTCCTTGGTAACGGTACAAACAATCGTGCAACTTGCGATTAGCGCATGCATGGTGTCTACTCAAACTTGACCAATGAAATACCCAACATTTTCCCTCATCATTTCCTAAAATTCCCGACTCAAAAGTATGTCACATCCTTCTAACTCCACTCCCCCCCTTCCACCCTCGTTTTTCTATTAATCTTTTTTATGAATAATAATAAGTTTTAAAATTAGAACATATTTTTTTAATTTGTATTAAAATTGTTTACTAGGAATTAAAAATATATTACACAGCTACAATACATAAAATGACATAATTTACTGATTTAATGATTATTGTATTTCATATTTTGAGTAAAATATCATTTTCCCGGATTTATGTGATTAATTAACCATATCAATTCCCGACTAATTCCCGTTTTTTCCCGATCACTTCAAATTCTCGGCTAGTTCCCGTTTTCCCTGATTTTCCCCGATGGTAGACACCCTGCCGGCATGGCATCATGAGTAATGGGCGACTCGACATTCGATGCATGCGCATTGTTACAATTTGCGGAGATTCAAACAAAAAATATTTTCATTACTTTATGACTAAAATATAAAAATTTCGTGACTTTTCTGGAATTTCGTGACATTCTTTGCAATTAGTAACTTTTTCGTTGACTTTCATGTCCCAGTAGACACCCTGGGGATGTCTTGTTGCCCTTAAGGTTGTTACTCTTTTCAACTGGAAGAATCGAGCGAGTGCGAACTTGTTTAAGGCCAGAGCTCAATCCACGATCCGTCGCAATGTTGGGAGGCTCTTTTCTTTCCCCCCTCCAGGTGAATGCGGGTGCTTTACCTTTAAATTTATTTTTTACCCCTTCTTCTGATTACTCCTTTAATTTAGGGTTTTCTGCGTCTTAATACCGTGTTGGCTGTAAGAATTTTATTTACTCTAATGTTATAGGGATGAGAAATAACCGCCTTAAATACATACAACCGGATTTGAACGTGACCCAGGCACAATAAAACTAAACTAGATTATTTGAGAAAACAGGGAATTGAGTAGATTGAGTAGAATTTAATAGTTTATGTAGAAATTAAAACATCAATAAACAGAGAAGATGAGCTTGACCTTAGTCCGCCCGTCCACCAATACGGGGCTGGTTATACTAATAGTTGACAATTCGGCCTCACTAGTCAGGCCAAAGCGTGATTCATACTTTGCTGAAAATTGAGAAGTAATTAACACGCTACCAGGAATGAACGTTTTCCCATAATGCTTTGCAGCACTAACATAAAAACAATGCTACCGATATAAAGAATTTTCTAACGTGAAAAAAAATCTTTTATTTTATTGTCATGGTGGACTTTTGGTTTGTGTAACAAAACAAAGACCTCCTTTATGGTCTAGAGGTCAGAGTTCTTGGCTACAGATCCAGAGGTCTCTGGTTCGACCCTGACAAGTCCAGATACTCTATGTAGGTTTGGAAACGGGTTCAACTAAGCCTAAGCCTCGCGAGGACAATGTGAAAAGCTACTTGATTAAAGACGTAATGGTTCCGGTCTAGAAAATTGAGATTAACTGCAGCAGGGTTTGTTGTGCTGACCACGTGACACCCACCATCCACAAATGCTGGCACTACATGTGTCGGCCAATCGCGGGCTGAGACACGAAGTAGTACTGCGAACAAACACAGAACGCGAGCGACATGCACACACGCTTCGATTAAAGGGTTAGTTCATATTATTTACAACAGTAGAAACATATGTCTGCTTGTATCTAACTCTGTAGGCACATGCGCAGTGATTTAATTGGTTGGTTTTAAATTTGACTGTTTCTTCCACGCAGATTTTATGGAGAAGTGAGGACAAAGCTGAGATTGTTTCTTCTAGTGCATAGCGATTGACGCAGTTTACGCTGATTTCTTGTGATTGGCTTGTCACGTGGCTACATTTCATTTCTGTTCTTGTTTTGTTCGGCAAACATGGGAATCCACAATAGGTTGGGTCGTAAGTCGTGCTTTATAGCACCCAAAGTGTCTGAAAGCTCACGTATAATCACCTCAATTTTTACCTCTCTCCTCCCTCCCCCCCCCCCCCCCCACACACAAATATACATAATATTTTAAGTGGAGCATTCGTACTTGGATCCGACCACGCGACCCGTGACAAACGCGTCGTCACGTGACTGAGCTGGTCCTATATAGAGTTCGGTTCAAACTTTTGTTTGCTCTGACGTGAGAAACGCTCGACCTCGTTCTTTTGTTACTATTTCCGTGGGACTTTAGGAGAGTTCCCATTCTGTTGGAAATATTACTACCCATGATCCTTTGTGTGTGTTTTACGGCCACTTAAGACACATCTAGGTTACTAGCCCATGCCACATAGCGAGCAGACCAGTGGTTTAGGCGCAGCGATGGCTGAAGTTTGTCCAGATAAGATGTGTTTAAAGATTTTTATGGGAGAATCTACATTGAATAAGGCCTCGCTCGATTTTATACAGAGTGGGACAGAAAGTGTTGACACATTTAATAACACTATATCTTTACTATTTTAAATATTATATGCTTCAAATTAAACCTAAAATAACAACAAAAGATTGATTATTTTCTACACACCCCTGAAATATTCTGTTTTGTGCGCCTTGAAGCTTGACATGAATTTGTGCAAGGTTTCCAGTGGGTTTTTTAAGCACCGTGTCTTAATACCCATTTGGGTTGTACGCTTATGAACTAATTATGCTAATTGGTGTAGGGAACAGGAAGGTTATATTTATAGAAAGTGTACCCGCATTTGCGCTGAGATAGTGGAAAACCATTTTGTAAAAGCTACCCTCAGTATACCCGACCAAGATTCGAACCTTGATCTACCCATCATCGGCAGTCTAGTCTACCACAATAGTAGTGCGTTAGACCAAGCGGCCACCGAAACGGGTAAAGTTTATTGTTGAATTGCTTCAAATTCCACCACAATTCGTTCTTCCAATTCCTGACTTGTTCTTGGGCGAGTCACGTAAACATTACTATTTAACATGTCCCGCAAGAAAACGTCAGGCGCTGTTAAGTCTGGTGAACGTCATGGCCTTGCGATATATCCAAAAGCGCCTCTTTAGCTCAGTGGTAGAACACTGGTCTAGTAAACCAGAGGTCGTGAGTTTGAAACGCACAGGAATCATATTTCTCCTTCATTTGTAGTAGAAATATTATTACCCGCCTCTGTGGCGTAGTTGGCTAACGCTCTAGTCGTGTTGAGCTAGACTGCCGAGGATGGGGAGATCGAGGTTAGAATCTTGGTCGGGTGAACTGGGGGTGGTTTTTCCTAAATTGCTTTCTACTCTCCTTCCACGCAAATGCGGGTTCACTTCCTCTAATTTAACCTTCCCAATATCTAATCTATTAGCGTAATTAATACTTAAAAGCGTATAACCCGAACGGGTAGTAAGACGTGGTTCTAAATTTAATATATCTCCAAATAGTAAAACCAGGTGACCAGGAAATATTGTGTGAATCACTTCCAATGATACTCGATCTTTCTAGCCCCTGAAATGCAACGTAAGGGAACGGATACCAACAGTAACTATCCACACAGCACGAACATCGGCCTACTACGAGGACCAACCAACCTCCGGCTGGCCACCCAAACACAATCCTGGCGCCGGGAATGGACTTTTCTATTGTGGGGCCTGTTTGGGGAGTCGCGTTTACTCAACTCTCTCCCAAGAACAATTCAGGAACTAAGGTGGGACAAATGTGGACGCGAGGAAAAAACCTGTGTTTTTGCAGTTTTTATGGTAAAATATTTTTTTGGCCAAAATAATAAAAAAAAATTACTTCCATACATACATGTAATATAATTTTATTCACAGTGTGAACACATAATTTCTTTAATACCTGCCAATGGTGTCCTGGAATTTAATGACAACTTTTTTTTCTCCATTTAAAAAGTTTGTTAGATAATGCCACACAGATATTCATGAACTGTTGAAATCAACAGGTGAAGAAAATTAAGCTATATATTTGTACCGAAGCCATATTTGATTTATTTTGTATACAAAAAAAGTTTTGTCATAAAAACTGCAAGAACACCCGTCTTTTCTCACGTCCTTTTCCAACCCACCTTAAATCAATTCAATAAGAGACATTACACAACTTAATGTCAAGATTTGAAATCACATACAACAATGAACTACATTATATAATTGTGTCCATCTTAAGAACTTTTTTTTTATCAATTCAAGATTATGTAAAAAAAATTCAATCCTTTGTAGTTATTTTAAGTTTAATTTGAGGCATTTAGTAACAAAACAGTAAATATATACTATAGTTTTATTAAATGTGTCAACACGTTCTGCTACCCTGTAGTTAGGCATCTTTTTACCATTCACACCACGATTACAACTTTAAGACAACCACACCCCTTTCACACCTCTCTTTATATTTATTGAACCAAAACATTCAGGTAATAACTGATACATTATTTCTATTCAAAGATAAATATTTTATTTACTGATATACAATCGTACAAAATCCTTGTTTCCGTGAAGATGAAAACAAACAATGACTGTGTATCTGAGCCATCACGCACACAGCAGAAAAGCTAGAAATTCACTAGAAAAATTTGTTTTTGGGTGAAAGCTACTATTTTGCTGACACCTAACCCTTAAATTGATTATTGCTTTGTCATTATCAGATAAAACATTTTCTCGTAATTTTAATAAATGTTCTTATCAATGTATACATGTATGGGATATGATATTTAAAATGTCTGGTTTACTTTTGAAGAGTTGGGGTCTTATTTAGGTTAGATACGCACTGGTGGTCCTGTGGGTCAAAACGTCTGGCTCGTATCAGGTTTATAATTACTGGAAGGTTGAGTTTAGAATGTCAGCCTTGTACACTGTGAAGTTGGTTTGTATAATTGTGATTTATGATTGTGGTTTTATCATCCTCTTTCCATGATAATGTCAATTTGTATTTTTCTAACTATCTTCTTTATACTTACCCACTTTGGTGGGGAATGGTCTAAGGCGTCATTCTCGTGTTGGATTGGCCTGCTAATGATGTTAAGATCGAGGTTCGAATTTTGGTTAGGTCTACTGAGGGTGGTTTTCCAAAATGGTTTTCTACTCCCCTTTCACGCAAATGTGGTTGCACTTATCTAAATTAAATCTTCCTAATCCTTAAATTATTGTAGCTAATACATAGGTGGATAAACCAAATGGGTAGTAATACGCGGTACGAAAACCAATAAAAACATGGACATTGAATGTAAGAGAGACTGAGAAAGTGGAGGTCATGGGAATGAAGTTTGGGAAGAGCATGCTAGTTGTCACGAGGAGAAACAGGATTAGGAATGAAGTTATCAAGGAGAGAGTAAGAGTACAGGGAGTACATGAGATAGTAGAGGAAGCAAGACTGAGATGGTATGGTCATGTAATGAGGATGTTGGAGTACATGAGATAGTAGAGGAAGCAAGACTGAGATGAATGACATGTAATGAGGATGTTGAAGTACATGAGATAGTAGAGGAAGCAAGACTGAGATGGTATGGTCATGTAATGAGGATGGAAAAGGAGAGGTTGCCAAAGAAAATGATGGAAATGAAGTATGTGGATAAAAAGACCGCAGGAGAGGCCAAGAAAGAGATGGGAGGAGCAGATAACAGAAAGTGTTCAAGTGAGAGAAGAAGAACGGAGGAAATTAAAGTAGGAATACTGATGGAAGGATAGAGGAAGATGGAGGCATTTTACTAAACTGACCATACCAACCAGGTGGAAACAGTTGATGTTTATTATTATTATAACTACAGTATATTAAGATGTAATAATTTAATATATATATAGACCCTACTTTAATTTGAGCTAGGATTGATGGAAAAATATTGATATTGCTAATTTAATGATGAGTAATCAAAAAGTTTAGTTTAAAGTTTAATAACCACAATCGAGAAGAATAGGAATTGTGACATCTCAAATTTGAAAAATACAAAATTACAGAGTGTTTTACGACAAATTCAAGCTATCTGTTTATTTACACTAATGGGGTGGAGTGGCCAGAAGATAGAATTTAGGGAAAGCATACCAACAGCCAAGAGGAGGGAAAAAAGGGTCGGGAATCGAACCCTCACAATCCCGTTTCCGGAAAACCAGACCTAGAAAATATTATTTCCCCATCTACCGCCTGGTGCGTGTTGTTATTCACCTGTAGTTATCATAAACTATCCAACTTAGGTGGTTGCATGGTCTAGGGAGTCACTTTTTGAAATTTCGGGCTTTTCGATGATGATGAAGATGATGATGATGCTATCTATGTTTGAATCCCAGTTAGGTGTGATTATTTTCCTACACTCCTTCCATACAAATGTAGATAAAATTGTTCTATATTAAAGCTCTTTTTTTAGCACCCCGTCTAACTACCCCTTCGGATTGTACGCATATGTAATTATTACGTTAATAAACTAGGGACGAGGAAGGTTAGATTTTAATGAAGTGTACTCGCATTTGCGTGGAGGGATAGTGGCGAAACTATTTAGGAAAATCCACCCAAAGTAGACGCGACCAATGTTCGAACCTCGATCTCACCGTCATCACCAATATAAACTACTGTGAGAGTGGCGCCTTAGACCACGCAACCACCAAAGTGGTTTGGATTAAATCTTCCTCATTCCTAATCCATTAACTTAATTTGTTAATCTCCGTATAATCCTAATGGGTTGTGAGACGTAGAGACAAAACAGAGACGAAGAAAATAATACATGTATTGAGTGAATTCCCTTTTACTTACTTTACCAAAGCTTTTTACCTTAGAACCAACCATTTGTAGGCTTTTATTAGATAGTACAAATAAACAAAACTACGCTTTAATGACATAATTAGACGTGTTTGGCCAACAAAGCACACATCAAATACGTATCAAACATAAAGGCTCTGTCAGAAATCAGATATATTACGTGGGAGGTGTATTCTGACTGAAACTTGTATGAATAATTGACCTAACGAAACACACAAGTTGCTGGAGAACGATACAGTCCAACTTTCGTGTAAAGGATCTTTCATAAAATAAAAAATATAGGTCTATATATTCTTTAAGCCAAAGTTGATAAAAAAATTTGACTATTTTATTATCTGTATCTCGGAAATAACACAATACTCTCTCAGTAGTGTAGACTGCCGATGACAGGGAGATTGAGGTTCGAGTCTCGGTTGGATGGGTGAAAAGTGTTTTTTTCTAAAATCTTTACCACGCTCGCACCGCGCAAATTGGTTATACTTCTTCTAAATATAACATTCCTAATCACTAAATCCTTTAGAGTAATTAGTTTAAGTGTATAAGTCGAAGGGGTATTAAGACGTGGTGTTAAAAATAATATATATCACAAGTGAGAGCCTCAAGTCATATTACTTGACGTATGAATACGTTAAAGTAGATCTCTACCTCAATTTTCATACAAATTGACATATCTCTCTGCTTGAAAAGTTACTAAATCTACTTTCCTGTTGCGTATAGTCCAAACGGGTGGAAAGACACGATACTAAAGAAAACTTTCCTGTATTCATAGGTCAAGTAATGTAAACTGCAGCTGTCATTTTACATATATATTAACAACTAGCCAATAACACGTGCTTCGCGCTGGTTTCGTATCTTTTGTCATTATGAAACTGTTCAAAAACTACCCTCTCCCCGTTTCACTCTCTTAGAGGCTTGGTTTCTAAAAATGGCCAAATAAATGGTCCAGCCCGTTATTTGAAAAAGCAAAAAAAAAAAAAAAAACTCTCTGAAAAATGTAATCGTTCCAGCTCATGTGGTTTGGAATAAACGGTAATAGCTGTAAAAATGTTCCAATCCCGTTTAATCCCTTTGGAGGTTACTAATCAAAATTAATTTAGTATAGTTTTCCATAGTACCCTCCGATGTATAACTGGGCCAAATTTCAGCCTTTTAGCTATCATAGAAGAATCAAATAGCCGAAGCTATTATTTATGCTATTTTATTGAGGAATTCTCCATCAAAATATCATTTTCTGGAAATTTAAAAATGACTCCTGGACACGGGAATCGAACCTGGGGCCTTTGGCTTAGTACGCCAATGCTCTAACCACTGAGCTACCCAGGAATCGTCCCGTACCCAGGGTCATTCTTCACTCATAGTTTAAGGCAGAGTCTATGATGGACGTGCGGAAATCATTGGCTACTAATGAGGGATTTCCTCAATAAAAAAGCATAAACAATAACTTCGGCTATTTGATTCTTAAATATGCGATCCCTTACAATTATAATATTGTACAAATGGCAGCATTACGCCAACTACCGAGTCGAAGGTGATAGCTCGCGATCTAAATAAAAGAAATCACACAGTAGCAGCCGATCATTTCCGCACGTCCATCATAGACTCTGCCATAAACTATGAGTGAAGAATGACCCTGGGCACGGGACGATTCCTGGATAGCTCAGTGGTTAGAGCATTGAAGTACTAAGCCAAAGGTACAGGGTTCGATCCCCGTGTCCAGATGTCATTTTTCCAATTTTCAGAATATATCACAGAAGAGGCAGAGTTTACGACGAGTAAGTGAGGGTTTTTGCTTTTATTCATACAGATAAAATAACAATACTAATATAGTAAGACGTGATCATTTTCAGCCAAAAAAGATATGGTTGCATTAATAAAAATCCAATCCAATAGGTGAACGTGAAAGTAGTGTGTCATGTTTGTTTGGGCATTCTGAAAGGATAAGTGTGGATCGGCTGACGGAGCAAATATATGAAGGTAGAGATTGTGTATTAAAATGTGGGGGTATACCATGTAAGACGTGGATAAATGTTGAAGACGATTGTGTGAGAAAGAGAAACATTAAGAGTTTTAATAATAAAAGCGCATGTATGACTCTGTGTATGGATGTTGTTGAAGTGAAGGGAGTATGCGAGGATAGGGAAGTGTGGAGAAAGTTCGTGAGGAAGGATTAAGTACGGAGTTGTTTTTTGAGATGTATGCAAGTTTTCTTGTTCACCCCGTAAAGGGAACGGCGTAATTAGGTATATATTTATATATAAACACTCATATATATGGTATATATGTATGTATTTTAGTATATTTATGTATGTATGAAAGTGTGTGTGAAGATGTGTATATATATATAAAGGCGCACAAAATATTCATGCTTAATAAAGTCCAGGTATAGAAACTTTCCTTGATCTCAGATATGTCCCTTCTTATGAAAATTGGCCTGTACCACTCCAAGAAAGAATACAGTAATATAAGTGATATAGCTCCCCATGATAGATAACGATCGGTGTAGTTTTTTTGTTTTTGTTTTTTTGTTTTTCAATAACATCGTGAAATATTCCCATAGAACGAATCGAAACAATAAAGTTTCACGAGACGCCCGAAAGGTTATTGTCATCGATCGGTCGCATTACGTGAATAAAATATGACTTGGATATTACTTACCCTGAGCAGGTAATATAGGTTAGAGTTGAATGGGCCACTCACCTGAAAAAGAAAAAGTATTATATTAAACAAAACTAGTTAAATGAACCATGGGTATAATCCGTTTGAATCACCGAAAGGTCTACTCTAAGATCTCACACACTCTCAATAGACTAGTCTACCAATAATGAGGAATAGATCTGGGTTCGAATCGCGATAGGGTGTGAAGAGAGTAGTTTTATTAAAATTTCCTTCCACTCTCCCTTCACATATAAATTCTAGCTTCTAGTCCACTTTATTCTACCTAATCTCCTCCAGAACCACGTATTAAAATTTTCTAAACATTTATCCTCCTTTAACCTCGGGGTCCATGTTTAAGATTCATACAAAGTAATGTTCCATAAGTAACATTGCCTCTGTTTCTTCCTCATTTACAAACAGTGTACTGAGGATCGTTTATCCTAAAATGGATCTCCACTGGCATTCCACGAAAATGCGGGTATTCTTTCTCTAAATTAAACCTTCCTAATAATTATCATCTTAGTGTAATTACAAAGGAGTACAGACCGAACGGATAGTAAGACGTGTTGAACAAATAAAAAATGGACGCTAAATGCAAGAGATCTAGTAAAGTGGAGGCCGTGTGAATGAAGTTTGTGAGGATCATGTTAACTGTCACGAGGAGAAAGAGGATACGGAACGAAGTTATTGAGGAAAGAGTGAGAGTACAGGGAGTAGATGATATAGTAGAGGAAGCAAGGTTGAGGTGGTATCAACATATAATGAGGATGTTGGAAAAGAAAACAAAACTGAGATGGTATGAACATTTAATTGATGTTATTGGAGTGGTATCCTCTTCTTGTTGAAAGTAGCCTTGGACCTATCAAGACAAGACAATGCAGTAATAATATACATCAGTTTATCCCTTAAGGCAACCGCCTTAGTCGGTGAGAAAATATCTTATTATTATTATTAGCACCGCGTCTTACTACCCGTTCGGGTTATACGCACTTATGCTAATGTGTAATGGTAGGTGATTGTGAGATGAAATGAAGGACCTACAGTTTAACGTGGAATCCGAACCACGGTGGCGACCTGGCATTCCCCACATTCACAAGATGTCTTGTCAGAGAAAATATCAATCACTGTCAGGCAATAAGACTTAAAACACATTTGTCTGTTTCATTTTATGGAAATAATTCGCTTGTCTATCTACACTGTAAGAAAAATCTGTGGTAAAATTCCCATACATGTATTGGAAGTAATTAACCCATACAAGTATTGAAGTTTTCCCATACACAGTCATGGGAAAAGTGCCACACATCGGTAGTAATTTTCATGTACTGGGTCGGTATTTTTCCAATGTTTGGGTATGGAAAAAATACAATTTCTCCTTTATGTTGATTGTATTTTTCTTATACTTCGTTGGTATTTTTCCCATACCTGTGTATGGAAAAATTAATATTTGACCGCCATTAAGATTGTGATTTTTATATACTTGATTGGTATTTTTCCCATACCATACAAATAATACTTATTTAGGCACTTTAAAATCTTTTTACCTATAAGTGCACATAAGGAGCACATCACATCAGATCACTTTAAAAGAATTCAGATAACATCAAAAAGGACTTACGCGCTTTAAATAAATAAAGTGCACTAGGGTAAAAGTGCGCTACTATTCAGCAATAGCCTATATTTTAAGTTAATAAAATAGTTTGGTAGGATACCTAATCTTTTTCGATATTACAAATGATACACCTATTTTAATAAGCTTTAGTTACATGTAGGAAAATGATAGCTCAATCTCTATACAAGATGAAAACAATTTTAATCACAAAATAAACAACTGCCACGTGGTGTTTTGTTCTTATTACAAAGTTAGGTTAAACAAGCGAAATTCCTCCATTATTCACATCATGAATTATATTAATAAATAATTAGCTTGTTCTTCACTAAATGGTGAGAAAATACAGCATCAAATATACTCCTTTAACAAAAAAATTAATAATTCGATAACTTGTTTATTTACACTATGTTCTTCTCTAAACAAATATGGCGAACTACTTCTGAACTTGAAGACAAACGTGTCTCTCTCTCGCTCTTTCTATTATAGCGCATGCGCACTGAGCTACGAATCGGTGTTTCCCATTCAAGTAGAAATTTTCCCATATAAATGTATGGATACTTTTGGGTGCATTGGAAATGTTCCATAGACATATGGGAAAATTCCGATGTCCGTATGGTATATTAAAAAGTATGGGAGAAATACAATATTGTTGTATGGAAAATTTATGATTATTTCTTACAGTGTAAGCTTATACCAACTTTCACCTACAACCACACTTTGTCATGTCAATAAGAACGAGGGGAAAGAAAACTACGAAACTTCTTATCTGAAGGTAAGTAGGAAAGTTCACTGATAGTTCTTGAATATCTTAACATTTTCTATTGTGATCCTATTAACAAATAACATTAGGCTTGTTGGTTGGAGAAAGACTAGATCTTGAGCTCTTTTTCATCTCATTGCTGCACACAAATGTTTAAAAATTCGTTGAAAACGAGCTTTTGTCATGTTTTCACACGTTATTATTCTATTACTAAAAATAAAACTATAATTATGTTCGGCCGGGGTTCAATCCTCGGTCCCGGCACAAATTTATCTGATTACCAAACCCTTCCTCTACCTCTGACAAGACATCTTGTGAATGTGGGGAATGCCAGGTCTCCACCGTGGTTCGGATTCCACGTTAAACTGTAGGTCCTTCATTTCATCTCACAATCACCCTACCATTACACATTAGCGTAAGTGCGTATAACCCGAATGGGTAGTAAGACGCGGTGCTAATAATAATAATAATAATAATATAATTATGTTTGTTGAGGAAAAAGATCCCTGTTGTAATCTTTCGACTTTATTTTTGATTGAAACATATTTTGAAATAATGCATCGAGGAATTAAATATTGCGTTAGAGCTGAACTTCTATGACGCAATTTCTCGCTTACTAAGGCGGCCCCCTTAATATTAAGAATTAGAGGTGTGAAAAGTTCGTTTTTTTTCAATCCAAAGCCAAGTCAAATTGAATATAATATAATATGAAGTATTACTCTATCCAAATAAAATTGAAAATATGTTATATATATTCAAAAAATTTGAAAATATCTTCATGTAATTTCACTAATTATTATATAAATTGGCAAAATATAGTGGTTGATCTAAATCAATAAATTTCTTTATTATTATAACGGGTTATTTAAATACTTAAAAATATTATCATGATTATTATAACAAAATATGAATATTAATATGTATTTGTCTATGAATATTTTTATTTATGAAGCTTTTTTTTTATTGTCAGGGCTGACATTTATTTATAATCAAAAGTAAAAGTTAATAAAATATTCAAGGTGAAGTCAAAGCTTCGAAAGCGTCACATACCGCTATTAAGAAACTTCACGTACAATATGAGAACACAGGATTATGACAGTGTCTAACTTTGAAAACTAACTTTACCAAAGACAAACAATACGTAACACCCTCAAACTTGTTGTTAGAGAGGTGTAATATCTTGGTAATAGGATCGAGCTGTAACAATAACATATTCATATCTGAAACATATCTGTCTGTAACACTTCTCTATTAGGCTATATGCCACGGGTTCGATTACAAGTACGACTGGAAATGATTAGTTGATAATTGGAGCGTAATCTCCATGTTTATATATATAAACAATTTAGTTTATAACGTAAATTCCGTTCACGATAGGTTTTTACCTGGATGACAGCTCATAAATCATATGTTTAGGTTTTGGGTTGCCAACACTTGTAAAATATCACAGTTTTGTTGTAAATGTAAAGATATTTAATTACCTGTAATATATTACATTTAAAATAACGTAAACTTAAGTTTTCTCACACTATTTCATTTTTTTAAATAATTTATTTTTATCCAACTCGAAACATATATTTTAAACATAATTAAAAGTACTTATTTTTCGTTTTGGAACGTTACTGATTTGGTGTAGTGCACACATCAATATCTTTTAATACAGGCATCGTATTTACTTGGAAAAGAGAAAATTGTTGTCATTTTTTTTTTTTCATACAATGAATGATTTTATGATTATTTTATCGTATTTTGAAATATTTAATTGAATAAAATACTTTCACCAACTGCGTGTTTGCATCATTATAAAAAAAACTTGTTTACCGTTATGTTCAATCATATGGTTTAGATTCGTTAGTCGCCATTTTAAAGATATGTTCGTTAGAAGTTTTTGTGAAAGTGGGGTTTATATTTTTTAAGGGGAATAAAACTATAAATAAACTTTGTGTCCGACCTCAAATAAATATATAAATAATATTGACCTAAAATTACTGTGGTTAAAACCCGCCTCTGTGGCGTAGTTGGCTAACGCGCTTGTCGTGTAGAGCCCGACTGCTGAGGACGGGAGATCGAGGTTCGAATCTCGGTCGGGTGAACTGGGGAGGTTTTTTACTAAAATGTTTTCCACTCTCCTCCACGCAAATGCGGGTTCACTTCCTCTAATTCAACCTTCCAAATTCCTAATCCATTAATGTAATTAGTATTTAAGCGTATAACCCGAGCGGGTAGTAAGACGCGGTGCTAAATAATAATAATAATAATAATACTGTGGTTAACTATCACATTAATATATTACCATCTGTTTTCATTACAGTCACCCAAAGTGATAGATGTCAGCTGTTGGCGTAGTGATATATTAGGGATTACTTCTAGTAACATTTAGAGCTGTCATCCAGGTAAACTTAGCTCGTGAATGACTTATAGTTAAAGTCCGTATTACCCGCTTCGGTGGCCACATGGTCTTATGTTGGACTAAAATTCCCTAAGACGGCGATATCAGTGTTTGATCTCAGTCAGATACACTGAGTAATTTTCCCTAAATTGTTTTTAACTCTACAATTAAAATTTGGGTACACTAATTCTAAATTAATCTTTTCTAATCCCTAACAAATCATCGTAATCAGTACTTAAGTGTATACAAACCGAACGGGTAGTAAGACGTGGGGCTAAAAAAGGCAGGTAGCTGAATAGTATCCATTCAGACATTTCTTAAACAAGCACCACAAATATAAAGTCTGATTTGTATCCATTATTATAATAACCACAAAATTCTGAATTGTATCCATTCTGATATGTATCAATTTAATTGCGGAAGTTAGTTCGATAAACCCACCATGTTTATGGAAAATATTCAACAACTGTTGATTGTATCAGAATGTGAAACATATTTAACTCTACTCAAGCAACATTTTATTTATTTAGGCCAAAAAAGTTTGCTATAAAATAACTGCAAACTCACTGGCTTTTTCTGGTGTTCTCGTTATCCTTCACCTTAAATCAACTCCAATTAAATATCTGTGCGGATCCCAGAATCAAACCCGGATTCCTATTGCTCGACCACGGTGACCCTGAACCTATCGATCTGCTACTGTGTAGAGGATAAATCCGTTCTCAGAACCGCATTCCCCACCTCAACCCACCCTACAGGATATAACTCCTGACAAGGCGGAGGACTACTAGACCCAGGAAACGCTGAACCTAGAAAAAAACAACAAAAAAAAAACCCATCCAAGGTGCGAACGTTATGTTTATGCCGCAGTGCAGGAACACAAATCTACAGCACACGGACGTAACGCCCTTTGTCTCACGGTTCCAGAGGGTATCAAGGATGAGGGGGAGGTTTCCTAACACTGTAATATGGGGCGTTATTGCACCGCGTGTTATATTTCTCACCTTGAAGACCTCCCATCCTCGCTACGACCTTTAAAACTGAACACATATATGCACGCGTTTGGCGCGAGGTCTATACAGATTTCAAGGCGATACAATATCACAAGGCTCCTTCCTTTTTACTTTCTTGTGGCCCCTCGGATAAAGAAAGTATTGTGATCGTAAAAAAATCAAATTTGAGATTTTAATGGACCTCTTGAAAAAAAAAGTGGCAATGATGTTTGTCTGTCTGTTAGTGGGACTAGAGCCAAAACAATTTTACCGATGAGGCTATGACTTTGTATTATATAATTTAAAAATGACACCTGGAAACAGGTATCAAAGCCGGAACCTTTGTCTTAGTACGTCAATGCTCTACCATTGAGCTATCCAGGAGTCGTCCCATACCCAGAGTCATTCTTCACTCATATTTTAAGGCAGAGTCTGTGATGGACGTGTGGAAATCGTCAGCTACATATGAGAGATCAATTAAGATCACGGGCTATTAGATAACGCAGGAGCTTCGACTCGACTGACAAATTGTACAATGACAACTATGTGGATGCGCAAATCACTATGTGTTAAATAGACAAGCTATTATACTGGTTCATTACATTTATAGCCGTATCTAAATATCATATTCTTTAAATTCCACTCAACTCCCCGAACTAGGTTTCATTTTATCAGAACTCAAAATATAATACAATTACCTCATAGATTTAAAAGCGTTTTCCCTATAAAAAAGATATATTATAATTATATATTTGCATCCAATAGCCATTTCCTAAGCTTGTCCTTTCCATTATTCCTTTTAAGTGTTCTAAAATTCATTACAATTATTTTTTTACTCTCTTTTGTGTTTTTTTTATATTCTTTAAATTGAAATGGTCACGGTGTTCTGAGTAACATCACTATATATATATTATATATAACGTGTATATGAACGGGGAAAAAATCCGGACTAACTTTTACTTGATGACTTGTGAAGTGTTGTATATTATATTATATCGTTAACTTTATGGGGACCCGCCTCGGTGGCGTAGTCGGCTAACGCACCAGTCGTGTTGAGCTCGACTGACAAGGACGGGGAGATAGAGGTTCGAATCTCGGTCAGGAGAACTGAGTTTTTTCCCCAAATGATTTTCCACTCTCCTTCCACGCAAATGTGTGTTCATTTCCTCTAAATTCTACCCTCCCCCTTCCTAGTACATTTGCGTAGTTAGTACTTAAGCATATAACCCGAACGGTTAGTAATACGTGGTGCTAAATAAATAAAAATAAATAAATACAAACTTTGTGGGTGGTGATACCTGTTGGAGAAACTAAGAAGTTTCCAGAAAAAACTTAAGAGTATTTATTAATTGCGATGTGTTTGGTTTTTGTTTTATTAAGTGGACCAGTCTCAGCATCAAATCTTTTTTTTTTCGCCTAATTTTTTATATTCTAAGAATCAATTTTATTTACGTTGGTGGGACTTTTTTTTACCCCTGAACTGCAATGTAAGGATACCACCAACCTGTGGTTCCAGTAAGCTCGGGGCAATGACCCACACAGCATGAACCTCAATAGAGGTACAGTATATCACAAAATGGTGCCTTGGCACCTCTTTCTGCTGTTTGTGGACATAGCCTGGCCTGGCCACTTCGCTCACTAGGAGCTTCGTACATTTTCTTGTGGAGCTTATTATTATTATTATTATTATTATTACTATTAGCACCGCGTCTTACTACCCGTTCGGGTTATACGCACTTACGCTAATGTGTAATGGTAGGGTGATTGTGAGATGAAATGAAGGACCTACAGTTTAACGTGGAATCCGAACCACGTTGGCGGCCTGGCATTTGGAACTTGTTAAAGAGTCATGTTTACTTTACTCACTCAAAAACAATTCAAGAACCTAGAGAAATAATAAAAGGAAGTTGAAATAATTCACCAAGAGAGATTGCAAAAAGTCAGGTCAAGTTTCCAGAAGTGCATACAACCATGTATTATTATAATAGTGGCCATCTTAAGTAGAGTGTTAAAAAAAATTATAAAGGGTACGTAGAAAAGTTTCAATCTCTTACTATCATTTAAAGTTTAATTTGAAGTATTTAGTAATCAAAATAGTAAAGATATAGCGTTGTTTAGTGTGTCAACGCTTTATCCCCACCCTGTATATGGTACACCCCAATAGTGAAACTGGCAATTTTATGTTAATTGGGTGAACTGCTGACCATTTTCGTAAACTGGCTTCTTTGTTTGCATTAACTCTTGCCCATTTCAAGAACTGGAACTTGTGTTATAACTACTACAATCTTAACTGAAATTCGTTTTACGGCTTTATATCAAACCAACCTAACATAACTTAACATAACATCCATCATAAAACTATTAAAAGTTATAACTTAGTCCAAACCTGTTCTTCACGGTTCCATTTCACAAACAGGTAAAAAAAACAAAAACTCGTCCTATTCATGACTCGGGTTAACGTTTGGAGCTGCCAAGTTCATTAACTGGATCATTTTTTGCCAGTTCATGAATTGGTTAAAAAGAGGGTTTGGTTCACTGAATGGGCAGATATTTGCCCAATCAATGAACTGTGCAATCTCCCAAATGGTGTGTAGCATAAATATTATAAATAAATACACTTATTAATTTTTAATGTACTCAGCGTCTTATTGCTCGTCTGGTTCTATGCACTTATTTTCATTGTTTTGGTAGAAATGAGAAGGTATAATTTAGAAAAAGAGTATGCGAATTTTCTTGTAGATAGTATAGGAAAACCTTTTAGGAAAAAAAAAGGCTGTGTTGAGATTTGAACCCAGACCTTCTCCACCGCTAGAATAAAGGGACAAGATAAGAGTGGCGTCTCTGTCCGCGGGCCACCTGTGCAGATGTACTGACCATACAAATAATCTATCTTAGTTATTATCAACTTCAATGTTGAGAATTTATTTTACCTTCTCTTTTTTTATTTAGGTCAACAGTACGAATCTTCTTTTCTTCAGTAGAGTTAAAAGCTTCGTCCACGATGATGTGAAGATAGTTCGTTCATTTAGGTAAAAGCATTTTAAATGGTGTGGTGAGTTGTATTATGCCATCTTGCCACACCTCACATACCTCCATTGAAATCCAAATGTATTCGACAGACAAGCGGCGAGAAATGGAGCTTAGTTGGTTTCGTGACTAGAATGGGGGAAAGGAAATGTGTGTATAGACGTAAAATGAAGCTATCTAGTCGTAGTATTTGTATAGGTTATATCACTTTTCATCGACTGACTGTAGACACCTTGCATTTTGAGGATACAAAATGATATTTTAGTTGTTCCATTCAAGAAATTAATTATTTATCCAAAAACACATTTTATTTATGTACATATTGTCAAACTCCGTGGTCTTCTCAGGAACCAATTATAGCGGGTTTAAACCCAGCCAATGTCAACGTATTTTTCTTGAACGATAAAAATCCGTAGCACAACTTCCTTGGATGGTAAGTAAGGCTGTCGGTTTCGTGTCGACTGTGGCATGTAAGATAAACCTGGAAGGTATTTGAAAATACCTTTCCAGCAAAATTGGTAGGTCTGTTTGATCTCGCTCATAGAAATTCTCGTGCGCTAATATAATCATTTGGTTCAGAAAGTGCACGTTAAATACCTCAAATAAATTAATGTACATAAACTAAATTAAATATTTGACCCGATCTTCGCACAGTTAGCCGCATCAAACTATATAAAATTAAGACATTAAACATTTGGCTACCATCATTTCGATAGATCCTTCATTTACAATCCTGAGCTAGTTATGAAAATCACAAAAATAGCAATTAATAAATAGTAATGAAAAAGCTTTGAAATAAAATATTACCTAGTCCACAAGCTGAGTGCACAAACAAACGCAAACTATTGACAATGCAATATTTACCTAAGCACGATCATAATTTAAGTGAAACAAATTAATTTAGATTGTTACAGAAACATGTTGGAGGAAAAAGCATAATATTTCACCAAAGACCATAAATGAAATAATAGATACTGTAATATATTACTTAGCACAGCGTCTTACTACCCGTTCGGGTTAAACGCTTAGGTAATAATTACACTAATGGGCTAGGAATGGGGAAGGTTGAATATAGAGGAAGTGAACCCGTATTTTCATGGAGGGAGAGTGGAAACAATTTTAAGAAAAACCACCCTCAGTTCAGCCGAGTGAGATTCGAACCTTGATATCCCCGTCTTGGCAGTCTAGCTCAAAATGAAACTAACGCGTTAGCTAACTAGCCACCGAGGTGGGTCATATAATAGACTCTGTTACAGAACTCTATTAATTGCTGAGCATCAATTATTTCCCAAAGAGAATCTCGGGTCCCCAAGCTATGTCGCCAGAATCTATTTAGCTATGTCGCTCCTAGATAAGTAAAATTTGAAAGATAAATTAGCGCCTATATGTAGGCCTAGCTGAAATCCTAATGAATCAACTTTAAGATCTTATTTAACATTGGTATCTCTTTATTTCTAGATGATTCACGTCTACCTTCGCAAAGTTAAATTTTTCCACTATATCGAGAAAGTATTATTTGTTTTAGTTTGGGACATTTATAGCCCTGGTTTAGCCCCAGTAGTGTCTCTTTGTGTGTCCGTATCTCGGCATAGACCCGTCTACATATTGGGCTAAAAACTCTGTCTCTAGAGATTTCATGTTTTCCCACAGATATTTTTGAAAACATAGATCTACCCCTAAAATTAAGGATAGTTTAGTTAAAGGTAGAAAGAGAAAAAAACAATTTGATCGAAATCGTCTCTAATGATTTTGATTAAAACTCGTGTCTAATCAAAGTTTATAAATACAAACAAAATGGTGTATTTCTTTGTCCGGGGATAATTAATTAGATCATTACTTCCCAAACTTTTTAGAACAATGACCCAGTTTTAAAAACGACAAAAGCTCGTAACTCGTTTGGCATTAATGAACATATGAGGTTATTCTTTCGGAATTTTTTTCAACTTTAATTTTTTTTTATAATTCTACAAAAACCTTTTCTTTTTTTCCCATAATGAAGCTAAATAGTTTAAGGCAGGGGTTCCCCAACACCATGTTTGAGAGCTACTTTCAAAGGTCTAAAGTTTTCATGAGCTACCCAGCATACAAATTTGTTGTATCGCGTATTGGCTGATATTGATTTGGCATCAAACTGTTGTTAAATTAGAGGTAGGGGGGAACCAGGAGGTTCTGTTGCTTGCAAATAATGTAATTATCATGGAAGTAGTGTAAAAATATTAGTAGGTAACACAATCATTATTCATTATTCAAACATGATAGAAAAACATATTTAATAAAACTTAGTGTGTATGTTACTGATAATAATGGCATTAATTCTCATCCACAGTTTATTTGGATCTCGATGTTTTGTAAATATTTTGCCTCTTTCATTGTAATAGAGTTACCAAGAGCCTTATATTATATTGGATTTTCACAGCCCTTCATTTGTAAAATGGTGACTCAAGACAGGTAAATCAGAATAACGCCTTCACTCAGAGTGCAACAAGAGCCAGAACTAAGTAATTTCCCATCGAGACAAGAGGCCTCACATATCATCAACTTGAGGCAAACCTCTTCAACGATAAACCACCCTAAGAAATGAAACAAGAGACAGAACTGGATAATTTCCCATCGAGAAAAGAGGCCTCACATATCATCAACTTGAGGCAAACCTCTTCAACGATAAACCACCCTAAGAAATGAAACAAGAGACAGAACTGGATAATTTCCCATCGAGACAAGAGGCCTCACATATCATAAAATTGAGGCAAACCTCTTCAACGATAAATCACCCTAAGAAATGAAACAAGAGCCAGAACTGAATAATTTCCCATCGAGAAAAGAGGCCCCACATATCACAACTTGAGGCAAACTCTTCAACGATAAACACCCTAAGAAATGAAACAAGAGCCAGAATGATAATTTCCATCGAGACAAGAGGCCTCACATTCATCAAATTGAGGCAAACCTCTTCAACGATAACCACCCTAAGAAATGAAACAAGAGACAGAACTGATAATTCCCATCGAGACAAGAGCCCACATATCACCAACTTGAGGCAACCTCTTCAACGATAAACCACCTAAGAAATGAAACAAGAGACAGAACTGGATAATTCCATCGAGACAAGAGGCTCAATATCATCAAATTGAGGCAAACCTCTCAACGATAAACCACCTAAGAAATGAAACAAGAGACAGAACTGGATAATTTCCCATCGAGACAAGAGGCCTCACATATCATCAAATTGAGGCAAACCTCTTCAACGATAAACCACCTAAGAATGAAACAAGAGCCAGAACTGAATAATTTCCATCGAGACAAGAGGCCTCACATATCATCAACTTAGACAAACTCTTCACGATAAACCACCTAAGAAATGAAACAAGAGCCAGAACTGGATAATTTCCATCGAGACAAGGCCTCACATATCATCAACTTGAGACAAACTCTCAACGATAAACCACCTAAGAAGTGCACCATACGTCTCGAGTGAGCCAGTGAAATGCCGTCGTGAGATACCGATAGCACACGATCGACTATTGGTCTATTCTTGGTCTAAGATGTAGTTTCAATAATAGATTATACTGATGATGATCGATGTTCGAATCCTGGTCACGTGTACTGAGTGTTGTTATTTTTAGACTGTTTTCCATTCTCTGTTAAATTACTATAAATTCATACCTAACACAATAACGTAATTTGTATAATTCATTCACGGTAGGAATTACTCTCTGAAAGGTCTTTTTCCTACCAATATCCTACTATATAGTAGATTTCTGGTAGGGAAAAAGGTCTTTAAAAAAAAATTCTTACGATAAACAGACTTTACCTATGTGCATAGCCTGAACGGGTGGTAAAAATATGTACCAAAAAAATATTTCCCAATAATGGGCAAATTTGTAAGCTACATTTTGTCTAAATCATGCTTCACTAAGTAATACACTAATAAACCAATGGGTGTGTGTACTTATGTACGCGCGTGAGAAGTTATACTTCTTTGGTATCATTAAAAAAAATAATAATTTAATAATATTTAGTATTAATTATGTTAAATAATAATATTTTAATTTATATCAATAAATAATACATACGGATAGTTAACCTCAATTATATTGGAGCACTTGAAAAAGTCTAAAAGCACAATTTTTTTCACTAATATTTACGAATAGTAAATAATATTAATCAAAATATTCAATTTAAGTCACTACTGGGCCTGGATTCACCAAAGGGAGCAAATAGTTGCGCCAGCGCAAGTTTGAAATATGTTCCAAATCCCTATTCACTAAAAGGAGCAGGCGCAATTTGAGAGCAAAGTTGCGCCTTTTATTTGCCACCACTCAAGAGTAGGCGCAACTATTAAATCATGATTGTCACTTCAATAAATTTAAATGGCGGCATTTTATTGTATTGGCTTAAAATAAAATTAGTTACATAACTGTACTCCAATTATTAATGAATTAATTAAAATAACAAAACGTATGTCAAGCACAAAACTGGTTTCAATTTAGACAGTGGTAACAAAACAATTACGTACCTTTTATTGTTGGATTTTTACATTCAAACAACGCAATGGCATTTCTTGCAGTATTACAAAACAAAACTACGAACTGTGTAATCTTCGTCTAAATCCAAAGAGGTTTGTATTCCTCCAAGTCCAAAGACATCTCGTCAATAAATATGGCAGTTAGTATAACTTTAAAATAAGTTTTAAAGTTTCTATAAACATTAATGTTTTATTAATGGAACTTAAACTTTAAACTAATAATATAAATAAATAATTTTTTTTAAAATTTATATCAATAAATAATATATACGGATAGTTAACCTCAATTATATTGTAGCACTTGAAAAGGTCTATAAGCACAATTTTTTTCACTAATATTTACAAATAGTAAATAATATTAATAAAAATATTCAATTCAAATCACTACTGAATATAATTTATTAGCACATATATAATTCGCACTTGTATGAAACTAAAACACGTGTTGTGAATGTAGAAACTAGAAACATGTGGATAAATATTATATATATGAAAACAGTGATCAGAGGCGACGAGCGTACCAACATGCGCGACTAACAGAGGTTCTATTTCTATTTTGTTGGTAGCTTTTTTTTTTCGAAACTTAATGAGCGGTTTAACTTCAACCTGTTACTTTTGTGTTACAGTGATGCGCGCGCATCTTAAAATTTCACTCTCATCATTTTTTCATAACGCGCCTAAAGAAGTATAACTTCAAAAACCTTTTTGTTCTTGTAAATTTACCAACATGAGCCAAAAATTGGAGATGATATAATGGTAGGCATCTTACAGATAATATTTGGTTGGTTTCCCATATTTTGCAGCATCGATTATTTTCCCCAGCTAAATTATTCATCCTCTACTATGAATAATTCATGAGAACAGAGTAATAGCACTTCCACATCTAGTGATGGTTGAGATAACCTCTTTGCTCTACCCTCAGCTGTTACTAGGGTGTGGGTTCGAATCCCCAACCGGGGAATGGAAATGGTATTTAATTAAATGGAAATGTATTACTGGACGTCTTCAAGTAGATACCGATCACGAGGCGCCGCGGTGCCTTAAAGAGGCGGATAACCGACTACTGAAGAACTGAAGTTAACTTATCTTTATCTGATCTGTATTCTTGATAGTATATATGAGACTAATAAATTTTCAATATCCACCATTTTAAACATGCGATTTTGTTTTTGTTTGGGGAAAAGACAATAGATTATACTAGAACTGTCTGCCAACTCATCGCGTGGTGAAAATAAAAAGCCCTGTGTCCTATAACCCATCCAAACTATCTTAATTTACCTATATTGATGGTATAGGGAAGATAAGGTTAGAATTTTTTTGTAAATATATCCCCATTTTCGTGGAAGTTTATAGGGGAGCTATTTTAAAAAAAACATAATACTCATTGAACCCTTACGGAATTTTAACTCTGAGGCCTCTGTAACTGGAAGATCCAACGTCTCAGCTCGTGCGTCCACAGACATTGGAGGAAGGGTATTTATCTTAATAACTGTATATTCATATCAGTAGAAAAGTTACAAACTAACTTAATTCTTTAACATACATAGTCCCCACTAACCCGGCCGTTTATTTATCATTTAAAAAAGAGAACCCGATATATCTTGTAGCTACTAAAAATATGTATACAGAGTTTAGTTAACCTACTAAAACCCAAATGGGTTGGTTTCTTGACTTGGTTATTGTTTTTACTCATCTTAGAGAGTCAGGATTAATTGAAATATAGATTTACTAAAGTCTTGTTAAATGCATGAAACTAATTGATTCATGTTTCTTCATCCAGAGGGCTTACCAGAAAAATTGTTAAGTGCTATGTCTCTTTCAGTGTTTTTAAAATGATTTGAATATAACACAATACAACAATTCTCGTTTTATATTATGACCTTTTTTTATTTGATTCTTTATATCGACATTAATATAATAAAACTACGTTTAAAGATGTGTTGGGTTTCAACAAGAAATGCTTAGTTTCGTGTGTAGGCAATTGCTCTTTTCCGCTTCGGTGGCTGAGTGGTCTAAGGGTTCGGCCAGACTGACGAGCGTGAAAGCGATTGGGTGGCCAAACTGGCGAGTTTGTGATTAGCAGATAGCTGTTGATAGTTGTTGATGAGGAGGCTCCGAATCTTGGCTCAGTGAACTGAGAGAGTATTTTGACAAGTGATTTATTGTTGTGGCTTTCTCATCCTCACTCCATGCTAATGGCGATTCTTATTTGTAAAGGCCTACTTTGATAATATTGAAGTATTTTAACATATAAGTTATATGTATATTGGAATGGTTTATGAACTTACCAATTATATTAGGCCGTTAGTAGCAAGTGTGTCAAACCTATCAATAGTAATAAAAATTTCAATATGAGAGTTTTCCTACCACTTGATGAACCAACATACAACAGTATTGCCTAGCACCTGTAAACTAGACTGTACCGGCTCGAGCGAGAGCGCTTGAAAAATGGAACCGGTTCTATCTTTCAAGCGGTCTCGCTCGCTCCAGTATGGCCACCTCTCATTACAACCAATTTGTTCTATTTTATCTTTTAGTCGTTCGCTCGCCGTCCCTTGGCAACGTTTCCCAACGTGGGGGCAGACCTACGTGCCCGGGCGTTTGGGGTTACCCAAAAATATTTGATTAATGGCAGAAAGAGCTACATATTCCAGCAGTGTAAGACAAAAGATCAGTCAAAACTCATGAAATTAACTCAACAATATGATGAGGAGCGGTGAGGGTTTTCTTCTATATTTGACCTTGAGAAAATGATTTCAATTTCAAACATTACTATAGATAAATTATTAATGAATTAAAATTAAATGTGTGTGTTTTTATTATATCATTTTCTTTTTGAATTTAAACCTATAATATGTAATCTTTATTCAGATTATTATCACATAGTTTTTAATCCCATTACTAGAACATTTATTTTCAGTTGCAACAAATAAATCAAAAATGACTACTAATGTAGTAACTAAACATTTTGGCCAAAAATTAAGAGCACCATTCATGGGAATGGGCTGCCAAGGGGTACGTATGCAAGCGAAAAAAGGTTTGGAACCGCTGATCTAAGGCATCATGCTAGCAATAGGTTAAGTTGCCAATAACGGGGTTCGAATTGTGGTTGGGTGTACTGGGGGAAGAGGATTGAACCCCACACCCACAACACAGAAGTTCGACACCTTACCCCTAGACCAGCGGTTCCCAAACTTTTTGAATCGCGAAGCACTTTTCAGGAGAGAAATTGGTCACAGAGCACTATAGTTGCTTTGATGCTAAAGGCATGCACATCCATTTTTTTGTATATTTACCTAACTGCATTTTTTAAAGTTGTTAGTCAATATTTTATCGTATAGTAAAAGCAGGAATTAATTTTAGGTTTCTATATAGCTTAAATTTTGATCCAAGCTTAATTTTTCTTATTGAAAGACATTGAAAATTGTAACGTTAAATGTAGTTTACACAAAACAACAATTTTTGCACTAAGTGTCTTTGGTATATGGGTGACGATATTTTCACATAGACTCTACATAGATAGATACTAAACCGAATTACAACATTAGTCACGATGTAAACGAATGTTTAAGCATTTGGGCATGTTAAACTTGAAGTTTAATTTAACTGTAAATGTTATTTTCTCCCTTAATTTCAAAGAAATAAGAAACTTAACTACATAAGTGAAAAACAACAACAAAAAACATAAATTAACCTAAAGCAACATATTCGATAACGAACTCAAAGCAGGTATTGTAAATCCACAATATGCTACCCACACAAATAGTGTTTAAACCATTTTAATGGCTGCTAAAATAAAGTCACTTGGCATAAAAAGAAGAACAATAAAGTATAGACCGCGAACTTAAGTTCCAATGAGAGGGACGGACCTCTATGTTTTGATTGGCTTAAAATGGCTATATCTGATTGAATTTGGGACAGCTGCAACCTAATATCTGGCTCTGCATTGAGCCGGGATCTTTTGTTTTAGTAGCCATATAGGCAAAGTATCCTGATCCAAATAAGTAAGTTATTGCAAAGGTAAGAATGATTATTTTCGCTTTATCTGACAAAACTTCAAGTTCATTTCGATAGTGACCTTTTATTTGCAAAATTCTATTTTACAGCTGAATATGATGTCAAATCATTCAAGTATTCATACTGCTCCGATGCCAGGATTGGATTTTCCGACCATCAAATAAATAACATTGAACTGATACTTGATTTGTTTCGACTCTCGTTTGTGTACTGACTGAACTTCAACTGACTGAAGGTGCGAAGAAACAAGAGTTCTATTATATGCAATAGAAACTTCCCAAAAAATTCTGAAAAAGGTATCGAAGTAAACAATCGTATCTGAAAGCGCGGCGAAGTTATCAGAGAGATGAGGTGAACTGGCACCCTTTAGTCTCTTTGTCTGGTTTCACCGCGTGCAGCCCTATAAATAATTTCTACCCAATACCATAGAGAAATGTATACTATGTGATATTCCTTTCTCTAAGCCAATACTTACCTATACATAGTTCATGGACGCACAAATTCATAGTTTTGATATCGTGTCACGTTTTATTTATTTTTATTTCCAATCTATTCACGGTACACTTGGAGATGCTTTGTGGAGCACACTTTGGGGACCTCTGTCCTAAACCACCAGTTCACCTGGTTTTTGCTCTAGTTCGTGATATAGACAGAAAAAGAAACGATATCGTGAAAACCACTTTTCAGTTTCAGGTAATCATGAAACGTTGACATTTATCAAAATATTGATTTCGATTAATGTAAAGATCTCAATACTTCTCTTATTTGAGTAGTCGAGAGAAAGTTAAAACAAAATAAATTTGGCCTTTACTGTTGCGTTTCAAGATTCCGCTACTACGAGCGCTGTTTGGATCAACGGACTGTGCTTATAAGGCAGAGCGAGTCCGATACGACTCGTGTACGACGAAAAATAAAGAATAAAAGGATTGTCGTGAAAGTCCCGTGACAAGAAGACACATGTCCTTCAGGCATGTCTTGCGTGGAGAATCGATACGCGAGAAGGAGTAGATCCTTGTCACAGGATGAGGATGAAACGAAGGCGGAACATTACAATGCAGACAGGGATAGTGAGCTTAATTGGACAGTGACTTACATTTGGGAGACTTCTAGAGAATGACTCGCCCGTGTCTTTCTGGCTGACTCTCTCTGCTGTTGGGTGGATTTAAATTTCGGTTCGATGATGTACACTCTCTAAACACAAGACTGTGCCAAAGCATGACTTGCACACTATTTAGGCCAGTATTTCCTGACGCTAAACATCGAAGACTATTTGAATAAATATGAAACAATGTTCAATTACTACATTATTTAATCGACCCCACGGTGTAGTGGTCAATGCATCTTGCTACGTTTTCGATTACCGGCTGGTACCTTGGATATTTTTTACTGAAAGGGTAACCACCCCAACGGTCATCAGGGTTAGGTTGATTAGGCCTACTCATTATCACTCACATACTCACTATAACACACATACTCACTATCACCCACTTACTCACTATTACCCTCATGCTCACTATCACCCTCATGTACAATTCGGGCGTCCCCTGGACAACGGTACATCAGTACTGGCTAATCTTTCTACTACTATGCTACGAGTGACGTAGCACAGACGCGCAATATTATTATCACTACATTATTTGAGACACCACCTTTTTTTACCCGCATTTTTAATGTACACTTTCTAAACACAAGGCTGTGTCATTAGTATTACTAACAGACTAACCACCTTCAGGTCAGTTTTACCAAACACTAAGCACCCAGGAGTGTAAACCTAGTATATTAAATTATGCCCGAATATTGCATCATCAGAGTAACAACCTTTTTTTTTTCCACTTGGGTATCTAACGTGCAATATCTAGACATACAGTAGCCCCATGACTTCTTTGGTGCTGAGTGAAAGTTCACATGCGACAGCTAAAATCTTTGAAAAGTTACCAGACCAAATTATGTATCCCTACGCCGAACCATATGATCTGAAAAAACCTGTGTTTAGCAGCTGTCACTTCTGACAGTCAAAATTTAGGTATATTCCTAAATATTGACGTTCATAAGTCAGCTGTGAGCTGTAAGTCAGCACCAAAGAAGCCATGGGGAAACTGTACCTATTATTACATTAGCATACGACTTACAAAATCACTTAACCAAGAAATCACGTTTAAAGCTACGCACCCAATCTCTATATTAGAAATATACAAACAAATTATATATTTTTCTTAAATATATAAAAACAGAATAAATACACCCTTCTTGTATATACGATTAATTAATATTATTATTAATTATAAGATTATGATTCGTTATTTTATCAAACATTATTTATATTATTATTTTACATCTATTACTGTTTCCAGCTTTTGGCCAGGGTCAAATTTTTTATTAAGTCATATATTTTCCACCGTCGTCTTGCTAGTCCTGTCTAGCTTCATCTGTCTTATAATCTAACTTAAGACTAGGATAGCCACAACATCCAGCCCCCAGGCCATTAATTCATCACTGTGAACGGGTAATCCCACATTTCACCAATGATACATTTTTCACCATGCCAGGAATTAAACCTGGGACGCTTAGCTCAGTAGACAGACACGCTTCAGACTGAGCTAAGGTGTCGAGCATTACTATTATTATTTGTCAGCCGGGTTACTACCCGCTCGGTTTAAACGCTCATGTAGGCCTACTACGTTATATATGAGGGTGAGTAAGGTTGACTTTACAGGAAAGGCACACCCGCCTCAGTGGCGTAGTTAGCTAACGCGCTAGTTTCGTGTTGAGCTAGACTGCCGAGGACGGGTAGATCGAGTTCGAGTCTCACTCGGGTGAACTGGGGAAGATTTTTCCTAAATGGTTTTCCACTCCCGCTCCACGCAAATGCGAGTTCGCTTCTTCTAAATTCAACCTTCCCCATTCCTAACCCATAAGCGTAATTAGTTCTTAAGCGTATATCACAAACGGATAGTAAGACGCGCTGCCAAATAAATAAATAATCAATACACAGGAAATGTACCCGCATTTGTATGAAGATGGAGTGTAAAGTCATTCAGTAAAAATCACCCTCATTGCAACTGACCAGGGTTTGAACCCTGATCTCCCGTAATTAGCTGTCCAGTCTATTGTGAAAGTGATGCTACCCCAGGTCATTCGATCACCGAAGTGGGTCAAAATTAGTTAATTATTTTGATGATTGGAGATATTTTTATAAATAAATCATAAGAAAAATATGGCAAATCCCTTGGCTATCTAAAATCTCAACCATCTTTGAATAAGACCATTAACGTTGCCACCATGCCTAAAATCAAATTAAGTATTTTTTCAACCTGTCTACCTGGAAATTTGTAAACATTGTATGCCTCCAGAAGTTATTCGGAGGTTATTTCTACCGTCATTGACAGAAGGGTGTAGATAATGTAATTATATGTTAGGAGACGTTTACAAATTAGCCGTGAATAACCTTAATTTTAATATGTAATAAAGTTAATTTTGTCAACTAAAGTCCAGTTAAATCTTACTTATCCGCTTCGGTGGCCGCGTGGTCTAACACGCTATTCTCGCAGTAGACTAGACTGCTGATAACGGGGAGATCGAGGTTCGAATTTAGGTTGGGTGTATTGATGATGGTATTGCCAAAATAGTTTTCCACTCTCCATTCACGCAAATGTGGGTACCTTCCTATAAATATAACCTTCCTGATCTTTAAGACCATTAACATAATTAGTATATAAAAGTAGTGGAGTAAGATGCGTTGCTAAAATAAAACTCTTATTTGTCCATCCCTAAACATCAGAATAGCAAAATAGCAACTTATTTGTAAAAAAGAATATCGATGCATTTATTTTCCAAATCATAAAATCTGAAAGATAAGACTACTATTATATTAGGGTAGCTGTGATATAAAGGGATATTATCAAGGGACGAGGGACTAACAATTTATATGCAATATGGTACGAACCCTTAAAATATGGAACGATTAGTACCCTTGTTAAACCAGCGGATTTATTTACTCAACGCTGAGCTAGAGAAATTATTAACTAGCGAGATTTCATTCAGAAAAGTTGTTTTTTTTAAGAATTGAGCTATTTGAGATTAAATCCGTACTGGTGGTCACGCAGACAAATATCTGTTTCACTTATACTTGCTTACTAGGTATATGGAGGACAAGATTTTGAGCTCCAACCGAATGGTTTTTTTTTAACGTTTCCACCCCTATATCTTCACGCAAATGAAGGTACAAATAAATCTAAATACAACCTTCATATTTACTCTTTTAGTGTAGTTAAAAGCGTATTGGCCGGAACGGTAGTAAGACGTGGAGAAATATAAAATTGTAGGGAGAAAAAATATATATCTCTTTTTTAAGAGGCTTTCACTCCCGAGCAGACCTCTCAGCCCCCTTCACTCCGCCCCCCCTCCCCCCTCTAGCAGAGGAAGAGAGTGAAGATATACCAGAGATCGATGGACAAGAAACTGCAGCTGAATGTGGCAGTGCCCGTAGATAAACTTGGGAGGACTGCAAATTCAGGACAGGGCGCTTTTAGGTATCATTAGGGGGTGGGGTGAAGTGAGGGAGAGGAGGGGGTAAGAACTGCAGCACGGGAACTTTCTAAACATAAAGAACAGAATCAAGGTTTCAACCGTGAACAAGTTGAAATAGTGTTATTTGAATAGAGGCTGTTTCTATGTAATGCATAAGTATTCAACCTGTGGTTAGCGAAGACCTCTTCGGGGGTGAATAAAAAATATATATATATATATATAACTATAACCCGACTCACTGGCGTAGTTAGCTAACGCGCTAGTCATGTCGAGCTCGACTGACGAGGACGGGGAGATCGAGGTTCGAATCTCGGTCGGGTGAATTGGGGATGGTTTTTCCTAAATGGTTTTCCCTTATTCCTCCACCCAAATGTGGGTTCACTTCTTCTATACTCCACCTTACCGATCACTAATCCATTAACGCAATTACTACTTAAGCGTATAGCCCTAACGGGTAGTAAGATGCGGTGCCAAAAATAATAATTTAAAGATAGAACATTGAAACAAAAACCACATATTTTTAAATAATTTTAAAAATAGTACAACTTTTAGTCTCCAGGATTTGTTAAAACAAGTGTGAGTTTACCATACGTGTTGTACTAGGCGCTATTAGCCCTCACTTTATTTAAAGCTATTAGGAAAACTATGCTAGAAATAATATTTAGTTTGTAAGGACCTTCATTTTATCGAAAAACATTAAATTTGAAATACAAATCATGTATAATCTATTTTATTTGTTTGCTGAAAGGCTTACAGGTCAATGAGTCTCTAATTAGTGATAGTTCAATTAAGTTATTACTTTGATTAAATTTACACAATGAATACCGAATCAATAAAGCGGCAAATTAATTGAATTATTGTTTCATCGAATCGTTTTGAGTTTAAAATGTTTTTAAAATTGTTTAATTTAGTGATACAAACGAATCATTACAGTCAATATTTTCCACACCACGTGTTCACTATTGGTTTAGTTTTCATGTTGTTGTTTATTTACTTCTGTTTCGAAATAATAAATTGCGTTTAACCTGAACTGGTAGTAAGACTCGGCTATAGAATAAACACATCATAAATACCCGCCTCGAAGGTCGAATGGTCTAAGGCGTCACTCTCGCATTAGACTTAACTACCGGTGATGGAGAGATCGGGGTTTGAATACGGTGGTTTTTTCTGGATAGTTTTGCACTCTTCTTATACCCAAACGTTGGTATATTTTCTATTAATAATACCTTACTCTCCCCTACTATAATATTGTAATAATAATAATAATTTTAGCACGTCGTCTTACTACCCGTTCGGGTTATACTATTTAAGTATTAATTACGCTAATGGATTAGGAATTGGGAAGGTTGAATTAGAGGAAGTGAACCCGTATTTGCGTGGAAAACCATTTAGGAAAAACCACCCCCAGTTGACCCGACCGAGATTCGAACCTCGATCTCCCCGTCCTCAGCAGTCGAGCTCAACACGACAATCGCGTTATCCAACTACGCCACCGAGGCGGGTTATCATATTGTAATTACTTTATATATATTATATATATATGTATATGTGTGTGTGTAAACAATTAGTAAGACAGTAAAACAAAAATAAATTCTTACATAAATACTAGTACTAAGTGTGTTAAAATAGATTATCTATAATTGAAAAAATTAAAATTGTGTTTATTAAATTTAAATTTAAATTTAGAAAAGTATTTTTTTGGAATGTTCTTTGTAAATTATGTCTGTACACTTTTTTATTAATCATAAATAGTTCGGCTAATGGTATACAAATTTAATATATAGGAACCCCCCTCCCCCTAGGTGGCGTAGTTAGCTAATGCTCTAGTTTAGTGTTAAGGTAGGCTGCTGAGGACGGGGAGATCGAGGTTCGAATCTCGTTCAAGTGAACTGGGGTCGGTTTTTCCTAAATGGTTTTACACTCTCCTTCCAAGAAAATGCGGCCTCACTTAATCTGTGGCCCTGCCTACCCATAAATGCACGGTTCTAAACAAAATAATTTAAAACAAAATATATTTAATAATTCAACCTTGTTTTTTTTATTTATTTTAGTAACATATCTGGGCATCTTTCATAATTCTTATGGAATTTTCAAACATGCTAAAAATAGTTATTGAAATATTTTCATTAAAATGTTTCCATTTCAATACATTTTAAATGGGAAAACAAAAATTATTAATGGATTTATTTATTTTCTTTGTACAATTAAGCTAAAGTGTTTGTTTATAACATACTATTTAATGAATAATTTCTTTTTCTTTTTAGACATATTTTTTAATTTGGGTTAGCTTCAATAATCACGACGATATTGAGCTCTAACGACTCCCAAGTCGACTCTCTAGTCAAAATACATGGTTTTAAATACAACTTTTCCTTCTGCAACTAGTTGTCATAGCTGATAATAGGTGCCGTTAGTATGATCATTACCCATTTACAAGCTAGTATCATTTTGCAAGCGTTGGCTAACCTGCTGTATCGGAATGCAGGCGGCAATGGAGGGTTAAACTAATCTCTGTGACCTTCTTGAGTCAAAGAAACATTAATGCCATGTACGTTAGGATAAGAAGGGCCAATGTCCAATTATGAAAATCTGCGTAATTAAATATAAACAATTAAACATCTTAATATATTCAGTAACTAAAATACTCACAAAGTCTTCCTGCTGTGTGAATAAATATAGTTGGTCCCTACTTACTTCAATGAGAGTATTACTCTAGTGATACATTATTTTCAAAGAAAAATCCACATGCTTCTCCATACACAAAGTTTTATGACATTAGCCCTTATTTAACTAAGACAGTAAAACATGTAAAATTCTTCACTCTTATCTTATATTCTTTCTTGAGTTTTCTCATTCTTTAGCACTACACGTTGTAATAATAAGTGTTAATATTCAAAGTAAATGAAAACTACTGTACATTGAATTTTTAATCCACTATTATAATAAATAAAAATAAACATTCCTGCTCATATCAAACATAGTTATTTTAAATAAAGTTTGGTCTAAATGTAATTTGGAGACGTTCTCAGTATAATTTTATATACTAGTTTTTATTTTACGGTCTAGGATTTGACTCTCATTGGACTTTGGAATAAGTTATTTTTCAAAAAGTTAATGAACGAAGTTTTTGGTAGTCAAGATGTGAAAATGTTAATTTTATTTTATTAGCGTATTAAATGTGATTACTTTTAATTTGAACCTGTTGCATTCTCGCAGTTTGTGCGCTCGTTTTGGAAGAAATGTATCGAATCCCGAACAATAAGTACCCACGGTGATTACATTTTATATAATTAACAATATGTGACCTTTTTGCTTTCGAACAAAATCCAATGGATTGTATAAATTTTTAGGTGGAGAAGTATTTACAAAATATTATTTTATATCCTTGTGAATAACAAGTTTATGAAGAAAGGGCGCACAAAGAAAATCAAAGATATAATTGATTCTTTAACTTCTTGTAGTAAAGGGTAAGTTATTTTTAATGGTATGCATATTACTGGCGCTTAGGCTATCTGTATCTACTAATTTAAGTACAATGGATGAGCAGCGATACTATTTTATTTACTGTAGAAATAATATCAAAATTAAGATACAAATAAATATTTCTATATAACAATGCAGCGATTATTCTGATATTTCAAGTACTTTTTTTTTAAAGAAAAGCTCTTAGCTGAAAGTAAATGTTACTAACACTCTGTAACGCACTTATTGTATGTTCAAAATCTCTTGTGCCCTGGCCGAGTTCGTATCACGCTAGTACTAAGTAATTTCAACCTAACAGGGAATCGAATTAGTCAAGTTATTGAGCTGATTAATTTACGCACTCAGTGCTCAGTCATAGCACTTTAGCAATATTGACCACGACATGAAGCCGATGATAAGTGAATATATATTTAAAACCATTAAAATTAATGAACTTTTGTGTTCCCTATGCCATAAAGTAAGTAAGTAAGTAAGTAAGTAAGTATTTGATACCCGACCACCTCTGTTGTATAGTGGTCAAATTTACTGGCTTCAGATACTGAAGTCCCAAGTTCGATCCCCAGTGCCCCTAATTCTGTCTGTGAAGCAGTGGGTCTGAAACGGAACCAAAATCAACCTCGTGAGGACAAATGAGGAGATAATTGAATGAATAAGTAGCGCTTCAGTCTAGAAAACTGAGATAGAAGTCTGGAGGGCTCGTTGTGCTAACCACATGGCACCCTCAGCTTGAAAATGTTGGCACTATCTTTGCCAACATACGGCAGCCTCTCGATTGGTATAGCCTGCTTGAAGGCTGACACCATGGAGATATTACTCAAGTTAAACTCTACCAATAGGATAAAAAATTATTCCCAAAAACATTTATTTCTGGAAAATTGTGTAAATCCTATAGATGTTTGAAAACTGTAAACTCCGTATTAAATAACAGATACCCACTTCAGTGGCTGAGTGGTCTAAGGTGTCACTAGTGTTAAATTGGCCTGCTGATAGCGGAGCACTTGGGGTGCAAATCCTGGTCGAGTCTATTGAGGGTAGTTTTTCCTAAATTGTTTCCCCATCTTCCAAAATAAAAATGCTGGTAGATAACCTCTCAAATGCTTCTTTCCTCATTACCACCCAATTAGATTATCATATATGCGTATAACATGAACAGGTAGTATGACGTGGTAATATCAGTAATAAAAATAACAGATATATCTATAGTCAAAATTGTTATAGTCTTCGAAATGAAACTGCTTTTAAAATATGTTATTGCCTCCTTAGCCTTTAAATTTTAAAAATTAGCCAAACCACAGTGGCCAAATTTAGCACATTAAATTTGAGTTATTTTTTATTATACCTGCTTACTAATAAACTCAAATAAATGGTACGACAAAGTCGTAGGCTACATACTCAATCGTATAAGTTATTTATTATAGTTAGTGACAAAACCTTCAAAAATAAGTTATCTCTAATTTTACCTTAAATAAATTTTTCTCTGGTAAATAAGTGTACATTATTATTTATCACTACCCTCACCAGATATTTATTTGAAAAAATTTCAATAGTGGTACAACAGCATTAACCTGGAGTCACGTGACACTTTGATATGCTAATTACTCAAAATGGGTACGGGTACAAAACTTTTTCTTTGTGGTACAAAACGGTACAAAACTAGTACAAAACTTTGGCATGAAAAAATTCAAAAGTGGTACAACAGCATTAACCTGGAGTCACCACTTTGATATGCTAATTACTCAAAATGGGTACGGGTACAAAACTTATTTGTGTTACAAAACGGTACAAAACTAGTACAAAACTTTGGCATCAAAAAATTCAAAAGTGGTACAACAGAATTAACCTGGAGTCACCACTTTGATATGCTAATTACTCAAAATGGGTACGGGTACAAAACTTATTTGTGTTACAAAACGGTACCAAACTATTACAAAACTTTGGCATCAAAAAATGTTCAAAATCAAAATGGGTACAACCGCATTTACCTGGAGTACGTGGAGTACTCACTTTGATATGCTAATTACTCAAAACGGGTACGGGTACAATACTTTTTCTTTCTGGTACAAAACGGTACAAAACTAGTACAAAACTTTGGCATCAAAAAACTTCAAAATTAAAAAGTAGTAAAACAGCATTAACCTTGAGTCACCACTTTGATATGCTAAATACTCAAAATGGGTACGGATACAAAACTTTGGCATCAAAAAAAGTTCAAAATTCAAAAGTGGTACAACTGCATTAACCTAAAGTCACTACTTTGATATGCTAATTACTCAAAATGGGTACGGGTACAAAATGGTACAAAACTAGTACAAAACTTTGGTATGAAAAAAATTCAAAAGTGGTACAACAGCATTAACCTGGAGTCACCACGTTGATATGCTAATTACTCAAAATGGTACAAAACTAGTACAAAACTTTGGCATGAAAATATTCAAAAGTGGTACAACAGCATTAACCTGGAGTCACCACTTTGATATGCTAATTACTCAAAATGGGTACGGGTACAAAACTTATTTGTGTTACAAAACGGTACAAAACTAGTACAAAACTTTGGCATCAAAAAATTCAAAAGTGGTACAACAGCATTAACCTGGAGTCACCACTTTGATATGCTAATTACTGAAAATGAGTACGGCTACAAAACTTATTTGTGTTACAAAACGGTACAAAACGGTACAAAACTATTACAAAACTTTGGCATCAAAAAAAGTTCAAAATCAAAAGGGGTACAACCGCATTTACCTGGAGTACATGGAGTACTCACTTTGATATGCTAATTACTCAAAACGGGTACGGGTACAATACTTTTTCTTTCTGGTACAAAACGGTACAAAACTAGTACAAAACTTGGCATCAAAAAACTTCAAAATTAAAAAGTAGTAAAACAGCATTAACCTTGAGTCACCACTTTGATATGCTAAATACTCAAAATGGGTACGGATACAAAACTTTGGCATCAAAAAAAGTTCAAAATTCAAAAGTGGTACAACTGCATTAACCTAAAGTCACTACTTTGATATGCTAATTACTCAAAATGGGTACGGGTACAAAATGGTACAAAACTAGTACAAAACTTTGGTATGAAAAAAATTCAAAATTGGTACAACAGCATTAACCTGGAGTCACCACGTTGATATGCTAATTACTCAAAATGGTACAAAACTAGTACAAAACTTTGGCATGAAAATATTCAAAAGTGGTACAACAGCATTAACCTGGAGTCACCACTTTGATATGCTAATTACTCAAAATGGGTACGGGTACAAAACTTATTTGTGTTAAAAAACGGTACAAAAACTAGTACAAAACTTTGGCATCAAAAAATTCAAAAGTGGTACAACAGCATTAACCTGGAGGCACCACTTTGATATGCTAATTACTGAAAATGAGTACGGGTACAAAACTTATTTGTGTTACAAAACGGTACAAAACTATTACAAAACTTTGGCATCAAAAAAAGTTCAAAATCAAAAGGGGTACAACCGCATTTACCTGGAGTACGTGGAGTACTCACTTTGATATGCTAATTACTCAAAACGGGTACGGGTACAATACTTTTTCTTTCTGGTACAAAACGGTACAAAACTAGTACAAAACTTGGCATCAAAAAAAGTTCAAAATTAAAAAGTAGTAAAACAGCATTAACCTTGAGTCACCACTTTGATATGCTGATTACTCAAAATGGGTACGGATACAAAACTTTGGCATCAAAAAAGTTCAAAATTCAAAAGTTGTACAACTGCATTAACCTAGAGTCACCACTTTGATATGCTAATTACTCAAAACGGGTACGGGTACAAAATGGTACAAAACTAGTACTAAACTTTGGCATCAAAAGGTTCTAAATTCAAAAGTGGTACTATAGGTTAATGGACGTCTAGCTGACTGGAATGAATAAGCTAATTTTTCTGCTCGAGAGTGTGATTGTATCTTGACGTTATATCTCCCCACGTTTAGTCAAACTTGGTCGCCTACACACTTTACGGTCCGGCACTATACTTCTTATCTCTCTCAATTCTTGGAAAAAAGTTTGCTTTCTGCCTTTACTGATTACCGGTCGTGGACGCCAGTCTCCCAATTGTTTAAACAAACCAGTAGTTCTGCCAACCTGATGGCTGGAATCCACCAGTTTGTATAACGTTAGCAACGCCATCTATTTTAGAGCTGAAAGCTCAACACGCCGCCAGGGAGGGTAGGCAGGGCCTTACCCAAACGGGTAATAAGAATCGGTGCTAATAATAATAATAATAATAATAATAATAATAATAATAAAATAATAACAACAACATGAGTCTAGGTAATAACAACTACTACTTTTGATTTTACAATGTTCGTTTAGCGCTAATGTCGACGTAAAAGTGCTCGTAAAGATAACTCGAGGTCTACCTTCCGGTTAGTAAACATAACGTTGACTTTAACGACGTTTAAACACTCCGCCATATTGTTTTCAAGGTGATCATTATTTATAAACGAGGTTAAATTTATTTATCTTCCGAAATGGGTAAGTTATTATACTATAATGACTATTTTGAAAATTAGTTAAACTTTTTAAAGGTCCCAAGACTTCGAATAGGTACCTATTAATTATTCTACCAGTAACGTTTCCTCTTCGTTGATAAAGTTACGATTCGTTCCATTTATTATTTTCAAAATAAATTTAAGGATAAAAATAAATACATTAAAAGGTAACAGATAACCTTACAAATACCTGTTGTGATCAATTGGACCAACTAAGGTTGCCTTGAATTGTATTCTGAACAGTTCCACATACGTTGTAATTACTTGTTTAAATTCTCTATGGTCAAATGGAGTTGATCAAAATCCTTGAAACAAATCTAGCGCTCTGAGAAGGCTAACGATAAAAACTGATAGAAGGAACCTTTTCGTTATTTGACGAGCAAATAAAATATGGTAATGTAAGCCACAACGTCATGTTTTAACCAACGGTTAGACTTTACGGCCAGTTAAATCACGAAGACTTTGACGTGACGTTGTAATATTTGGCCTAAGAGAGGAAATGGCTCATCGGACGTCATACAAGGGAAGGTGGAAGGTAGAATGTGACAAGAAATATACCGAATGTAACTGATGGATGACATCAAACAAGGAAAGAAGATGAAGTTTCAGGATTTAAAAACAAACAAACTGAAAGTTCATGTGGTAGGACAAAATTTTGTCAACGCAACTGACCTGTCGAAAGACAGATCCCTTAAATAATACTATATGTGCTATTATTATTATTATTATTATTATTATTATTAATATCGAATCTTACTACCTGTTCGGGCTATACGCACTTAACGCTAATGTGTAATGGTAGGGTGATTGTGAGATGAAATGGAGGATCTACAGTTTAACGTGGAATCCGAACCACGGTGGAGGCCTGGCACGAGATGTATCCTTGGTAGCTCAGTGTTTGGAGCATTGGCGTACTAAACCAAAGGTCCTGGGTTCGATTCCCGTATCCAGGTGTCTTTTTCAATATTAAAGAATATTAACCTCTACAAGCATTGAGACCATACCCCTAAAAATGCCACGACCCCGAATCGGGTCTTGATCCCCAGGTTGTAAACCACTGCCGGAGAGGACTATTTGTCTGAGAGACGAGAGGTTTTTGCCGTTACCTCTCCATACTCGTCAGGTCCACGTCACACGCTCTCTGATCCTCTCCGTGTATTTGTAACCCCCCAAACCTCGTGTCTTAAGTGTCACTGTACCATTACCCAGAGTGCTTTGCGTCAACTCCAAGGCATAAACCACCTGGGAGCCTTCATTTACTAAAACTGCCTTGTGGCTGTTTCCTAACCACCCCCTCCCCCCCGACTCTCATTTCCACGCCCCTTTCACCCTGAAACCCCTTTCGTTTGTGGCTGCAAGACTCTTCATTAAGGGAGGATTACAAACTTGTACTTACAAGCTGTGAGGGGGAAGGGGGGGGGGGGGAGAGTTCCGCCTTGTAAGATGTCTCCTCATAAACTAAAGTGTACCACAAATCTTTATGTGAATGGTAAACCTCTTTTTTTAACACAATTTCCTGAATTGACTGGATGAATTAAATAGATGAAAAATAGTTTTAGTTAATAATTTATGGTAAGAATAATTATCCATGCTATCGTATTAAACCGTTTTATATACACACACACATTTATTTAAACATATGTTTATGTTACAGACAATGTGTGGGACTAGTCTACAGATGTCAGCATTAGCCATGTGCAGTGAATAAAGTCAGAAATATAAAGTAATTTATCTCATTTGCGACACTATCCGGAAAATATTGACACTAGCGAGCAAGATTTGGATAAAGTGGAATAGTATTTGTAAAACTAAGCACGTTTCAAATATGAATTTTACAATATTTCGAAATTGGACAATAAATTGTATCGTAACAGTGCACTAATATTCGAAATGCTTTATTTTCCACTAACCTGACCTAATCTAGCTTAACCTAGCCTAATTCAAACTATTCTAACATAGCCTAAACTCACCTAACATATTCTAAGTTAGCTTAGCCTAACCTAACTAACCTAGCCTCAACCACTATCCAAGTGCGGGTGGATAATATCAATATGATCTGTATAATCTTCGAAAAAATTATTCAATCAACTTTCACTCAACATAAGTATTTTGGATAACTTCAACATTATCTGGATAATATTGACTCTATCCAGGTTCGGGATTTACTCGTGGTATATATATAATATATATATATTCAACTTAATATCTACAATGCGTTTACCCTGAACCCTACCAATCTTCCCTTGTTTGATTCCACTATGGTGTTGTCACTATAGTATAAATATAACCTATGTGTGAACTGTACAGCTAAGAGTGTTATCTTTCAGGCTAAACGGAGTGTACAGAACATGTATACAAAAATACGTAGTGCATGCACCGTAAACTAAATATAGGTACACTCCGTTAACACTGATCCTATCTCATTAGCTACACCATATTGTAATAAAGGAAGGTAAGCTTGATAACTTAAAAGGCAGATGAAGTGAACATAAAAAAAAACAAGTACACTAATACATACATAAACATACAATTACATACAAACCTACTTCCAAACATGCATGAAAACAACATTTATTTTACACGAATTAGAAACAAGTTTCTGTCACTACTGTCACCTTTGATGCATATTATCAATACATATAAAATAACACAAAAGATTTATTAAAATGTTATCAATGTTGACAGCAAAGAAATATATTTGAATTTTATAAAGTGTTCTTAATGCAAAAATTAGGGTATACACTATACCCACGCAAATGCGAGTACCCTTAATATATTATATCTTCCTTATTCCTAAACATTAGCGTAATTAGTATTATATTCGTATAGCTATAAAAGGAAAGTAAGAAATGGTGTTAAGAAAAGCTTAAAAATAGTTTTACTCTAAAAATAATCAGTATTTTGATACAAGGTTGGTTAGGTACACAGAAACATTTTTTTTACTGAAATATAATCGACAGTATTTTTTATTACTTGAAATGCGTTTTTTTTAACTCGTACAAGGTTTTGTCGGATTTTTCTTTATATATTTTTAAATTAAAAATTAGAGTCTTAATTTGACTACTATAATTAATAACAAAAATCAAGGTTACTTAACCAAAAACAACTAGCGCCAACACTTAGACACGAGAAAGGCTGTGCAATCTATTCCTAGACTTATTTTTTTCCCTCCTCTCTTTAATTTGTTGACCCGCCTCGGTGGCGTAGTTGGCTAACGCGCTTGGCGTGTTGAGCTCGACCGCCGAGGACGGGGAGATCGAAGTTCGAATCTCGGTCGGGTGAACTGGGGCTGGTTTTTCCTAAATGGTTTTACACACTCCCTCCACGCAAATGCGGGTTCACTTCCTCTAATTAAACCTTCCCAATTCCTAATTCATTAGCGTAACTAGTACTTAAAGCGTATAACCCGAGCGGTTAGTAAGACGCGGTGCTAAATATTAATTTAATTTGTTCCAAGTCATAGGCGGTCAAAACCGCACAACAAACACAAGCTCATTTGTAATCTGGCGACATTATTATGGAGAGGCCCGGAGGCTAGTACGGTAATATGCCGTAATAGCGCTACTGTGCTGTTTGTTCTCTTACTTCCTCCCTGGAGACTTGTACCTTACAAGTGGAGGTAAGAGCTTTCCACATGGGGAGGAGAAGCGCTCTTGGAAAGGGACTCGACACAACTGTTTTAAGTCAACTTGGGTGCTTTTATCTCAAACTGCGCGACTACAGGGGTCGGGAAATAAATCTTAGTGGGTTGGTGGTTCTGTGAGCGTACAACTTGAACTCTGAATGGAGATTAAAAATATCTGTTTCAGGTATCAAATGGTCTAATCATCAAATGCGTCACTCTCGCAATTGACTGAACTGGAAATGATTGGAGGGTCGGAGTTCGAATCAAAGTCGGGGGTACCGAAAGTGGTTTTTTTCCCAAAAAATAGTTTTCCATTTTCATCCACTCAAATGTGGGTAAACTTTCTCTAAATTCAACCGTACTCATACCTAATCCGTTAGTGTAACATAGGCGTGTAGTCCGATCGGGTAGTAAGATGCGGTGCTTGAAAAAATTATAGGGGGCTTAGTAATAAATATCAACATTTCCCGCTTCAGTGGACGTGTGGTCTAACGCGCTACTTTCGAAGTGCACTAGACTGTAAATGACAGGCAGATCGAGGTTTGAATCTCGACGAATGAACTGAAGTTTTTTCCAAAATAGGTTTTCACTCTTCTTATGCGCAAATGTGGGTGCACTTTATTTAAATATAATAAAACATGACTATAGTTTAAGGTTAATTATTTTTAAACCATGATTTTAGAACATTTACAAAAAAGTAACACAAAAGATTTCCCAGTTCTTGGATCAAAGTATTATTATTATTAGTACCGCGTCTTACTACCCGTTCGGTTTGTACGCACTTACGCTAATGTGTAATGGTAGGGTGATTGTGAGATGAAATGGAGGACCTACAGTTTAACGTGGGATCCGAACCATGGTGGAGGCCTGGCATTCCACACATTCACAAGATGTGATTAATACACGTCTTGTCAGAGGTGAAGGAAGGGTTTGGTAATCAGATAAATCCGTGTCGGGACCCAGGATTGAACCCCAGACCTCAGAAGTCTGACACCTTACCATTAGATCGCCAGGTCACCTTAGATCAAAGTAAATAGTTATAAACATATATTCTAGCTTCCTCCAACAAATAAAGCTATTTATTAACATTGTCACAAGGGAAAATGTTAAGATACTCGAGGAGTGTTTTAGTGGTCTCAGAATTGCCATTCCCATGATAATACTAAATACTGTAGTGTGTCCCTTTAAGGAGGCAGCCCAAAAGTTCAAGAACTAACGTGTCTACTCAAATACAGTAAACTTGCAGAAATACTTAGAAGAAGTGATTAGTGAAACTACTTACAAGCAGTGACTAATATAACTACTTAATTAAAGTGACTCTAAAGGAACTATTTACAACGGAACTACTCTGATAAAGTGACCATAATGGGACTACTTATAATCATTGACGAATTGATCTACTTGTAAGAAGTTATTAACGGATCTATATGTAAGCAGTGAACATTGTATCAAATTGTAAGCAATAACCAATGGATCAACATGTGAGCAGTGAAGAACGGATCTCTGTAAAAGTAGTAACCAATGGATCAATTTGTAAGAAGTGAGGAAAGGAAATATTTATACAAAACTACTTGTAAAACTAATTCCAATATATATATATAAATACATAAACAGCAATGGATGAGCATATATATATATATATATAAACACACACACACTCATCCATTACTGTTTCCAGCCTGTTGCCTGGGTCTGTTTTTTTATTCAATCCATATATTTTTCCACTAACAGCTTGCTAGGCCTGTCGTATCTACATACGTCTTATATTATAACTTAAGACTAGCATAGGAACAACATCCAGTCCCCGACCGTTAATTCATCACTCTGAAAGGGTAAGCCCACATTTCACCAATGATACATTTTTCGGTCATATCGAGAATCGAACCCAGGACTCTTAGCTAAGTAGACGGACACGCAACCCACCGAGCTAAGATGTCAGACACACACATGTACACACGTGTTCACAGTCTCGTTAGTTCATATAAGGGTATCTCAACAACAGCTAACAAGAAGCCTTCTCACCCGCCTCGGTGGCGTAGTTGGCTAACGCGCTAGTCGTGTTGAGCTCGACTGCTGAGGACGGGGAGATCGAGGTTCGAATCTTGGTCGGGTGAACTGGGGGTGGTTTTTCCTAAATAGTTTTCCACTCTCCCTCCACGCAAATGCGGGTTCACTTCCTCTAATTCAAACTTTCCAATTCATAATCCATTAGCGTAATTAGTACTTAGGCCTAAACCGTATAACCCGAACGGGTAGTAAGACGCGGTGCTAAATAATAATAATATTAAAAAATAAGCCTTATCTTTTATACAATGTGGTTTCCTATCTCCTCTCCAAGCGAATACAAGTTAGTTTTTCTTAAATCTACCATTTTTATCCTATCTTCTTAAATTACATAGAAAAAGTATTTTCTTTTTACTTTATCTCGACACCTTGGAGATAAAGTATTGTCATCGTCAAAAAAATTGAACTCATGATTTTGATAAATGTCGACGCTTCATGACATCCTGAAATAAAAAAAAAGTTATCTTTATAATGCCGTCTGTTTGTACTCCGGGCTAGATTCGAAACTATTTTACCGATGTGGCTAAAATATGGTATCTGTGGTTTTCATAAGGTACCCAAGAAGGGTTTTTGGAAATAGATTTCTAACCCTAAATTTAAGGGAAGTTTGTTGAAAGGAAAAAAGAGAAAAAAATCGATTTTCTCAAAACTTGCTTTAATGATTTCGGTTAAATTGCATAGCTAGACACTATTTTATTATAAACAAGATAGAAATTATAATTTTCTCATAAAAATTACTTTGAGGACTCTTTGAATAGGAGAAATTTTCCAATTTTCTTATTTTTTCCGCAACTATTTAAGAAATATTTGTTTGGATTGTATATTTATAAAACCAACAGTTTCTGAGCTATAAGCAAATATATATGCTTTTTAATTCAGGCATTTAAAATTAGGTTGATTCTTATGCTCTTTGGTGGACAAAAATGTTTCTTTTTTTTTAAATTGTTCTGTAACAATGTTTCTAGTTTTTAATGCCAAATAATAAGTAAGTAACAGTGTGTATTATTTAATTTATAATCTTTGTTGTAGGGTTTCTACAACAATGTCCATACCTATAATTTCTTTCCACAAGTCTTACGAGTTTTTACTAAATATCTATTTTAAGTTAAATGCGCGAGAAAGTATGTGTGGTGTACCTTACCTTTTTTTTAGTTAGAGTTCTACAAAAATGTATTCAAATGTAATGAAATAACATATATCTTTTAGTCTTACGTTAAACTAATCATTTGTTCAAAAATTATAATATAAATTCTTGAATTAAAATAAAATTTAATAACGCATTCAACTTTTTTTAAGTATAAAAAGGCAGTCCCAACATTAAACAAATATTTGAGAAGATTAAAATAGTTGAGTTCAACTACATTTATCCAAACCACAAAAAGAAAAACATATTACATTTCTTCAAATAATACTTTTAAAAATATATTCCAAAAATTCGGCTAAAGTTTTTTTTTTGTGTTCCCCATGGTGCACTGAAGAGAAGAAGATAAACTGACCATGAAATTGGAACATGCACCCCCTCCCCTCACCCCATCTCTACTACCACCCACTTCCAGTTTTTACTGTCCACATTTTCTGAATACTACGACTAAGAAAATAAAAATGTCAGTGTGGAAACTGCCGGGATTAAAAAGCGAAAGAGGATGGAAAAAAAAGGGGGTTGGTAAAAGCGAGGATAAAGAGGAGAAGAGGATCGGGAGGAATAAATAGTAGAGGTTGGAAATATAAAAACACACAACATAGAAAATCAGGAAGATTAAAATGAAATGAAATACTGAAAGCTACGAGTAAACCATTTCCATTTTTAACTATAGCTTTTGTGTAGTTACTGAACATCATAGCTTTTAGTTTGTATCCACTTTTCCCACCTCTTAGAATATTTTTTTTAATTAATTCACACCATTTGAGACATATAAAATAAAAACATTTTCACTATACCAAATTTAAAAAAAAAGGTAAACAGAGAAAAGTTGTTTTTGTCTACATGATAGGCGTTGCCATGGTTTCAAATTAAAACTCCCCACTTTTGACTTTTCCGCGCGGAGTTTTTGAGAGGCGTGGAAATAAAACTGCTTACTTCGTTGTTTCAAAGAAATAAAAAAAAAATCTCTAAGAGATATTATCAAAGCAAGTAATAAAACCTCTCGAAAGGGTTCTAGTAGCTTGTACCATTAATTAGTTAGATGATTAAAAAGGCCAGTTTTAGTAAAATTAATTACACCAAATCTCCATCACCGATTTAGAATGGCTTTGTTTTGATAAAAAAAACATGTTAGAAGTCTTATAGTATTTTTACTTTCTTTTGGCACCTCAGGTGATCGTAAAAAATAATCTAACTCGAGATTTAAATAAAGGTCGATGTGTTATGACCTCCTGAAACCAAAAAGGTGGTTTTTGCGATGACGTCTGTCTGTCTGTCTGTCCGTCTGTACCTCAGGATAGAGCCAAAAATATTTTACCGATTGGGCTAAAACCTGATATCTGGGGTTTTTATAAAATCTTCTCGAGGGTTTTTTGGAATTAGATATCCAACCCTAAATTGAAAGGTAGTCTATTGAAGAGTAAAAAGAGAAAATAATAGAGTTTCTCAAAATTCTCTCTGACGAGTTTGTTTAAATTTTATATCTAGATATTGATCATCATTATAAACCAGATAACTTCTCTCATTTTCCTAAGAAAATTATTTGGAGGTTGCTTTACATCAGGGACATTTTTCCAACTTTAATCATTTCTCTGCAACTATTTAAAAATAGGTAATAACGTAACATTGTAAAGTTGTAGTACTTTTAGGTATAAAAATAGTTTTTAAATTATTATACTACGAGTACTGTAAAGCCACATGGCTGACTCACTCACTGACATTAATGTTTACCCACTTCCAGATGAGCTAGAAACTTGAAATTTGGCAAACCTATAGCTTCTAGCCTGTAACTGACGGGAAAATTCCAAAAAGATAAAACAACATTTTTAACACCCCAAAACAATCAAAATGCTGGAGCAAATTTAAAGTCGGTGTGGACCTTTCTTTGAAGGTCTCTTGTGGCAAAACGGTAAGACCTAAGTTATAAAAAACGGCTCTGTAATTACATTATTTTACATCCACCTGTAAGTAAAACTCACCGGTGGAGCCTCCAACGAGAAAAGCGAGTATCTTTAATAAAACCAATAATTTCTGATCTATAAGCAAATATATATACTTTTTAATTCTGGTCTTTGAAAACGAATTTGATTCTTATGTTCTTTATTGGATGAAGATATTTCTCTTTTCTCAATTTCTCTGTAACAGTGTTATTAGTTCCTAATGCCATAGAGTAAGTAACAGTGTATGTTATTTCATTTATGATCTTTGGTGAAGTGTTTCTACAACAATGTATAGTCCTATTATCACGTTTCACAAATCTTACGAGATTTTAGTAAATGTATATTTTAAGACAAAAGTGGGAGGAGAAGCATTTGTGGTGCGCCGTACCATTTATTTTAATATTGTGTCCAGCACCAAGGTTACTAAGTATAGTATCTGCTTGAAGAAAACTATCCTAACATGTTTATTATTATTATTATTATTATTATTATTATTATTATTAGCACCGCGTCTTACTACCCTTTCGGGTTATACGCTTTAAATACTAATTACGCTAATGGATTGGGAATTGGGAAGGTTGAATTAGAGGAAGTGAACCCGCATTTGCGTGGAGGGAGAGTGGAAAACCATTTAGGAAAAACCACCCCCAGTTCACCCGACCGAGATTCGAACCTCGATCTCCCCGTCCTCGGCGGTCGAGCTCAACACGACTAGCGCGTCAGCCAACTACGCCACCGAGGCGGGTCCTAATATGTTGGTCTTTCATAATAATATGCCTGCTCTGAAGCTTTAAACCATTAATACCATCCTCAATTATCTTGAAATGTTTTGTAGAAACCGTGTTTAATACCTGTTCTTGTTCATTTGAAAAAATCTACATCTATTTATCTAAAAATTTACTTTGATTTCAGACCTGTAAAATATTGAGCGAAACTTCTTTGAAAATTAAATTACTTTTCATTATATTTTTATAAAATAGCTAAACATAGAATTTAAGGTTTTTAGTCCTATGTCGATAGTTTTAACTTTCATTTTGGCGTGAACCAGGTTTTAAGATAACAAACGGCTTCTCTAACAATGCAGGATTTTTGCACGTTTTTCCACCAGTTACAGGCCTCAGATAGACGGAGCCCTTAAACGTCTTCATTTAAAGGATAGGGATTAGTATGTTATTTTAGAAGAAGTTCATCTATATTAGCTTAAAGATGGGATGGGAAAGTCATATTGTAAGAGTACATGTGGAAATTCTCCAGCAGTGTATCTGACTAAGATTCGAACCTCTCACCCTCTCTATTATTAACATTTCCATTCTACTGTGAGACTGATGACTTAGAACAGAGGTTCCCAACCTGGGGTCAGTGAACATTCCTTTGAGGATCCTTACCATCTTCTGAAGGAGACAAAACTTATTGAATTGTCTGGTGAACGACATTGAAGATAATATTTCCTTCAATACATTTGTTGTAATATTTGTTCGATGTTCTTTCAGTGTACCCTGATGTTTTCAAAAGGGATAAAAAAAACTACTTGTTGCCATTTTATACCACTTATATGTACGACACAATTTTCTCATCTTTCGTTCAGATGAAAACTAAATATATAAACATACTATGGTAGAACCAGACCAAACATTGAAACTCTCCATTGATTCTGAAATTATGTGAGTGAGGTTGTTTTTTTTTGCACCACGTCTTAATACCCATTCGATCTATACGCCTATATACTAACTAACATGTGTTAAGGTTGAGAAAGGTTGAATTTATAGGAAGTGTACCTGAATTTACGTTGAGGGAATGTATAAAATAATTTAGTAAAAACCACCCTCATTACACCAGACCGGTATTGAACTCCAACCTCCCCGTCATCATTGAACTTTGCTGACGTTTTGAGATGAGTCTAGGTGTGAGATTCACACGAGTATGACATCTTATCTTACTTGATAGCGTGTCTTGCTACTGGGCTAAATGTCCCGGGTTTGATTTCTGTCATGGTAAAAAAAAATATTATAATTTTGAAATGTGGGTTTACATCTTCACGGTGATAAATTAGCAGCCAGGGGTTTGGATGTGGTGTCTGTTCCAGATTTAAATTAGTGTATAGTTCGTGTTGATATAATAGATCTGTTCAGATATTGCACCGTTAAATGAAGAAAATGAAATACAAATAGGGACAGTGATTTTAAGGCTTTCAGAAGACTGGTAGAGAGGGAAGAAAAACCTCATGGTGTCATTGACATGATAAAACTAATGTTCTAGTTGCATTCAAAAGCAATAGGGAGATCTATAAAATAATTGAGAGTAGATGTCAAACAAATGAAGGGGCGAAATCTTTCCAATTGCAGGATACTAGTTTGGGGCAGACTTATCACATGGGCCAATTAGGCACGTGGCTACGGCGGCAGATTTTAGGGGTGGAATATTTTGAATGACAATCTCTCTCTCTCTCTCTCTCTCTCTCTCTCTATATATATATATATATATATATATAATACATACAATATATATAATATATAATATATGTATAATATATATGTATAATATATATCATATCATATATATATAATATATATCATATATATCATATATATATGATATAATATATACAATATATATAATATATAGTGGTTCTACAGAGCCACTGGTTCAATTGTGGAATGGAAAAAATGTATTTACTATTTCAAATACTTGCTGAACACTTTAAAAAATCCCCGGTGAACTTATAAAATTATCATCAACTACCGGTGAATGTTAATAAGTCACGTCAAGTTAATGTTTGGTTAGGTTAGTCTAGGCAAATCAGTTTAGTGTAAGTTAGTTTGGACTTATGTTCTATATTTTTATTCGAATACACTAGATATTTTATAATATCACCGGTAAATGTAGATAATACAGTGCATGTTCCACACTTTCACCAAACTGCATTGGGAAAGTTATAAAATTGCTGGTAAATTTAGATAAATACTATTATTTGTTAAATAAACCATCGCTTTCCGTGATATTATACATTCACTGGATAACTTTTTAAATAACAAATTCAACACATTCACAATAACAGATACAAGTACACTCGCTTCTTCATTATAAATTAGAAGCAATAGTGTTATTATTTTGTTACAGATGTGCCGGTGCATACACTGAGAATGCATTAGTTGAAGAGTTAGTGTACTTGAAGGTTCACAATCAAACAAACACTATATTCGAGAATATACTAAGTCCTCTTGAGTTGTATCAGTTTATACGGAAAGAGGACGTAAAGGTGATCCATTCTAATGTTGACATTGCTCTCCGAATGTTGACATGTATTCTACATCTAACTGCACAACAGAACGTGCCTTTTCGGGTCTGTAAAGAGTAACAAATTATCTACGTACCGACATGACAGATGATGATCAACCTAATTCACTTGTAATCGTCTCAATTAAAGATAACTCTATGGATAAAATGGATTTGTTGGGCACTATCGACCAGTTCGATCAACAGAAATCAAGGTGAAATATAATATAGACTTTTTTATTTTATACATGCTAATAGTTTGTTTGTACTGAAGCATTTTGGCTACAATTTAAAAAGATACAAGTCGGAGGGAAATAAACAACATTCCCCATTTCACAGTTCCAACACCTCTGGACAACAGTTCAGCAAGATAATGAAAACACAACTGAACATAACCGCGCCGCGCCGCGTGATGGACTGACCAAGCCCACCTAGGTTCAAACGGCGGCCACTAGAAGTCGCAGGATATCAAAACTTTCCTAAGAGCTTAAGAAAGGAAGATATGCCTCTTACACTCTAATCGAGAACATTCCAGTGCTTTGGAGTTTGTTATCGAAACTATGTTTATTACGTGTATCCACACCCTTTGTGATCCTAATATGTTCCTTCCCTTCCATGTTTTTATAGGTTTTCGATCATATACGGTGCCGTATGGCAACATGTCCGGCACTCTTGGACTTTACTCTGGATAGTAGAATACGTATCCGTGGCTACAAGTATTTAAAATTTAAGAATACATTTCTTTTAGGTTTAAATTATATTTTTAAATTTATATAACCGTTTCTAAATTCATTTTTCAGCCTTTTATGGTTCATTTTTTACGGGTATATTATTAAACATTTGAATCATAGACTAAAATTAAATTTGATGATATTATGACATAATTGATACTATGATATTGAGACTTATGTTTATTTTGTAGAGATCGATATATGTCTAATTTTAAATATTACTGTTTGGTCTGGAAGATATTACCATGATTTATTTCGTCTAAGGTCTGATTTTGTGGTTTGTTAATGAATATTACTTTTGTGAATTTTCGCCCTCTCGTTTACAATAATGGGAAAGGTTATCTTATTATGTGAAATTAATCTTGCGAGTTAACTAGTCTGTTCACTATACTACTTATTTTAATTGAAGATGTTGTCTTATGAAATGGGAATATGAATTGAAGTCTTTATGTAGAATAATGATTGATGATAGAAGTCTTGATGACTTTTTTTTTTTTTTGAATCCTGTATGGTTCACATAATTGTTTATTTACATATATGCGACATGTGGAGATAAATATACATTTGTAAATAGTGTTTTTATACAAGAGGCTATATATCGTAGCTTACCAAGTTAGTTTTTTTAATGGAAAGTGATGGTTAAGATAAAGTTAATTATTTTCTCTTGCAAATTTTCAAATGTTATTCTATATTTAACTTTGATATAATCTTTATATTTACCTTTCACATATATGATTAATCTTATATATTTACACACTCTACGACTATCGACATTATTTTTTTGCTATACCATCATATATGGTTTTAACTGTTGATATACATATATTTAATTATATTTTCTATGAATAAATATAAAAAAAGGCATTTCTTGGATTTTCCCTTAATGTTATCAATAGTTGAGCATACCCTTAGGATATTTGTTTGTTTACTTATTTGTTTATTTATTCTTTATTCTTTTTGGAAATTTATATATTTATGAGGACGGCCTTCTAACAATTATTTCCGAAACCAGATGAATTGCGTGCTCTGAGTTTAAGTTGTCTGTACTCAGACAATTGGAACAATTACTCAAACTACTCACTCTGTGTTAATATTTAAAAAAAAAAAATTTGAGCCTTCTACTTTGATTGGTTAGGTAAAGCAGGTTTCAATAGTAACATGTTCCACTAACGCAAACTTTATATAGTTTAATATTAGTATAAACTTTTTTTTTATACACTGTATTCAATTTTTGTCATTTTTACTATATTGAGAAGTAAAATAATAAATTTGCCGTGTCTAAAACGGTATTTTGTAAATGTGTAATATTTATCAAACCTTGTAAACGAATTGCATTCATTTTATTCTCGCCTCATCTATTCATATCCACTCATATATAAAATATTGGCATTGATTTTTTTTTTCAAATGTACCAATCAGTAGTTTTAGCTCGGCTGTAATGACAGCCACACAATCACGCTTAAAACAATAGAAAATATAAACGCGTGACCACCCCACAGCCTTTCGCTTTTCCCTCGACAAAGGGAAAAAAAAATCCTTTTTATCTAAACCTTCCAGCGTTGTTAATTCCTCATCTTTCCACTATTATCGCTACATTATAATGCTTCCAATCTGTCACTGAGACACTTATCTTGTAATACATCCATCAAATTCTCCACGCGCGCGCACACACACACATACACACACACACACACACACACACACACACACTGCCAACGTGCCGAGTTTCCCACTAATACGTACATCAATATAGCGGGACATAAAGTTCCGTAAACAGTTTACCACCCGATTTCGAGTTGGAAATATCGGAACTAACTATTTTATTTTTTTATGTGTTTTAAATTCCGTCCTTGATTATTTTTATTTTTTAAATTTCTCGCTACTCCTAGGGTAGAGTAATTATAAGTTGACTTTAAAAAAATTTATTTACAATACTTAATTTGGTATTTTGATTAATGTCGGCGTTTCATGTTCCCTGAAGATTTTTTTTCTTTTTTTATTGATATCGTTCTTATGTTTTGTATATAAGCCATGAACCGAAACCTTCTTATCATAGTGTATAAAACTTAATAATAATAATAATATTTAGCACCGCGTCTTACTACCCGTTCGGGTTATATGCTTTAAGTACTAATTACGCTAATGGATTAGGAATTGGGAAGGTTGAATTATAGGAGGTGAACCCGCATTTGCGTGGAGGAAGAGTGGAAAACCATTTAGGAAAAACCACCCCCAGTTGACCCGACCGAGATTCGAACCTCGATCTCCCCGTCCTCAGCAGTCGAGCTCAACACGACAAGCGCGTTAGCCAACTACGCCACCGAGGCGGGTCTGTATAAAACTTGATACTTAAGGTTTACACAAGTGTTTCTAAAACTATATTTGGAACTACCCATCTAATACTAAAATTAAAACTACAGTGAACTCTCGATTATCCGTAGGGTGGATTATCCCTTTCGCGGTTTAACCATGTCATCGCCAACAGCAGGGGATACGATTTTGAAAAAATTCCGCGTTGATGGAGAACACAGGGCTACTGATTGTTATAATAGGTAGATCCCTAGGGAAGATATAAAGGCCAGAGAGATCAAAAGTTTATGCAAGGGGGACTACACTGGAATGAACCCATAGTCTGTTTAACTATCTTGAACAGGAAGATGATGCGCTCCTATCTGACAAGCAAGGAATCAGCTGACTAATACAATCTTTTTAAGTGATGTGCCCACTAAGAGTAAACTTTACATTGATTTAAAATGTTTATTTTACCATCTAAGTGTGTGAAGTATAATAATGTGTTCTAAAATACAATCATGATAGGTGAGTACTAGTTTGAATTGAATGCGCTACTATCTCTGGTTTTATTATTTAAGCAGACTCTTCACAGTTTTGTGTTATCCATGGTACTCATTCCCTCAGTTACTGATAATAATCTGGAGTTAACTGTAGTTTCATTTAGGGCTAATAGAGAACAAATAGATTTTATATAAATTGACTGTAGTAGTTTTGATTAAAACTCATATATATTTGTATTTTAACATTACAAACAAAATAACCACTTTCCCGGGTAAACGACTTGAAGAGAAATTTACATTAAGATAAGTCCATATTTGATCATATCACTGCAACTCTTTGATGTAAGAAATAACTTATCATTATAAAATTGTAGAACTATTAAAAAATAAATTATTTTAAATCAAACATATTATTATAAAACCAATAGTTTCCAAGCTATAAGCAAATAAGAATTTTAAATGAAGTTGTGATAAATTGATAGTTGAAAATTTACAGAACTGATACCCTCTAAATATTCTGTGACGTCGTTAAATTATAAACTCGAAAAATGTGGGAGGAGGTGGGGTGGGGGGTGGGGGGGGGGAAAAGAGGGGCAGGCTCTTGAAATTTATGATATTACTGAAATAGTACGGCGAGCCGTGATGATATATTTTACATTATGTTTCTGTGACAGTGTATCTTATTTCCTTTCACTTATAGTTCTTACAAGTTATTGGTAAACGTCTCTTTTTTTTAAGTAAAGGAGTGAGAAAGATTTTGTGGTACACGGTACCCTTGATTTCTCATTTGAAATCAACAAAGTTTGTGCTCCACGCCAGAGGTAGACCAGTTTGAATGCTTGGAGGAATTTCATTTAGTTCAAATATTGATTTTTTTAAATAAAAACAAATAATATAATTTGTATATATTAACTATCAATTAAATAAATGTTATTTGTGTAATTGATACTAATGGCTACGTAATAGTAATAACAAGGTAAGAAAAGGGGAGGAGGGGGTATCTCGCAGTAAAAGACGTTACTAAAAGTGTAAGCCCTCATTTTGAGGAATAATAGTCAAGGATTCACAAATGAACATTGAATCAATATATATATTTTTAACAATAAAAATATGTGCATAGAGGCTAGAGACCCGCCATATTGTGGCTTTCAAGAGAAATAATAATACATTTCATTCAAAGAGGTAAACAACAAAGGTACTTCTCAAAAGTTATGATTCGAAGTAACTCAAATCATAAATGTCCTGCCAACTGATGACAACCATAATATGTGACTTCAAAAGCTCTCAAGCATAATGAAATAAAATATTAAACTTAAACAACTCCGCCAACTTGTGGCGGCAATACGCACTATAAAATAATTGATGTTCTTGAGATTATTAAACATAATAAATTATTAAGAGCCCTGCCTTCTTGCGGCGATTATGCGAATTATAAGATAACAGAAATTAGAGATATAATGTTATATCGTTGACGATATCTCGTAACATATTAATATTAATATAGTCTAATGTTACTAAAGTTACATAGCACAATACTAAAATATATTGTCATCATAATGACAAACTGTAATGTAAAGAGAATAAAGCATACTAATAAATATTTATGTGATCTGTCTCCTCATAACGACAAAATCTAATTAAAGCAGTTTAATTTGTAAGGCACAATACTAATATGTATCTTCCTCATAGGCAAAGTGTAGTTAAAGCAATTAAATTTGATTCTGCCAAACAAAAATTACTCTGTAAACGACGCCAACTACCCATCAGCAAGATGGCCATAGCCAACGTGGGAGAGCAATGAATCGGTAGCCATCGAGCGGCGAAACAGAAGAGAACGCAAGTTTTTATAGAATTGAAACTTGTTTGTCAAAATAAATCAAATATTTCTCCAGTATCAACATAGAGTTTAGTTTTCTGCACATGCTAATATCAACATATCTTGAATATCTGTCAAGGGTGTCCTGGAATTTTGTCAAAACTTTTTAAATAAAGAGAAACTGTTTTGACAAAATTCCAGGACACCCTTGAATATATTAAGGATATGTTTATATTAGCATGTGCAGAAAACTAAATTATATGTTGCTACTGGAGAAATATTTGATTTATTTTGGCCAAAAAAAAACTAATTCTATAAAAACTCTAAAATTACTCGCACTCCCTTCTGCCGCACCTTAAGTTTCCCCAATAGACAAAATACTAATAGAAACGTGGCTACACAATAGCCCGTTAATAAAGGAAACACTCTCAACCTATTTCAGGGATTTAAATTTATAACCCAAATTAATAATTTTGAATAAATTCCCTAAATTAGCTGAAAGATAATGTTAAAAAATTTGGTAAGCTGGCTAAAAGCTCGTCACTGTCACATGATACAATGAGTACCAATACAAACAAAACACCACCCCATATAAAGCAACTACACAATATCACAAGTCTACAAAGAGTAGGGGAGGAAAAAGGGGGTGAGGGAGTGGAAGGGAAGAGGAGGAGAAGTGCGTTGAAAGAATTGTGAGCATTCTGTGAACTAGAAGAATGGCTAGAACAGTCCAGGCGGAAGAAATAATAACCAAGTACGTGGAGTTGCCTTCGCTTGTTTTTCTTGGGCGTGGCCTATTTCACTTTCAGACAGCTGATTCACACCTCCTTTCAGTCAGATAGTGTGTTAGAGGGAGGATATCATGCCAGGCCTGAAGAAGTTGAAGTCAAACCGGGCCGGAGGATGAGTATTACGCCATTTGATTGAACTGTTACGTGTAACTTGTTACAAAAGCAAGTTTATCTATCCATACGAAAATTCATGTGATATGTAGTAACTACATAGGTATTGATAATATCTTTCAAAAGTAACAGCTGTTCTCATTGTTGAAAGATATTATCAATGCCTGTAAAATAGCACTAATAATATAGTAAGATATTATAAAGTTTGAATGAAATAAATATTATTCTAGCACCTCGTCTTACTACCCATTCAGGTTATATGTTATTTTTATTTCAAAAAACATTAAATTTCTATTATATAATGTACTATTTCAAAGATTGTTTATTTATTTAATATTAGCCTTATTCAAATTTTTTATATAGATATAACCCTTTAAATTGTATGCATATATAAATATATATATTATAAATATATAAAATATATAAATTATAAAATAACAAGTTTTGTATTTGAATAATAAAACTTTTACTTTTTCAGAAAAAAAATCCTCATATTAAAGAAACCAAATATACACATATTTATATAATAGATAGTATAGGGGATAAAAAAAATGTTACCTCATTAAAGTCCGACCTTAACTTTTATAAATAATAAATGAGATATTTATGGATACATTGACGTGGAGGAAAAACAAAACAAAACTCTATACATAGACATGATTTTAGTACACGCAATTCCATAATAATAATTTATGTCCTTCTCTCCACAATCCTGACTAAAGGTTAAAAAAATATATATAAAAAAATCAACCTTTCATTCAAATACTCAGACTAGAGTGGTGACGTCACCACAGAGTCACGTCATGTGACGATTGTGATGAGAAGAGCGATAACAAACCTTCAAATAAATACGATTCTATACATGTCGTGATTTCTTTATCATTTCCATGAACGGCATTGCTTTAAAGAACACAAATCAATTATTACTTTTTTATTTTTCATACTGTGAAACAAAAACATTATAAAAAGGTTTTTTTTTTCACCATCCCTCTACTATTCCTACCTAATGAATTATGCAACCAATCGCATGAGTAAATCTGTTAGGTATCGATTATATAATTATCCGACCCCTGGTCCTCGCCTCATAAGTCTTGTATGGACGTGTGCATGTCTACACTCCACCCCTTTTAGGGTGTGGTGTATCGGGTCACCATTAGTACCAACATAATTGTATAGTTGAAAAGCACACGATGCTAGCCTGATATACCCTATTTCACTTATAAATGCACAAATCTGACATATATAAATTACACTAGATCTACTTTCAAACATTCATACAATGATTCTTGTGACCTGCAGTTGTGACTTTTGTTAAGATAATAAAAAAAAAATTGTAAAATAACGTTAATAGTGTTACCAACGTTGACCGCCAAAAAATATGTTTGATTTTTCTAAACGGTTCTACAAAATGTACATATTAAGAAAATGAAGGTAGAAAAAAAAAGTTTCATGGTCGGTGTTGGTCTATTATTACAACTATTATTAGTTATTATCACAATTATTATTAGTAGCGTGGAATGTTCTTTGTATAGAAATAATAATAGTATCAATAATTATAGGGTGACACCTTTTGGTTCAGTAATTATGTAATTAATAACGCACATAGCATAATTACCTAGTATTAATTCAATAAGAGCTACTCTATTATTAGCACAACAAGTAAAGATTCAATGGTAATAGTAATAATAGTGGTGAAATATTTAATTTATTTAGTAATTATCTATCTAAAGTGACAGAATTAGACATAAATTGACGAACGGAAACGTGAAAGTTGATCTAGTAGCTGTAAAATATATCAATATTTAAGAAAATTGGGGTATTTTCAGGTAATATAGTTTATTTACTCATAGCAACTATCGGTTATCTTGCATTTGTGAAACACAATCAATTCTACTAAGTACCGTGCTATGTAAGATTGATTTAATATCAACTTTATTTAATCCAGATTTACCTAGTCACCCTGGAGCTTTTTAAATCACGTCACTGCTCCAGTGAAACAATACAAGGCTACAACATCTCAAATAAAGGTTGATTGGAGATAAATAACAAACCAATTTAACAATGAGATGAAAAATATAGTTAAAAAAATTATTTAGTGGTTTCAGTTTTTTTTAAATATTTTTAATAAAGGTAACTAAGATATAAATATACTATATTTATATTCGTTTGGTTTTGGACAAATATGAGTAATTTTAAAACATGTGTTAGACTTTAATTTGTCACCAACTATCTTAATATAATTCGATAATAACAAATGCATTGTCAAATTTTAACAAGTGTGAAATTATAAACTATAAAATTTATGATTAATTTATTTCAAATTATTAACGTTCACGAGTTATTTGGGTCAAAGTTGCTATTTTATGATTTTCATGTACCATTGTTATGGTAATGGTTAATGAATGTTGGCCTTAATTTAGTACAATAATTAGACATTCATACGAAGTATACAGAATGGAATATTTATAATATGTTAAGAAAAATAATTTTTAATGCATAAACAATTTAAAACCGTTAAATTACATGAATTTAATTTATTTATAAATACTGTATATTTTTTATCGCAATAATTAGATTTGATCTAATTTTGTAGTTCACAAAGTCGTTATTTGATTTTTTTTATATAATTTAACTCCACTCGCTAATGTACCGATTGTATAGACAGCACTGACTAGTAGAACATAATATGTCCAGCTAAGGCAGAGGGTCAGATAAACCCAACTAATGACACACTCAGGTAAAGTGGAAGCCGGCTTCCTAACCGGGCTGAAACATAGCTACTTGCTATCTATTCCAAGCTAACCCCCCTGCCACCACCTAGCTTAAATTCCCTTCCAATATAATTTAGACTCAAAACATCTTAGTAATTCTCATTGCTGAATAATCTAATAGATGAATAATGGTCCGGAACTAAAGCTCATTCGTAGCACAAAAGTTATCCCCTTGTTTAAGGGTGTAAGGAGCAAAATTAATAATATAATTAAATACATTATATTAGTAGAACTTTTTAAACCAAACTTGGATCAGTGTATTAAATGTATATTAAACGTATATTTTAAGCACAATTTTTACGCTAAGTGTGAAACTTTGGCATTTAATGCAACAATTTTTAGAAAAACTAAATGACGCAAATATTCCATATTTGGAATGTTAGAAGTACTTGAGGAGCTTTATTAATTGAAATAAATGTTATTTCAGCTAACCTTCAATTAATTGCGCTAAAAAAAAGCCAAATAAATGCAACATTCAACTGATTATTTTGTATACTTAAACGTTCTGACGAAGATAGGTTTTCGGTTCTCAACAGAACAGAAAGTAAACATCCACTTTCACCTTTACCTCAGTGACACTAACGCTATATCATAGATTTTCCTCAAAATTATCTCTGTTCAAACACCGTCAAATCATTACGAAGGTGATAACTGTTGTAACTCAAATTATCTTCATAGTCTTGGATTCAAATGTTACCAGGTGGACATTTTTTCTTATCAAATAACAGAGTGCCGTTTAGAACTAGAACGAGTAATCTTTGGAACATTTGTAGGTGTTACAACCTCCAAATGTTTAAATTATTGAGTTAAAGCTTTCTCGTTATGGTCGGCAACAATTCTCAACACTACAACCCACATGGACACGGCGACTAAATGTCAGGCTAATCTATTCTATTTTTGTCGGTCGGAACTTGAATCCCGGCTGGGTGTATAATGAGGGCGTGATTATTTTTTTTTTAGCACCACGTCTTACCACCCTTCGGGTTGTACGCCTAAGTAATAATTACACTAATTTGTTCGAGATTAGTAAAGTTGGTTTTGGAGAAAGTGTAACCGCTTTTTCGTGGAGAGATAGAGAATGGACAATATTTAATGAAAATCACCCTCAGTATATTTTTCCGGGATCGAAACCCGATCTCCCCGTGATTGGCAGTCCAATCTATTGCGAGAGTAGCGCCTTAGACCATGAAGCTACCGAAGGGGGTTAAGTTTCATTAAAAGTGTTTTTCATTTTCCCTTCTATTACGCGTGCATTTTCTCTAACTAATACCTTTCTCATCTGTCAGCTTTACTACTGTAACGTGATTAAAATGGGTACATCCTGGAAGGACTATAAGACGCGGTGGCGAAGAAAATCTACGCCATTTTTTTACGTTCTCATTTATAGAAAGTACATACTTTAATCGTGAAAATCTTAAACATCAAAAACATGATGAATTTTTTAAGTTTTAGGTGGTCCTGAACCAAAAAATGTGACTTTAACCATTCTATTTGTCACCATGTATGTCTGTCTAACCCTTGCCACATATCTTTGAAACGGTTTGATGGATTTCAATAAACTTGATATCTAGATGTTATAAAGAACAACTTCGACACTTTTTTTTACTTTGACACTAGCCCTCAAATTAATAGTAGTTTATTATTAGGAATGATTTTTTTAATTCAAAATGTTTTGAAAATATTTTTCACATTTTTGTTTAGAATAACTATCTAGGGAGTGTTTGGCCATTCAAAGTCATCGTATACTTGGTTTTTGGGTAAAATTTCATCTAGGGGTAGTTTACTGAGGTGTGATTGATGAAAATTCAAATTATTTTGAAAATGACTAACGATTGGGCTTAAAATATGTATCTGATGAATGTTTAACATGAAACTAAAACAAAATACGTACATACCTAGGAAAACTTATTTTTCGGAAAAAAAATTGTTTAAGGTTACTCTTTTGGATTTTTTTTTTATTTGAAATATTTTAGAAATTTCTCTAACGATTTGGTTCAAAATAGGTACCATATCTGGAAAGATTGTTGCAATATATTTAGTTTTATATATTTTATTTATTTTAAAATAATGAATTTTAAATTTTTCCTGCTGATGTAATCACTAGTAACCGATTTTAGGAAATTAAAAATATTTTTAAAATGACCTTGAAGATTTATTTGAAAATATATATCTGGGAATTGTTTTTCATTATAAGTAAGAATGTTTTTATTTTTACAATTAAAACATAATTTGAGTAAAGTTTACAAATAACTGATTTTCGAACATTTGAAATATGTTAAAAATTATTCGTCAGTTCTGTTTCAAATGTATTTATCATGAAAATTGTTTATTGGGTTATTGTTTTTCTGAGAAATAATCTCAAGGGTAATTTACCATAAACGTGTTTTTATAAATTATTTTCAAAGCTATAATACACAATATAGTGAGAAATTTAAATATCATCAGTCCTATTAATTATTTGTAATATTTTTAATTAAAATTATTTACCTTGTCAATTTTGTCTGCAAAGCTATCAGAACACTAAATTTTAAGTATATATTTCTATGATTCCTTATAGCTTTAAAGTACAAAGTAGAAATAATATCTATACTTGTCGGGAAGCAGTCTCGAAAGATAAATACTTAATTATTATAATTTCGTTACATAGCTGCTATCTACATGCCATGAAACGATGTATTCCCACTCAAGGGATTAAATATCTCATTTTTAAAGTAAAAAGGAATTTTAAAGAGTAGAATGTACTCTTTTCAAAATAATATGTCCTTTAATGTCACTCGAGAGCCAACCAGAGGGAGGTAAAAAACACAGTAAAAAATGTACTGCGTGACATAGGAAATAACACAGATTCGTGAATACGCAGATTAGAGTTACGTTTGGACATCAAGTCCAACACGGTCTGATAGTAATACTGACGGAACAGGATATATTGACACCTTCATTTTTTTTTCCAAAGTAGATTATTGCGAGGGTTAGGTTTTATTAACACCACGTCCTACCACCCATTCAAGCTTAGGTTTACTAATTTCTCTATAGTGTTGGGGATTATTAAGGTTAAATTTAGATTAAGTATTCGTGCATTTTCATGGATAGATAGGTGTAAAATAAGTTAGGAATGATCACCCTTAGTACATATGATGATCCCCTTATCATCGGAAGTCAAGTATAATGCTAGAGTGACGCCTTAAACCATGTGGGCTCTGAGGCGGGTTAGTTATTCTTGACGTGACTGTAACAGTAAATTGTTATCTCCCATTCAGCCTCAAACTTAGCCCCACTTATGAGTACGTAGTCTAAATATAAGATTCCATAATCTGGTTTGTTGGTGATTGGCAGATTGGGGTTTGGACCACGAGAATTTAGAGCTGTTTTTTCCTAAATGGCTAACCACTTTCGGTGGTAGCTCACCAATTTAAAATCCATTACTGTTCCAGCGTGTGGCCTGGGTCAGTTTTTTGTTCAAGCCATATATTTTCCACTACCGGCTTGCTAGGATTGTCTTAGCTTCATATGTCTTATAATATAACTTAATACTAGGACAGGCACAACATCCAGTCTCCGGCCATTAATTTATCAATATGAAAGGATAAACTTATATTTTCATTAATGATACATTTCCAGCCATGCCAGGAATCGAACCCGGAACTATAATATCAGTAACCACAAGCACGCTACCGACTGAGCTATTGTGACTGACTATATGTATACCTAATCCCACCATTCTCTTACGGGGTAGGCAAGACACTGTACATATAGCTCAAAAAACAACTCTATAATTAATTCATCCTCACTAACTTTCTCCACACTTCCCTATCGTTGCATACTCCCTTCTCTTCAACAACATTCATACAACGAGTCATACATGCTCTTTTATTCTTAAAACTTATAATGACTCTTTTTCACACATTCATCTACAACATTTAGCCACTTCTAACATGTCTACCCCTTTCTTTTGGTCCACACTCTCTGCTTTTATATATTCGCTTCGTTACTCGATCCACACTCATTCTCTCAACATGCCACCAAATTAATAATCGAGTATTTATTATTCCCCTATAGCTCTACAGCACCGTAGCACATGCTGTTTTACCTCTAAAGGTTTCATATCTGGCCAAACCAAGTACGAGCTGCGGTATAACATTTTCCTTGTTGCGTAAACATGGTAAAATGTTTATTTAACTTTTGAAGGGTTTTGTGGCACGACATAAAACAACATTCATGTTAAAGTGCTTTAAACCACAATATTATGAAATGTCCTCTAAGAGTTTTGTTTTAAAACTGTTGATCCTGTCAACGACAGCTTGTTTGGCAGCTGTGCTGGGAGGTGTGGTATCACGTGATATGGCAGGAGGTATTAGACTCGTTTGATATCGTATCGGTGTTGTTAAGTAACAAGAAAATAATTAATTAGTACACAACATTTAAAAATATATTATTTATTATCACCGCGTCTTACTACCTGTTCAGGCTACAAGCATATAACTCACTCTAATGGTGTAAGAACGAAGAAGGAAGCATTTTATAAGTAATCAACCGGCATTTGCGTGGAAGAAGAGTGGGAAAACATCGAGAAAACCATCCTTGTTAGACCCGAACTGGATTAGAACCCCGATCTCTCCATCTTTAGTTGGCCAGTCCAACATGAGAGTGACGCCTTAGACCATGCAAACACTGAACTGGGAAAAAACATTCTAAGAATGTGTAGTAAGAAGCGTATGTATTAATAACGAGGTCAATGATTTCAATTAGTTTTTAAACAAAGAACATCCTAAAATTGTTATAAGTTCTATGTTTACAATTTACCGTTCTTATTTTTCTTCTACATTAAAGGTTTTTTTAAATCAAATTTCTTAATAGGCATAAGCTCTTTTCAAATTTAGCTTGAATCCTTGTATACACATAATTTAATTTAATAATTTGTAACTAAGACGTGCTATTAAAATAATTCAATATTACTTCACGTATTTTACTAGATTTAAGAGTTGATTTTGTAAAACCAGTTTAAAGTATAATAAGGTATAATAATCTCATTATTAATTAGAATACGCTATAGTAATCTTGGGAATAAATGTTATCCATTAACCGCTACTCCCACTTGCCCCCTGAGGGAAGAGTGTCTTCCTAAAGAGCAGAGTAGTTTTTTTTTACTGAAAAGACGTAAATTTAAAAAAAACCTAAATAAGATTTGAAAACTCGGGCCCTTTGTTCAATTAACAACTGATATAGGCAAATAAATACGTGTAAATGACACTTGTCCAAGTTTATAAGGATTTTGTCAAAACTTAGGGATGAGAAGGTATTCAAGAGGAAATGCACCTGCATTAGTGTAAAGAGAGGATCGATAAATTTGCATGTGGATAGCCACCTTTAGTTTACTCCGGCATGTATTGGCCAGTAAATACCCTTAAATGTTTCTTAATTATAAGAAATTATATTAATTACGATTATTTAGAAAACTTTATAAGCTATAAATTGACCTCTTTGGTCTTGGGGTTAAGTGATCGCCTCAGTACCCAATGTTCGTGGGTTCAAACCTAGTTCGGCTCGACGGATTTTTCTTGAGCGATAAAAACCGTAGCACAACTTCCTTCATAGGGTAAGTACAGCGTTGCTACCGTGTATATTGTGGCATGTAAAATAACCTTAAAGGGTGGTTTGTGTGAAAATATCTTAACCGGCAAAATTGGTAGGTTCCTTCGTTCTTGCTAGAAGAAATTCTCGTGTGATATAAATAAGTCGGTTGAGAAAGTGCATGTTAAATACCTTAAAAAAAACTATTTTTTTTATTTAGCACCGCGTCTTACTACCCGTTCGGGCTATACGCTTAAGTACTAATTACATTAATGTATTAGGAATTGAGAAGGTTGAATTTAGAGGAATTGAACCCATTTTTGCGTGGAGGGAGAGTAGGAAACCATTTAGGAAAAACCACCCCAGTTCACCCAACCGATATTCAAACCTTGATCTCCCCGTCCTCAGCAGTCTAGCTCAACACGACTAGCGCGCTAACCAACTACGCCACCGAGGCGGGTGAGAACCAGAAACTAAAACCTGTGTTTTAGAATTAGACAATTGTTCAAGTTGACTGTACATATACATACAGAAAACATAAAATGTTTAATAATTATTATTTTTCTATTATTTTTTTTTTTGGGGGGGGGAGGGGCTGTTTCTGGTGTCTGCGCACCTAATACGTGGTTCCTCTAAAAATATCCCAAATTAAAAAATTTATATTATAGGTAGGTAAAAAAAAAATCTCATGGATATTATATTAAGCACTTAGGCTGTAAATATAGCTTGTGTTTATGCCAATAAACGCCTCAGTATTGTATAGTCTGGTTTTCTGGTGAAGAGGTCGGGGCTCGAACAAAGCCCAAGCTAATGTACACATACGTTTCTTTGCTAAATTGTTTCCCCAAACTCATTTCATGGAAATGTGGGTACTCGTCTGTTAAAACTTTACCTTTCTCATCCTTACTCCATTAGTGTAAGTGTGCAAATAGCCCGGACGGGTGTTATGGCGTGGAGACCTAAATTTAGTGTTGACATAGTTTGTGTATGAAATGGTAAAAATATTTTGTCTAGAAAGTAGTCGTAAAACACGACGAAATTGTAAGTGTAACGGGCTAAACCAGTTCAGCCCTTTTTCGACCCTATAATTTTAAGCAACTAATCATGGGTAAAATACACACACATATTATTCTTCCCTGATCTACAAACAAGTTTTGTAATACATAGATGTCTGTGTTAAATACCAACGTCTTGGATACTTCATGGAACCACTCCGGCCCCATTAATAACGATGCCGTCAGAATGGTGGGCTGACCGTGCCATTCAATTATATCGCACTTGACCGGTCCGAGTTTCTTGATCAACTGAAGACGGTACTCAGCCAGCTAAATAGGCATAGTCAACCTTCCAAAACCCCGTAGATGGTCAATCACCCCCTCTTCTCGTCCGTCCCAGAATGCAGTGCGTTTAACCACTATAAAACTCCGTGATTAGATTGGCAACAATATGATTACTATTATTCAACGTCTCTTAGACAGTCGTCTCTTAACAAACTAATCCTACGTTTAGCGGTGATCAAGATGTTCTCGCCGAGGGACCGACAGGACCGTAGAAAGTAACCTGGACTTCGATAGATCAATAAAGGAATCAGGAATAGCCTGTACCATGGCTGGACTTACATCGTAGTGTTTAGGGAATATTAGTTTAGAGGATTAGACAATTATATAACTTAATGTCTGTTGTAGTTTTTATATCTAATGATATCCTTTCGCGCTTTCCGCGTGTTTCCTGCAGAGTCCTTGGACCAGCAGTTTCAATGGGAGTGAGTCCCACACCTTAACCCGTATGACTATTTAGCAGTCTTTGAGGTGGCTAGGCAGGAAATAGATAATTCTGATTGTTCAGGGTCTTGGGGCGGTGCCTAGTTAGGCATGTTTAATTTATGTTGTACACTGCTTGGGTGTTCAACTTGTGGGCCGCTTCAGCCTTTCTGGCATGGCTCGTGGTATCTAATATTTTAACTTAAATTTGTGTTGCTCGTTCACTTTTTTTGGGGTGCCCAACTATTGTATTGTCGTTGTCCTACTGGCTTAGACCAATGGGTCGTGTGTCAGCCGAAGAAAAGGTAATAGCCGAGAACACAGACTTTGAACTCGCCCGGTACAATTGTCTGCAGAATGTCCCGTGTTAATATATCAAGCAGACGGATTGTTACTATATTTTCTAATCAGTTATCGTACAGATAATAGGCGCTTCACGCCATGTTTACTTTTGTCTCTACCCAGTAATCTAATAGGTAACTTGACGCAGTCAAGTTTATAGACCATATTAATTGAGATGGTGTTCTTAAGATGCATTGTGTACCTTGTTCTGCCATATGATTAATTAAATTTATATTTTTCAAACCTACCCTATTCTTGTTGTTTCTTATATTGATATATGTATTTTACGTACCCATTTAAAACCTGAGTCGGTACATAAGTTTTCTACAGCTATGTGTGGAAATGTAGATCGTGACCGGTAGGACTTTGCAAAAGCCGGCTTTGACACGGAGATGGTTTCATTAAGACAACATGCCGACCAACTTTGCAAGAAACCCGGCTCTATCTCCGGGCAAATTTTTACTGAACATGGTTTGACGACAGTTCTATCGCGTCATAGACCATAGCTGCATATAGTTCTAGAACTGTTATACACTGGAACGCTACACTAGAACAACCCGCCTCGTGGTGGAATGGTCTATGTTAGTGGTATTTAACCTCTTTTGTTCGTACACCCACATATCCACATATATATATATAGTATCACCACGTCTTAAAACTTGTCCATATTACACGCATATAATAGGATAAAATTAATGGTACTGCGCACAGCAGTCTATCGCTGTCTACTGCTTTTATCATAAAATAAACATTTACTAAAAACTCGTAAGTTTTATTAAACGAGATAATAGTTCTATACATTGTTATAGAAACACTTTACCAAACATTATAAATGAAATAAAATACATTGTTACTTACTCTATGGCATTAGGAACTAAGAACATTGTTACAGAAAAATTGAGAAAAGAGAAACTTCTTTGTCCGCCAAAGAGCATAAGAATCAAATTCATTAGCGAAGACTTCAATTAAAAAGTATATATGCTTATAGCTAAGAAATTATTTGTTTTATAAAAATATATTTCAAATAAAATATTTTTAACTTTATTTATTGCTACTTTACAATGATAAGTTGTTTTATATCTCAAATAATTGCGGAGAAATTATGAAAATTGGAAAATTTCCCTTCTGTAAAGCAATCTCAAAGTAATTTTCATGAGAAAATGAGAACTGCCATAGTGCTTATTATGATGAACAGCGTATGGATATAATATTTAATAAAAATCGTTTGAACAAATTTTGAGAAAATCTATTTTTTTTCTGTTTTTTACATTCAGTTAACTAGGTTTAAATTTAAGGTTAGTCATCTAATTCCTAAAACCCAGATACCAAGTTTTAACCCCATTGGTAAAATACTTTGACTCTAGACCGAGGTACAGACGGACAGACAGACGGACGGAATCATGAAAACAATTTTTTTGTTTTGTTTCAGGGGCTCATTAAACATCAACATTTATCAAAATATTGAGTTAAGATTTCTTTTACGATTTTAATACTTCTCTCTCCGAGTAATCCAGAGAAAATAATAAAAACATTAGCACCGCGACTAACTAACTGCTCGTTCGGTTACGGTAATGACTTTAGGGATTAATAAGGTTGTGTTTATAGGATGTGTACCCACATTTACGTGGAGGAAAATTGTAAAACCAGTTTGGATAAGCCACCCTCAGTACAGCCGAACGAGATTCAAACTTCGATCTTCCCGTCATTGGTTGTCTATTTTACTGCGATCTGAACGCCTTAGACCATGTGGCCACCAAAACGGGTTATATGATAATATTTCTGATGGGGTAGAGTTGAGGAAGAAAGCATTTTAGAGATAATATATCCACATTTGCATGGAAGGAGAGTGGGAAACCTTATTAGGGGAAATTAACCTCTGTGGACCCAACCAGGATTCAAACCTTGATCTTCTCGTCATCAGCTGGAAATTTTAACACAAGAGTGACGTCCTAAACCGTTTTAACACTTAAGCGGGCTACATATGCGTTAATTACATTAATGGAGTAGGAATAAAGAAGGTGGCGCTTAGATTATATGTACCCTCATTTACGTGGAGTGAGAGTGAGAAATTGTTTGGTAAAAAAAAAGGTCCTTAACACGCCTGACCCGGATTATAGCCTTGATCCGTCCATCACCAGTAATCCTGTCGAATACCAAAGAATGACGCACTAGACCATGTGACCATAAATACGGGTTGTACAGGTTGCAGCGCTGCCGTATAAATGCATTATCCTCTCATCCATTAGAAGCGTCATCTGTGACACGACTTGGAACTTTGGACGCATCAATAAAAGACGGTGGTGGGATTCGAGTAAGGGATGGTGGGTGTAAGGGGTGAAAGTGCCTTTCAGAAGTTTGACCCCAACCGACAAAGATCTTGTTTACGAGCGTCGTCCACCACTGAAAGAGAGGTCAAAAGTGGTGACGGAGGCTATAAAGTTATAATGTACCTTCAAAGACCAATCACATCTCAGGGGTTAATAAACCGACTGGAGTGACAGAAAGCAGAGATATATTCCACCTCTAATTTCACAGAGGAACATTAGTTGCTGTCGTGCCTACTGATATATTCCACATCTGGCTTCATAGAGGAACATTAGTTACTGTTGTGTCTACTGACATATTTCACATCTGGCTTCATGGAGGAACATTAGTTGCTGTTGTGTCTACTGACATATTCCACATCTGGCTTCATAGAGGAACATTAGTTGCTGTTGTGTCTACTGATATATTCCACATCTGGCTTCATAGAGGAACATTAGTTGCTGTTGTGTCTACTGATATATTCCACATCTGGCTTCATAGAGGAACATTAGTTACTGTCATGTCTACTGACATATTTCACATCTGGCTTCATAGAGGAACTTTAGTTACTGTCATGTCTACTGACATATTTCACATCTGGCTTCATGGAGGAACATTAGTTGCTGTTGTGTCTACTGATATATTCCACATCTGGCTTCATAGAGGAACATTAGTTGCTGTCGTGTCTACTGAGATATTCAACCTATAGCTCCATATAGGACAAGACTCACTCTTGCACGCAGCTGAATCCCAACATTTATGACATGTAGGTCTCTTGATGTTTCTAGACGGTAATATAACTTGATATATTCCTTGGCAGACTTTACAGCCGTAATAGAAATAAATTAGCATCAAAGTGATTTTAATTGCAATTATGTCGAGGTTGACCAAGATGGGTGAACATCTATTCTCATCTGGCAGGATATGATGCACCGTACGTCAAAGAGAATCATAAACCAGTGGCGTGGCTTGAAATGTCGTCAAAGTGTGCTGAAATATGTACCTTTGATATTATAGATTCCACCCACTCCCCATTGGACCAATCATACACGGTCTCTGCTCCGCATACCTCAGTCTGGTAATGTAATATCTTTGATGCCTGGCCAATGAGTGTTATACTGACTGATGAGAACATATCTCAGGCACAGTTTAAATTGAAACTGACTGCCCTGATGGAACTCCAAGTCACGTCACCATCATAAATTTATTTAGGAAGTGTCCTATCCAACAAACACACCATGCGTATTATAAAATATTATGTCAACAGGGAAACCAATTTATCAAGGAAACGCGGTATAAATAGTCAGGAAGAACACTTGGAAAGATACACAATATGCATACAAGTTGTTCGGAAATTCATATCCCAAACTGCACATATAGCTTGTTTGAACTAATGGTAATACAAAATACCTGTACACTTACATACAGAAACCTGTGCTATTGCCATGAAATTGTGTTCAAAGTTTCGGCGTACAACGCCTGAAGAGTCAAGTTGACAAGCATGCGTGTACAACAAGTTGCATATAAGCTAGGTGCACAGCACTGCACATACTATAATGGCAATCACCTTCTGTGATGTAGGACCGTTAAGATTACCATCAGAACGTACTCACATTTATATATGGGCTGGTGTATCGTTTACTATTAATTGTGGTATTTTCTACTACCGTGCTCCAAGATGTCGAGGTGTACAGTGCCGCGTTCCTAACTCCTATGCAACCTGTTGTACACGCATTTTTGCACAGCTTTGCTCTCCCGGCACTGTACGCCGAAACTTTTAACACAATTTAATGGTATCAGCATAGTTTTCCGGATGTAGCTGTTTATGGAATCTGTATTAATTTTGGTTCACACATACTACTGTGTATGTGCATTTTGGGCTGTAAGTTTACGAACACCCTGAGTATATTTTAACACCACGTCTTACTACCCATTAGGGTTTTACGCTAGTATAATAAATACATTAATGGATTTAGGGATTAGGAAGGATATATTTATAGGAAGTGTAACCATATTTGCGTGGAGAGAGAGAGAGAGAGAGAGAGAGAGAGAGAGAGAGAGAGTGAAAACCAGTTTTGATTATTTTTTTTAAAACCTCCGTACACCCGACCGAGATTCGAACCTCGATCTTCTTGTCATCGGAAGTTTAGTCTACTGCGAGAGTAACGTGATATACCACGTGGACACTGAAGTGGATTATATATATATATATATATATATATATATACACAATAATTAGAGATTATATTTATTCCCTAGCTAACAAATAGGCACCATCTGTTTATTTTTAGCACCAAGTACTATTTACCCATTTGAGTCTGTGTACTAATTACGATAATGGGCTAGTGATGAAGAAGGTTAAATGAAGAGGAATTGTACCTGCATTTGAGTGGATAGAGTTGTAAACAATTTAGGAAAACTCCCTCTCACAACCCGGATCGAACCACGACCTCCAAGTCATCAGCAGTTTAGTCTATTGCGAGAATAGTGCCTTAAACCATGCGGCCACCGAAGTGGGTCCCCCAAATGTTAGAAGGATTAGAATACATACCTTGGCATATGAACTCTTTGTCGAGCTGACAATAACACAGCTTGGGCCATCTAGACAATAACTATTTATTACTCCCTTATAGATTTAAATTTGAGTTACTTTGTCTCTTAAGTAAATATAAAAGAGGCATTATCATCAACCAGGTAGGATGTTTATTTCTTCCATAGGGTTTATTATAATATATATATTAGAGAATGATGAAGCATTTCCAACTAATCATCTTTCTCTTCCAACTCTCTTAGATTATGTCATTAACAACCCTAGCATTGAACGTAATAGTAATGATTACTATAAAAATAGTTTATGACTTTTAAGATCGTATTTAAATTAATTAGGGTAATTCACTAGGTTAAGTTATATGAGTGTTCTGGTAGGAAGAACAGACAAGCTAGCCCATTTCGGTGGGCATGTGGTCTAACGCGCTACTCTTCTTGCAGTAGAATAAACTGACGATAAAGTTACAGGTAGGTCATTCTTAGAACCCACGGTCGCCCGTACTCAACGTGTTTTTCCAAAATTATTTTACACTCTCCCTACACGCAAGTGCGTATACACTTCCTAAAAATATAACCTTTCTCATCCATAACACATTATCGTATTAGTGAATAAACGTATAACCCGGACGGGTAGTAAGACGCAGTGTTAAAAACAACATGCTAACATATATTTTTGGTGCTCGGCATTGATTAAATTTTAATATATTATACATTTTATTTGATAGATATTAATACTATTTATCAAAAATAATTGCTGCATACCACATGACTCGACGTATGAATATATGAAAGTAATAATAATTTTAGTATTACTATACTTCACTTTTTATTGAGCTTTACCGTATACAAGATACTATTATTATTATTATTATTATTATTATTAGCACCGCGTCTTACTACCCGTTCGGGTTATACGCACTTATGCTGTGTAATGGTAGGGTGATTGTGAGATGAAATGGAGGACCTACAGTTTAACGTGGAATCCGAACCACGGTGGAGGCCTGGAATTCCCCACATTCACAAGATGTCTTGTCAGAGGTGAAGGAAGGGTTTGGCAATCAAATAAATCTGTGCCGGGACCGAGGATTGAACCCCGGACCCCGGCACAGAAGTCAGACACCTTACCCCTAGACCGACATGTCGCCCAAAAAGAAGATAAAAATACATCAAGATAAGGTATCAAACTATGAGCCGGACACCCGCCTCGGTGGCGTAGTTGGCTAACGCGCTTGTCGTGTTGAGCTCGACTGCTGAGGACGGGGAGATCGAGGTTCGAATCTCGATCGGGTGAACTGGGGGAAGTTTTTCCAAAAATGGTTTTCCACTCTCCCTCCACGCAAATGCGGGTTCACTTCCTCTAATTAAACCTTCCCAATTCCTAATCCATTAGCGTAATTAGTAATTAAAGCGTATAACCCGAACGGGTAGTAAGACGCGGTGCTAGATATTATTATTATAAGCCGGAAAATAACTATTCCAATGATATAAAATATAACAAGTGAAGTGAAGGTGTTAACTGTCGTTTGTATTTATACCGTGTTACCACGTTTGGTCGAAAACTGTGACCTATTTAAAAAGTATAAAAAATATATATATATATATACATAAGACATACCACACAGTACTATCTCATTTCAATGACTTAAAATTTAACGAACTAATTTTAATATTTAAACTACATCACAGATCAAATGTATAGTACTGTACAGTGAACATGTTTTTAATCAAATAAAACACAAATTAAAATATGTATTATTGAATAAATATGTCGAAATGATCTTATTTCAAGGTATTTACCATAAAAAACATGTTAAAAAACCACACTATTTAATTTTTGAACCACCATTTTGGCTTATCCAAAAACGTATTGCACTTGAAACACTAGTCTGAGAACTTGAAGGGAACTGGTTTATTAAGAAAAATAGAAATTATGTCGAATCCATAATTACGTGGTAGTCAAGATAGGGATGGATATATATTTATATATATTGCGTGTTTGAGCTACATATCCCAGTAGAGAAAAGATTAGCTAGTATTAATGTACTGTTTGTTGTCTTCTCTAAGGGACCCTGAATTTACTGATCATACATCCTTTCCATGGAGGCTTTTCCCTTGTCCCAATAAGATAATATGATGGTGATGGTGAGTATGAGGGTGATAGTGAGTATGATGGTGATAGTGAGTATGATGGTGATAGTGAGTATGATGGTGATAGTGAGTATGAAGGTGATAGTGAGTATGATGGTGATAGTGAGTATGATGGTGATAGTGAGTATGATGGTGATAGTGAGTATGATGGTGATAGTGAGTATGATGGTGATAGTGAGTATGATGGTGATAGTGAGTATGATGGTGATAGTGAGTATGATGGTGATAGTGAGTATGATGGTGATAGTGAATATGAGGGTGATAGTGAGTATGAGGGTGATAGTGAGTATGATGGTGATAGTGAGTATGAGGGTGATAGTGAGTATGATGGTGATAGTGAGTAAGAGGGTGATAGTGAGTATGAGGGTGATAGTGAGTATGAGGGTGTAGAACCAGTGGAAACACTTAAACCTAACTTAAGATTAATTAACCAAATCCTGGTGACCGTTGGGATTAATCCCCCTTTCAGGATAAATATTCAAGCTACTAGCCAGGAATCTAGCTAACCCTGGACCCCTAGGCTGGTAGCCGGGTGCAGTGACCACTACACCACGGGGCTGGTTACTTTTAGGGACGTAAAATCCAGGCAAACTTAATATGTCGTGGAATTAACGCATTTATTGAAGTATCATACAGTTTAAGGATTAATATATGATTTTTATTGTTACTAAAACAAACAGAGGTCTACAACTTGTTAAAAAAAATTTTTTAATTGTCTGTGATTTAATGATCATTTGTGTGCCCATTGATTTCCAAGCTATTTTTTAAAAGTCAAAAGGGTGTAGCAGGTAAACAATGATTTTGGATAATCGCTATTTGGATGGAAGTGTTTCTAGTGTAATATTTTCCACTCGCAAAGGGTTTAACCAAACACTCCCATATAATAAAGATGTTAGTATCAAAATGAAAACAGAAATATTTTCTAGTTTCGTATTCTAGTTGCGTGACTGTAGCCAATCACAGGGTGACATGGCAGCCCTCCCAAGGGGTTGAAAGGGTCTGTGGGTGGGTGTGTCTGGAATATACTTCCACCCCCCTCCACCCACCTTCCCAGACCCTGTACCCTACAACATCACGTGACCCCCGTCAAGGGAAGAAAGTCGTCGCGTGTCTTGTCGCGAGGGAATGGGGGGGGGGGGGTAGAATGAGGGGTGAAAATCGTCATCAAAGTGGGTTCGGGATTGAGATGGATGGACTGTAAGGGAGAAAGAGGGTGGTTAGGGGGAGGAAGGAGACGACAAAAAAAAATACAAAGACGGTAAGACTCTAGGAGGAGAGGAAGAAGAAAAATAAAAAAATAGAAAAAGTTCCCAAAGAAAGTTTGCATCTTTTTTCCGTGACAAACACGTATAGAAGAAATAAAAGTAGACACTTTATAACCAGAAATAGTTTCTGCTTTAGAAAGTAAAATGAAAAATGATTTGGTTTTACAATTAACGGTTTTAAAGTAAAGTTAAGGTCAGGTAAATGAAGAATAAGATTCTTTTGACGTTAAGGGGAAGGGAAGTAGTCTTCCGTAAGATAAAGTGACAAAGTGACAACCCTTAAAATGTATACAAGATTTTTGTTCAAGTTCCCTAAATTTTTGAATACAAATATACGTTGTGTGTTGGCTGGAGTTGTATAAGATCTAGAAGTTATCTATCAAATCATTTGGCTCTGAGCAAATATCAATATTATTTATACTTTTGATTACAAACTCGCCATAATTATTTATGTTATTACACATAGTTTTTTTATTAGTGGTTGAAGTCTTAGTACGATTAGTATTATGTAATCAGGGAAAATCCAAAAAATTTACATTTATATGATCATAAGAAAGAACGTAAAATTTTGTCATAGCATTTATTTTTGTAATATAATAATACAAAATTATTAAAATAATATATTTTATTTAGGTTCTAATCATAATATATTAAAAGGATCATGTTTTAATTTAACTCCCAGTAAATAAATATCGAAACCAGTGGCGGCTCGTAGCTAAAATTAGTGGGGGTGCTGTAACACGGGAAGCCAAACAGTGCATTTTTTACTTCACAGCCGCAAAGCCAACTTTTCCGTTGGTACCTTTTCAGAATCAAAGTTACGAATATATTTCTTGTTGTTGCTTTTGCCTGGCTGAGATATTAGAATATCAGGCGTTGAAAGACATCTTTTCTTAACTTTAACTTTCTCGTGGGGAGATGGCTGTGAAAACTTAAGCTGTTTAAGTTCACTTACAGTCACATAACTTATTTCTTGGGGATGCAAGACCATGATTAAAATTTTCTGTCAAATAAAAGAACAAAAAAATTAATCAAATAGAATAGCTGGAAGCAGAATAATAATCTAATTCTACACTCTTCTACACTTTATCACACGGTTTTTAAGCACAACACATGCTGAGTAAAAAAACGTCCTTCCACCATCACACCAGAGCCGGCACTGCGAGAGCAACAGTGCTATTTCTACCTGGCAGTCCCGCTTTTCTCCCCACATCCCTCCTAGATGCGCATGCGCACAACAGTCAAACACCACGTCACTGGCACTGTGAAGCGCACAGTTCCATACAAAGATTTTTGTATCTTTTTCATAAACTGGGGGATGGCTACTGAAGTACTGACATTAAGCTTGAGGAATATATATTGTACTTCAAAAATAAAGAAATAATTAAAGAAAAAAGCACTCACTATATTAAATGTTATCGATAATATCAAGTGGAAATAGGGGGTACAGCAGTCCCGCAGTGCCTATACATGAGCCGCCACTGATCTAAACACAAATATGGTTTAGTTTTATTTTTTTGTTACATTTTGTATTTTTTTATGCGTCCATATTATTTCCGGCAGATTGTTTTCATTACTCTTCCTGAACCGATCGTTGATTGATATTTATAGGCGAGAGTATTGGATTGAAAATGAGTGCGATCGGGCGCCTTTGTCGTTAACGCTCAGTAAATTTGTTTTCTGCGCAGTATAAGCCCAATCAAAGCTAACGAGCATAAAATAGAGATTGATGACCGTGGCACGTTGTTTGGGAAGGGGGCGGGAGACACCGCCCATAGTGGAACTTACCGTGGTCGGACAAGTTTGGCCTCGAACCGCCGAATCTGGTTAGCAAACACTTGATTAGTGTGTACTTGCCCTCTTTTGGCAGTAGGTATGTTTATACCTACTCTGTACAGCTAGTACTGATTATCAGGGGTTACAACTGCTGTCTAGCCAGGCGAAGAGGTTTAAAGAGGTGTAATAAGTTCTTACTATCGGAAATTACAACTGTATTACTAGGGGAACAGGCTTAAAGAGGTGTAATAAGTTCTTACTATCGGAAATTACAATTGTATTACTAGGGGAACAGGTTTAAAGAGGTGTAATACGTTCTTACTATCGGGAATTACAACTATATTACTAGGGGAACAGTTTTAAAGAGGTGTAATAAGTTCTTACTAACAGGAATTACAACTGTATTACTAGGATAACAAGTTTAAAGAGGTATAATAAGTTCTTACTATCAGGAATTACATCTGTATTACTAGGGGACCAGGCTTAAGGAGGTGTAATAAGTTCTTACTAACAGGAATTACAGCTGTATTACTAGGGGACCAGGCTTAAAGAGGTGTAATAAGTTCTTAATAACAAGAATTACAGCTGTATTACTAGGGGACCAGGCTTAAAGAGGTGTAATAAGTTCTTACTATCAGGAATTACAACTGTATTACTAGGACAACAAGTTTAAAGAGGTGTAATAAGTTCTTACTAACAAGAATTACAGCTTTATTACTAGGGGAACAGGTTTAAAGAGGTGTAATAAGTTCTTATTAACAAGAATTACAGCTGTATTACTAGGGGAACAGGTTTAAAGAGGTGTAATAAGTTCTTACTATCAGGAATTACAACTGTATTACTAGGAGAACAAGTTTAAAGAGGTGTAATAAGTTCTTACTAAACAGAATTAAAGCTGTATTACTAGGGGAACAGGTTTAAGAGGTGTAATAAGTTCTTACTAACAGGAATTACAGCTGTATTACTAGGAGAACAAGTTTAAAGAGGCGTAATAAGTTCTTACTATCAGGAATTACAGCTGTATTACTAGGGGAACAGGTTTAAAGAGGTGTAATAAGTTCTCACGAACAAGAATTACAGCTGTATTACTAGGGGAACAGGTTTAAAGAGGTGTAATAAGTTCTTACTATCAGGAATTACAACTGTATTACTAGGAGAACATGATAAAGAGGATTTTAAAGTAATGGGCTAAGTTTGTGTAAGGACCTAGATCAACGTTCCCCTTGAAGAAGTATTTAAAACAATATGAAAAAACCCTCAAAGAAGATGCGATGAACACTTTTAGTACCCAACTTGTTTATCTACATATTTGACCCGAGTGGGATAGGGGTGTGTAGGATCGAATTTAAAAGAAATGTAAACCCATTTAAGTGAATATAAAATGGGAGATCATTTAGGAAATCTAACCTCAGTACACCTAACAAGAATTCCAAAACCTGACCTTCCAGTCACCAAAAGAGCTTCATGGATAAACCTTATACCTTGATCCACGTGCCCACTGATATGAGCCTATGTTATTTGAAACTCACAACTTTCATCCAAACTTGGCTCTTAATTCACGAGTGTACTGGGGTGGTTTCTCCTAAAATGTTTTCCACCCTCACTACACGCAAATGCTGGTACACTTCCTCTAAATTCAACTTAGTGTGATTATTATATATACATACAACCTGAATGGGTATAGAGAAGGTGTGTTTAAAAAAACTTATATTGTTTGTGTAGGACGTTGCAAGTGAATCCGAGCCCAAACAATTAGATTTTTACAATTCTGTCCATCCCCTTCCCGTCTGTACTGTCCGGCCGTCTGTCTATCTGTTCCTGGCCGTAGATTCTCGAAAGGGTTTAATGGATTTTGTTCAAACTGGATATCTAGATTTTATAGGGTAATAGCTCGGGACATTTTATTGATTTTGACCCTACATACTTTAGGAACTTGAAAGTATCATCTTTGGCTCCCATAAATTCATACAGTTATCCATCTTGTAGCTTACATATCGAATATGGCTTTTATCGGGGTGTAAAAATCATATCTGTTAAATGCGCTCGTAAAATGGGACTTGGATGGGTATATGGATTTGTATGAAGATATAATCGAGTGTAATCTATCACACATTAAAAAGTTTTAAATCGATTCTGATCATCATTTAACGACGTTTCCTACATAGTAAACTCGAATTTATTTTGCGAGATGGGTTGCATCTTAATTTGAAGCACCTAAGCACTATAAGTACTATCTCACTTAGAGCCGGTTTCATAATCAAACTTAGTACTCCTCAAGTGTGGCGCTATACTAAATACAGGATGACACCTACCTAGACCAGAATGGAATGGGCCAGTTTCATAGTCACTGTCAAACTTAGCACTAGCGGATTAAGCCGATTGGAAGCACCTCGCAGTAAAAATTTCGAAGACCTTAGACCTAAGCCCTTAAAAATTAAGTATTTTATAATATAACTCTTCTTTCTAGCACCACGTATTTATCTGTTTAGCATTTTAAATGTAATCTACTCACTTGTGCGTGGAGGGAATATAGGAAACAAACAAGGAAAAAACCTTCATTTGACCAGGATCGAACCCCGATATCCCCGTCCTCTGAAGTCAAATGTACGGTTATAGTAGCGCCTTGGACCATATGGCCACCGAGGCGGATATATATTTAAAATAAACTAATTTAATATTTCTGCAGATTATTAATATTATAATCGAAGTAGTATTAGTATTGAAATTGGTGAAAAAATATCAAATATGGTGTAAAGATTTAAAACTATATTTATTTTTGACCAAGCTCATATTTATAGTAAACGCATGATGTGACATAAATGGCACAAATATAAGTTACATTTTTTAAAGATAATGAATATGTCAAAAAGATTTCCAAGTATAAAAATATGTTCACTAAACATTCCTGATTCAAATAATAATTAAATAAAATGATATGTTTACAATTAAAATTTATTTTTAAATGCACCAAAAATTAAAATAAACCACAAATGAAACCTTTATGTCTTCAACAATCGGCTAAAATAATTCTCGATCCAACGCCATCTGTTGGCTATTATATGAACTATTTGGACACTTCACAAGTACCATAATTATATTGCACAACATGGGAAGTTAGACCAAAAGCACTGAAATTCAAAGAATAAAATTTAATTAAAAAATGTGTTCCTTATATGGCACATGATGCGGTGTAGGGTTAGCCAACGTTGGATGAATAAACAATGAACAGTACTAACAGCTAGTAGTCAACAAACGGGACCATTTCATCATCATATAGTACGTACTACTATTTAAATATCACTAATGGTACTAAAAAACTCAGAGACAGAATCAAACTCTTTAAAATTAAACTTAAGAATACGCAACAAAACGAAAGTTTTTTTTTTTCCACTTTCCAGAATTATTTCAGTTCAACCTGTTCGAACTCTAACAGAATGGATTACGAGCACTGCAAGAGTGGTACAAGAGTTGCACAAGAGTGGCATAAGAGTCGCACAAGAGTTACACAAGAGTCGCACAAGAGTGACGTGATGCCAACGGTGGTTAACTGGATACCGATGGCAACCTGTAGTCACCATTTCAGGTGGGAATGCGCATATTTGTTTAAAATTATTCAAACGCAACGTTTCATACTGTTAAAGAGATTTGTAAAAATCGATCACTCCTTATTATTAAGATGTATATTTGTCGTTATAGTACACTTGATGTAGATAAAAAATTAGATTAATGAATACAACTATAACATAAGAATAGAAGGCGATGAAATATTATTCCATGGCTTTATATTTCAACATTTACAATCTGAAATTCAAATAATTCTGAACATTTGGATAATATAAAAATTGTTGAACATAAAAAGAAATGAACTGAACATTCAAAGCAGGTTTAGTTAAATATTTTTCTTCCCAAACTTACCCTAGTCAAATGTTACTTTTACTTTTACTTTGCAAATATTCACTGATATATTGAAACTATTAACAGTTTTAGATACGAGTCTTTTTCTTTTGGTTTTTGCGTTCACATGTAGAATAAGTGAATAATACTAAATATGGTCACTTCCGCTTTTTCTGTTGGGGAGATTTTTAACTAGGAATCTATCGAACTCGGGGCCACTGTCGGACACCAAGACCCCTAATTTTGAGACTTACTAAAATACTCGCCAGCGAGCAAGCTCGCAAATCACAGGCTGTACCAAAACAGAGATAATTTTGAAAACTTTCTACTGTCGTGCGAGTCGGTCGCCGAAAAACTAGCGCAGAACATAAACGTAGTCACGTGACGAGTTCTAAGCCAGTCACAAGATTTCAAACATATCGGCGAGAGCTGTTCTGCTAAAGTTCAACATATCTTTACTTCGTCCGCTCCGCCTGAAATGTTCAGCACAATCTCAGAACCAACCGATTAAAATTAATGCGCATGCTCTCTACAGCCAGAGGCAAGCAGACAGCTTCGTTGATCTTTGTGAGGAGATTTGAAATAACTCGTTAATGTAAAACGTGTCCTATTAATTGGATTGTGCCACGACACAGCGATATATTTTGAAAACATTCATCGGAAGAATGATCTGTATGTATCTACTAGAAAATAAAATTTGTTGATAATCAGCTGTTTACAGTTTGCATTGCAATGCATCATGTGTCAACATACAGCGTGTGAAATTCTGCGCCACGCAAAGCAGATTCTTCTTTTGATTTTCGGCGAACGTGTAAATAAAGTTTAAACCTCCTTCCTTACCAGCCTCTAATAAAATTTCTACATTTCTTGCAACAGCTTCCTTGACCCTAGCCCTCAAATTAAGAGTAGTTTACGCATGAGTGACCCTTTTTTGGACTGCAGGTGATAGGGAGTTCGAGACATGAATCTTTGTTGTTGAGTGTACTGAATGGTTTTTTTCCTAGATAATTCTTCATTCCACTTACAAGAAAATGCGGGGTATTTCCTCTAAACGATACCTTATTTATCTTTACCACATAAGATTATTATTAGCATCGCGTCTTACTACCCGTTTGGGCTGTACGCACATCACATAAGAGTTAGACACGAGGTGGGAAAGGGGAAGAATTCAAGATCCAATTGTGAACTCGTGAAGATAAAAATGAGCCCATCACATTGAGCAACAAGCAATTTAGAGATTTTTTTAAAAAAAAAAAGAACTCTAATAAAACTTTAACAAATATAAATACAAATTATAAACTGTAAACTTGTACATGGTCACTTTTACTATTAAGTTTACGAGCTTTGTAGCTATAACATTCACAACATTTGATAACATGCTTAACCAAGCAGAGTATTTTTTTATTTAATTTATATATTTCAAAATTTCATTGTTCTGTTCTTGAATATTAATTTGATAAACACGTTTGTGGTTTTTTTAAATGGTTTTAATATATGTAAATATTTATAATCATAAGCTTAGATCATTTAGATTTTTCCTGCAAAGGGCTGTTAAATTAAAGGTCAGTGCCTAAAACATAAATAGTCCAAAAATTTAAGTTGTGAATATCTGTTTATTTTAAATCACACACAACAAAGTGAAACCAGATAAATTGTAATAGAGGGTTGGATCGAAAAATCTCAAATTTATTTCATCATCAACGATGTATATGAGAAGGACAGAATCGTTGGAATTCACATTTATGGTCAAATACGTATTGTATATTTATATGATAGGTATTTATAATATTTATAAAAAAGTAGTGTTTCCATTTGAAATAATTTGTGTTTAGATTTTTGTCTCGTTTTAAAATCCATTAGTAAACTTTGTGGGACGTAGTTAAAAGAGAATTCGGGAAGGAATGTTTTAATTTATTATCCTTTGAACGGAGAAGAATGTTATTGCGTTATTTGATATTTTATGTTCCGTAAAACCTGTCCCCTACATAACATACCTTGAGCTACAGTCAGACCTACGTAAGAACAACCTAATTGCCCAATCAAAATACGACCAGCTATGATTTAATGAAGCCATAACACCAATCCAAACGTTCATTTTAAAAACACAACACAAGGAAAATGATTGATGAGGGTGGATTTTTAAAACCTACACATGTTTTTGGCTAGATAAGGAATTAAAAATTATATTGTGGGGAAATTATTAGTATTGCAAATGTTTTGGATTAAACTTCGGCCTCCTATGTATTATACGTATGTGTACATGTATATATAGGCTATATATGTGATAAGCTGTATATAATATGTATTATAAATATATGTGGTAAGCCCTATGAGTATATATACGTATATGTGTGTGATGTGTGTACATATATAATCATGTCATATGTGTGTGGGATGTATATATATTTATATTTGTAGTATGTACGTACAATCATACATTTGTTATTTATTTGTGTGTATGTTTAATATATATATATGTTTATATTTAGGGCCTTTGTTTACAACCTTTGGCCTGGATCAGGTTTTTTATACAAGCCATCTATTTCCCACTAATTGCTGGCTAGGCCTGTCGTAGCTTCATATGCCTTATAATATAATTTAAGACTAGAACAGGCACAACATCCAGTCCCCATCCGTTTATTTTTATCAATCTGAAAGGTTAAACCTATATTTTGTATAGTATATTTACACTATAATTATAGTATATATATATATATATATATATGAGTGTATGTAAAATGTATATTATACTATTATGTATATGTAGCTTACCTATGTAGTATATATAGTACATATATATAATATATCAGATATATGTAGTATATATATATTTTTGTGTGTGTGATAATTATACATATTTGGATGTACCTTTATTTATATCTTACATAGTGTTTTGTTAAATAGACCACATAAATGTATACCACGTATAAATCACAACAAAAATTTTCAATCATCGTGAGTAACTATTGAAATATCACGTCGTGAAGAAATTCATAAACCACGATCTTTCTTTTCTTTCTTATTTTTTTTTTCCTTCCTCACGCTATGACCACTTCAAGGAGAGTAAACCCCCTCCCCCTACCCTCCACCGCTTCTCTCCTCACACCATCTAACAGGACTGGAATACATAATGCAATATAGGAGGTGGAGCGGTCGTATATCAGACAAGTTTTTTCACCCTCTTTATATCCCTAATACATCGACACGTGACGTGGATGTGTTTCGACGCGCGACGTTGTAATGTGGCAACTTTGGTCAGGGGGGAAGGGAGAGTCGGCACGTCTTTTATTGGATCTTGTGCTCGTATAGATTGTTGAGGTTTTGATGCAATTTATTACAACTTGGAAATTAGTTATCATATTTAGATGTGGTAGAAATAAAAAGTTTTCTTTTAGAATATAAAAAGAAAATTAAAACACATTTTTTATTTTTTTTTATATGGTTTATCAAAACAAAAATTTTAAATCAATAAACCTGAGCTATTGTTTTGTGAGATTTCCTTAAAATAATACTTTTGGTTCCATTTGTAAATTACCTAATGACACTACTAAATATACATTACAATAATATTCTTTATATTATTTACCCGCCTCGGTGGCGTAGTTGGCTAACGTACTAGATGTGTTGAGCTCGACTGCTGAGGATGGGGAGACAGGTTCGAATCACGGTCGGGTGAACTGGAGGTGGTTTTTCCTAAATGGTTTTCCACTCTCCCTCCACGCAAATGCGGATTCCCTTCCTCCAATTCAGCCTTCACAATTCCTAATCCAATAGCGTAATTAGTACTTAAAGCTTATAACCCGAAAGGGTAGTAAGACGCGGTGCTTATATTATTATTATTATTTATATTATTTGTTTTTAAATTTTTAAGCCAAACATGAGTTTTTTTTAGAAATAACCACTAAAATATAAATACTTGTTTAAACTTATTTACTGTTATTATAACCATAAATACAGCCCAGTTTTTACTGGAGGAATATTAAACAGATGTAAACGTTACTAGATATTTTACGTATTCATGCAAGGAAAGGATGCCTAACAGAATTATAGAGAAGAAGTACTTAGGAAAAAGATCGAAAGAAAGCCAAAGAAAGAGGTTGGAGGAGCAGATGGTAGAAAAGGAGTGCAAGGAGAAGAATGGAAGCAATTAAAGGGGGAAGAAGGGTAGATCGAAAGAGGAAGATGAAGACAATTTACCTAACTGGACCAGGCACAGGCTGGAAACAGTTGTTTATGATATGACAAGTCATGGGATTTGCAGCTATAATTTTTGATACAGTAGCCCCATGGCTTCTTTGGTGCTGACTGACAGTTCACAGCTGACTTTTGACAGACAACATTTTGGTATATACCTAAATTTTGACCGTCAGGAGTGACAACTGCTAAACGTATGTTTTTGCAGATAATATGTTTCGGCGTATGGCTACATAATTTGGCCTAGTAACTTTTCAAAGCTTTTAGCTGTCAGCTGTGAGCTGTCAGTCAGCACCAAAGAAGCCATGGGGCTACTGTAGGTATTATGAACATATATAAAATAACAATTGTAATACAGTATGCTATCAATGTTGAACGCGAAGAAAATATGTTTGGATTATCTAAACTGGTCCTTCCATCAGAAAACAATAAATTTTAATTGATATATTTAGCTTTTCAGTCTCCAATTCCTTCTCGAAGAAATATAACTATCAGTGAACAGTTAAGCCCTTGAGATTGTGATGGGAATACAGAGATTGGTGGGAACAACGTGACAAACCAGAAAGAGGGTTGGTGCACATAACACAAGGGACGGTGTTTAATCGTCGAATATTACTAAATATATTTCATCATCTTATATTTAATTTTACTAACCAGGGTACATCCGAGTACTTAAGAATATATTGAAAAAAGTAAGTTAACCCCCTTCGGTAGCCACATGGTTTAACGTGTTACTCTCGTAGTAAACAAGACTGACGGTGATAGGTAGATATAGGTTCGAATCTCGGTTGGGGCTACTGAGGGTGTTTTTTACAAACTGGGCCTACTCTCTTCCTCCACGCAAATACGGGTACACTATCTCTAAATATAACCTTCATAGTACCTCAAACTATTATCATAATTAGTACGTGGATAACCCGGTCGGGTAGTAAGACTTTGTGCTAAATAAAAAATCAAAATAGGTTGAGTCCTTATCTGGCCTGTTTTGACTGACAAGTGTGTTGGAATTCTTTACGTTTTCCATGTGTGACTTAGCGGCAAGACAAGATAGTATGTGTGACTTAGCGGCAAGACAAGATAGTATGTGTGACCTAGCGGCAAGACAAGATAGTATGTGTGACTTAGCGGCAAGACAAGATAGTATGTGTGACTTAGCGGCAAGACAAGATAGTATGTGTGACCTAGCGGCAAGACAAGATAGTATGTGTGACCTAGCGGCAAGACAAGATAGTATGTGTGACCTAGCGGCAAGACAAGATAGTATGTGTGACCTAGCGGCAAGACAAGATAGTATGTGTGATAATAATCGAATGTACAGTACATTATTTACATTTAATTCGGTGAGGTTTAATGATATCACATTGAAATAAAAACCATAATTTCTTAAATAATTCTAAAAACCCCAACATTGTCACAAAATAAAAATCATAAAATAGTTAAGTTTTTTGTAACCGTATTATTTTAAATCGTTTACAGCTCAGGCTATTTGTCTTATTCCCGAAAATGGCCGGTAGTAATCTTTTTGCTGGGATATGAATTAAAAATACCCGTTGAAACATTTGTCCATATAAAATAGTAAACAAAAAATTGGATAATTTATATATGCAATCGAAGGTTATTCGGGCGCAAATAGTAGAGTGGGTGTTTATACTCGTCATCGGAAGAGGAAAAGTGCTATCAATAGCTAAACAAGAGGACTCACAGAATGAACTGCTCATTTTCTTCCCTCCGTTTATATTTCTTACGTAGCCATCTAAGTTGTGATGGTTATAAAGAATGTTAAGGTGCGTCAAGTTAAGATGTAGCCCGCTTTGCAAAATAACTTAGAGCTAATCAGACGGAAAAATGTATTTAAGCATGCATTGGAAAAAGCTAGCTGGGTCTTTAGTAAGGTAAAACGTTTTTGTCGCTAACTGTTTCGACCCTCCCGTGCTTATCCAACCCTAGTATCTCTTAAAAACAAATAAACTTAAGAGAACAGGGTTGTGCCAACTTGGCTACAAGAGGGACAGTTTAAAAAAAAATGTTTGGTTGGCCAAAACCTTTGGTTAATCGATTTTTCTTCAAAATTAATTTAAAAAAAAATTATTGACTCGCATTGTATACCGACATGAATAAGTTTAAAGATATTGATAGTGTATAACAATCATAAATGCCTTAGTGGACTGGCATGTTTCTAAATTCATTCAGAAGCTTTATATGATGGGGTGTGAGATGATTCAAACTGTGAGCAGGAGATTCTAAAGAGATAACACATAATATGCTCATCAATAAGTCAGTTTATAAGATCACTTTGCATAAGTTTTATATTTGTAAGCAATTGTTCTTACGTATATGAAGATGTAGGCATTGCCATATACTTTTGGGCGTTATTTATCAAGTGTGAAAATGTTTATTTTGGCTAAAATTAGTTTTGTTGTTGTTCACAAAATGACATATTTAATGTATTTATATTGCAGGCTGTATTGAGCCCACCCCTGTCAATGAACAATTTCATTCCCGCCGGTTTTCTACAAAAATGATCCAAGCATTTAAGTGAAAGTGACAGACCTTCCTTGCAGGAACAGATATAAATGAATAGCGCAGTAATATCAAAACCACTCCTTTAGTAAGAGCTATTTGTCAAATTTCAAAATAAATTGGCGGTGGGAATCATCAACTATATTATGAGATCCTTCATCAAGGGGGAATCCTACCAGTGCGCTTAGGTTTGCTACAGACGTACAAATACCCTGCATTACTTAAGTAGGATAATGGCACTGAAAATCAAAATTGCAAACCAGGAGTTGGAAAGCATAGAGCAGTCCAAGTAGCTGGGACGTTTGTTGAGAAAGGATGCACTATGCACCAAGGAATTTAGGTCGAGGATTACCATGACCAAGGAAGCTTTCAACTAGAAGAGGTCACTGCTGACCAGCGAGTTGAGTTTGGAACTGAGGAAGAAACTGATGAAATGCTACATTTGGAGAATCGCGCTCTATGGAGCAAAAACTCGGACTCAGGAAGATGGAAAATATATATTTGGAGAGCTTCGAAATGTGGTGCTGGAGAAGACTTGAGAAGATTAGTTGGACAGGCAGGGCTACAAGTGAATTATTATTATTATTATTATTATTATTATTATTATTATTATTATCACCGCGTCTTACTATCCGTTCGGGTTATACGCACTTACGCTAATGTGTAATGGTAGGGTGATTGTGAGATGAAATGAAGGATCTACAGTTTAACGTGGAATCCGAACCACGGTGGAGACCTGTCATTCCACACATTCACAAGTTGTGATTAATACACGTCTTGTCAGATGTGAAGGAAGGGTTTGGTAATCAGATAAAGGTGTGCTGGGACCGAGGATTGAACCCCGAACCCCCAGTACAGAAATCTAACACCTTACTCCTAGACCACCAGTTCACCTACACATGAAGAAGTCCTAAGAAGAATGGGTAGGAAGAAAACCATTTTGGATGGCATCATTAATTGCATAGCAAACTGAATCGAACACATCTTTAGGAGGAAATGTCTTCTGCATGTCGTCATAGAAGTAAGGGTGAGGGGGAAAAGAGCTAAGCTAGGAGGATTCAAATATTGGCTGATTTGAAGGAAAGAAGACAAGTCTTGGAGATCACGGAGGAGGCAGAGGACAGGGCGCATAAGCGGTTTAATTTCACTGACAACATGAATTGACCTGTCATGAGACAGAACACATAGTATTAATAATAATAATAAATAATGGCATTTCAAATTATGGTTAGCGATAATATGAGTATGAAATGTATCAATCGATATATCCCTCAAGAATAAACATGTCACACTTAAATTTAAATTTTATAAAATACATAAGAAGGTGAAATCACCTGCTTCGGTGATTGCATGGTCTAAGACGTCACTCTCGCAATAGAATAGTTTGCCGACGACAGGGAGTTCGGGGTTTGAATACAGGTCGTTATGGTATTTTTCGTAGATGGTTTTCCACTCTTCCAGCAGTATAAAGTGTTTATCTTTTATTAAAAATGTCAACCTAATATTTGACACAGTATCGTAATTAGTAAATTATGTTTATAGACCGAACGGGTAGTAAGGCGCGGTGCTAAAAAAAAGAGTGATATCTCATTTTCAAGGAAGTTTCATGAGAAAAGTTTCACTTGAGAGATCAAAGTGTGTTCTGAGAAAGATGGACGATCTAGCCTTATTCATTAGCCATAGTACCATTAGTCATAGTACCATTAGTCATAGTACCATTAGTCATAGTACCATTAGCCATAGTACCATTAGCCATAGTACCATTAGTCATAGTACCATTAGCCATAGTACCATTAGCCATAGTACCATTAGTCATAGTACCATTAGCCATAGTACCATTAGTCATAGTACCATTAGCCATAGTACCATTAGTCATAGTACCATTAGCCATAGTACCATTAGTCATAGTACCATTAGCCATAGTACCATTAGTCATTTGTAACCAGACTCCAATAGGATATTCTAAGATGATTTAAGATTTCCCGGCGCTGATTTATTTGTTTAACAAACCTTTCCTTAACCTCTGACAAGACGTGTATTAATCCAACTTGTGAGTGTGTGGAATGCAAGGCCTTCACCGTGGTTCGGATTTCACGTTAAACTGTAGGTCCTCCATTTCATCTCACAATCACCCTACCATTACACATTAGTGTAAGTGCGTATAACCCAAACGGGTAGTAAGATGCCGTGCTAATAATAATAATAATAATAATAATAATAATAATAATAATAAGGATTTAAGATTGTTCCTACCCCATTAGTGTGGTTAGAAAAATTATGGCTCAGATGGATAGAAAGATTAGTTTTGATTAAAAAAGAGTTTTGTCCGTACGTTTATTGTATCTGTTTTAGGTGCAAAAGTCTTTAGTTCTATACAAAGTAACGGAACTATGATTGATTTTATCATATGATAGGCTAGATATTAAAGTTTAATAATAAATATATATCTATAAAATTGTATATTAAATAAATTATTCGACAAAATTGTGGATAATTTCTCTTAAAGACTATTATAGAGTGTGACCCACTTTAAATGATTAAATTTCTAAAAATTCTTATTTATAATGTAAACACTCCACGGGTCCACTTTTTTGATAAAAAAATAAAGCTTTAAATAATCCAAATTTCAAAAATTTTGCTTAGCCATAAGAAAATTTATCCCGCTCCCCCTTCTCCCCCACCCCACCGAAAAAGAAAAAAACACAATTAAACAGTGATATTTGTCATTCCGAACACTTATAAAATGCCATAAAATGATTTTTGTGCTTGTCAAACAAGGACAGACAGACAAACAGGAATTGGAATAGAAAGAGTTGTAAAACCAACTGGTTTATGTCCAGAGTACATGAAACGTAATCATAATCTCGAGGTAAAATTGTTCAAGGTTGAAATTATGTTATTTATATAAGAAAGTAAAATATATATAAGATATGTTTATTACTAGAAATGGATGGTAATTTGCGCATAGCCTCTAATTGCGTTCACGAATTCCTAATATTTTTTTAAAGCCTATACGAAACGCGCATAAATTACTTTCTACACTCTACAGCCATTTCTCACGCCATCAGCTTGTTAGGCACTTTCTATTATATTTGAGTTAGCCATGAAAGAGAAATTACATCATACCTTATGCTCCGATGAATTTGATGTGGTAATATTTTTCCTTATCTCAAAATTCTCACCAGTTATTTCCTCGAAGAAGTTACTCCGGGATCGGTGCTTATATGACGTGACTGCTATCAGCGAGGGTTGATCTGGAGACCTTCCACGCTTTAGACGTCTAGTTAATGTGCATGTTAATACGGAGAGTCACGCCTATGGCAAGGCTGGCAAACTAGAATGACTTCATTTCATTGGTCGATAATGCGTGACGTCGTAACCAAGTTTGCTCACTGCGTGTACTTAATTAACAAAAGGAGGGAACGTGGTATGAATACTAGGGGATATTATTCTGTTACGTTGGTACTACCGAGGTACTTTACCGACGTAGTCGTGTTTTTTTTAATTGTATAAAGGGGCGAATAAATGTTTATGTGTGTTTGTGTTCCATGATATTTTTCCTAAGCTGGGTTTATATTAATGCAGAACGCATAATTAATAGTGAACCGATGATGGACGATACATTTAAATATTTTAAGTATTGTGCATAAATGACCCTTGGACTTTGTATCGGCCAATAATAATGCGAGGAGAGGCTATAGCCAATCAAAACGTCTGTATACATAGCAGATGGATATTATCTTCTGTTTTACGTTTGGAATGTTTTGTAGTAGTCGTAGAACTTTTTTGGTTTGTTATTAACAATTTTTCTTTGTTTTGGTGCCAATGGCTACGATTGTAAATAATATGATTGAAAATAAGGAAGACAAGTTGTATTTTGGATTGCTATTGAGAACAAGTGTACTATAATATTTTTAACATTAGTACAATCGATACCAAAATAACATAGTAATCGATTTGGATTTTTATGTACAGTTTTGTGTTTTTATTATTGACGTGTAAGGAGTCGGAAATAATTTATGGAAAAACCTAGCTAAATATAACTGACGTGAAATCCAACTAAAATTTCTTCGTCATGGACAAAACCACACAATACGAGATTAATTCCTTTATCCGAGAAATTACTGGAGTGGGTTTAAACTTGACTATAATACTACCACGGTATTAGAAGTAAAAAACATTTACCCAATGTCACCTCAAAATACTGAATGATATTTGACCAAACTTGGTTATCTTATACAGACATAATATCGATTTCGTGGTAGTTAATGTAATCATGAAACAATAAACCTGTTATATGGTATTTTTTATTTTAGCCTACAAACAAAAAGGTTGATTTCATTTGTCGTTTAAAAATTATCCATTTAGGCCTATATTTATTTGATGTAGGTATTTCCATTTTAATTAAACTTTTTTGAACGTAGTGAATTTAAATAAAGCTTGTAAATACGTCATTACCCAAAGATTATAAGTACCTATAGAACATTTATTTAATATACTACATCTTGTGAATGTGTGGAATGCCAGGTCGCCACCGTGGTTCGGATTCCACGTTAAACTGTAGGTCCTTCATTTCATCTCACAATCACCCTACCATTACACATTAGCGTAAGTGCGTATAACCCGAACGGGTAGTAAGACGTGGTGCTAATAATAATAATAATAATTTAATATACTAAATACATTATTTGATTACAATACATAGTACATTAGCATAAAGACAAATACCAGTGATGTTCTCTTCTAATATGAGTAAATAAACAAATATTAATAGTAAAATACCTCTGACAAGACGTGTATTAATCACAACTTGTGAATGTGTGGAATGCCAGGTCTCCACCGTGGTTCGGATTCTACGTTAAACTGTAGGTCCTTCATTTCATCTCACAATCACCCTACCATTACACATTAGCGTAAGTGCGTATAACCCGAATGGGTAGTAAGACGCGGTGCTAATAATAATAATAGTAAAATAATTCAATCAGAAATGACAGATTCAATATCGTCAAACATGTTGATATTATCATTCATGATTATAGCGGCATTGGTGATCTGGTGGTCTAGGGGTAAGGTGTTGGACTTCTGTGCTGGGATCCGGGGTTCAATCCTCGGTCCCGGCAAGGATTTATCTGATTACCAAACCCTTCCTTCACCTCTGACAAAAAGTGTACTAGTCACAACTTGTGAATGTGGGGAATGCCAGGCCTCCACCATGGTTCGGATCCCACGTTAAACCATATGTCCTCCATTTCATCTCACAATCACCCTAACATTACACATTAGTGTAAGTGCTTATAGCCAGAACAGGTAGTATGACGCGATGATGATAATAATAATAAAATAATAAAGCGGCATTAATGCGGGCTTACATGTGCTTTTTTTGACAGCCGTTGCGGTAACGGATCAGAAGAATCAAGACAGCGATTGCAGCATGGTGGTTCCCACATGCACCGGTGCAGGGTTTTCAACCGGCCGTTGGAGATTTCCAAGGTCAACGGTACCGTTGAAGGGAGGGGGTTGAACACAAATTAATAAGATGTAGCTGGTCTCACAGAACTCTCTCGAAAGCTGTCAGTGACCCACCTCCTGTAAATTTTGTCTTTTTAACCAGTTTTTTTAACCTATTTATCTTCGTGATTCCGTATTTCTTGATGACATTTCCATAATTTTTCTTAGTACTTCTTTCTCTTTGTTGCACGGATGAAACCAGAATCTTCTTACTGGCCATGGTTCATCTAATAAACATGATATCTCCTCCATGCACACTACTACTAAGCATTTTCTATACGCGTTCATAACCGCAGCTCGAACGAAAGCACAAGAATATACAGACTACGGTCATTTCGAGTAAAGTTGATCAGAATTAGAAGTTTTTTTAAAAATAATTTTCTAATTTATCCATGAAAAAGTCTCAAAAAATTAGGTAAAGTTAAATAAAGGTTTAAGAACAATATCTTGCCATTAAAAATTTACATTATTTGTATAATTATATCTTATAATTTTTAAGTGATCAACTTTAGCAGAATAAGGTGGGGTAAAGTTGATCACCTATATCATCTCTATTCCTATCAACTTTAAACACTTGTGATTCTAAATAATATTAACTCAAATTATAAGTTATTAGGCTAATAATTAAAAGAAAAAATTCTCACCATAAAATAATTATTTTAACTATTTCTACTATTATCAATAAAACTATGATAATTAATAGATTAATAATACTCATGTTTATAATCAACTGAGGAACACCGCCATCTTGTCTACTCACATACTGATCACGCAACACTTTTATCATCAATATTATGAATAATATAAATAATGTTTATAATTATAAAAACTAAGGAACATCTTGTCCTTGTCTACTCGAAACTTACTTTCACATACCATAATAGTTGCTCATAATTTTAATGATCAATCTTATGAAAAATGTAACGATCACGCCTTAGATCTGTAGGATCGTACTATCCTAAAACCTGACATATTAATTATGCCTTTGTCTTCAACTGATGGATAGTAAAAACCCAACCCTAAAGGACTCGTTTTTAAGACACTTCAGAATCTTCCCCATAAATTTGCGTGTACGTCCATCTGTTTTAAAACTGACCAATATAAAATCACCTTCCTTCAAGCTTGTCAGGTCAAACCTCTCACTGCTGCTTTATTGAGAATACACTTCCTCGTCAATGTCTTCAGTGGAACTGGTGGGACTTTAGTCCGGTGAATCAACTTTACTACTTCATTGCTGGTAGAATGGTAGTTTGACACTTTCTGTTTTCCAGGAACATGCTTCTTTACAGGAGTTATAGTATCAATTTTGATAGTAGTATCAGATGATGTGGCAGAATACTGAAGACCTCTAACATAAACTGGCCTACCAGGTGTGACATCTAACCTTTTCCCTCTCCCACGACTATCTGGGCCCTTATTAGGATTTCGTCGAGCTTTAAGAAATTCTATGAGTTCTGAAGCCCACTCTATATTAGAACTATCCTGAGAATCTTCCATGTTGTCTCTTGGAAGTTTCTTCAGAACCGCACTGCGATCCAAAGGAATGATCCCTGACCCTCTGAATCCAGACATAACATTTTCTGAGTTGCTGATTCCAACCTTCTCCAATGCTTCACCTAATTTATTGGAAACTCAGATTTAAGCAAATCTCCACCATTTTTTAACTTCTATTCCTCTAGAATTTTCCTCCAAACTGTCTTTAGTGGTCGGAAATAGGCAACGTAAAGCAGTTGACAGAAAAGTGTTGAATTGCGCTTTCCACACTCTTCTATCGCCGATTCAGAGAGGTGACTAGATATATTGTCACCAATCAGAACCACAGGGTCATCAAGACGCCTAACGTATGGAATCAGAATACATAAAAAAACATTCTTCAAACTTTTGCAAGTCAAACCAACTCGATTTATTAGATATATATTCAGACCATGCAATACCTCCTTCAGTCCATGGTTGACAAACGTACAAGGCTTTATAATCAACGAATGGAGGAAGAATATTCCCATCACTTGTGCCAGCAATCATTACAGTTATGCTACTCTTAGATGGGTTCATAAGTCCATAAGTTTATCTGCATGACGAGACCCTCGTTTGACAACCACTTTAGTTGCCCTAGCTTGTCCTGAAAATTAGTTTCTTCAAAATTTATTATGTTTGACGGAGGAATGGTTGGTACCTTGAAGTTACTCAAAATAATTATTAATTGCTTCATAATCAACAGCAGCCCTAGCTCTTTAAATATCTTCGCACATTCTCAGACTTAGTTCTTTGTTTCTGCCCATTAAGCCTAGGAGCCACTCCCTTACCGGTATATTGTTTTAAATAGTTTTTAGACACTCCCCTTTCTATTTAAATGGTGCTGAACTACATGTTTAAGATCTTCGGGACGCAAAGGTGAGCCCCACTCAAGACACAACATTAGACAGTTCACTAAAGTCTTGTCATCGAATTCGCAAAGAGCAGTTGGTCTCCCATATTTAAGGTTATGTTTACTTTTCACTCTATAATTTAGTGTTCCATATGGAATTCCATATTCTTCTGAAGCCTTTCTTATGCTCTTAATACCTTTTAGAATCTCTTATACAGCTTTATACACCACATTTTCATTATATAACCGATTAACTCGAACACCAGGACGCCGATATTTACGATTTATTGGAGCCATTTCACAGATAAACTATACCAAAACACTTTTTTTTTAAATATAAAAAACAGCTGAGGAAAAAGATGAGGTCACAAAGATGTCTAAATCCGTTTTCCAGTAGAAAACAAGATAGCCAACATGTACAGAAAAATTCAATGGACCACTACAAAGAATTACTGAGAACCAGAGCAGAACTTGTGAATGTGAGGAATGCCAGGCCTCCACCGTGGTTCGGATTCCACGCTAAACTGTAGGTCCTCCATTTAATCTCACAATCACCCTACCATTACACATTAGCGTAAGTGGGTATAACCCGAACGGGTAGTAAGACGCGGTGCTAATAATAATAATAATAATAATAATAATAATAATAATAATAGAGAGCAGAATTTCCAGTTAAAGTAAAAAATTTGAAAATTCCTAGAGAAATAAAAATTTGTTTCCTTATTTTCAATAACTATTTTTAATTTCTGTTGAAAGGTTTCTAGGAGGTTAGTGCTTCATGGTCAACCTTTTACAAATGCAAGAGATTTAATAGTCCATGACCAAGGGCGGGAAATTCAAATTATTGAGTCAATGATCAAATTTCCCTAAAGAGATATACATTACCCTAAATGACGGGTACTGGTTGTACCGCAGATTGTGGGAACAAGGAGAAAAATCAACGGCCGTTGACCTTATCGCAGCAACGGCCGTCGAACAAACGGCATGTGTAAGCCCGGCCTTGGGTGAAAAACTTTTTAAATGAAGAGGAAAAGTTATGGTTTAATTCCAGGACCCTCTCGATAGATATTCAAGAAGTTTTTAGGTTAACCTGTGAAAAAAATTAAATTCTATGTATGTACTGGAGACATATTTTACTTATTTTGGCAAAAAAAAGGAAAGTTTTGCATCAAAACTGAAAAACACTGGCTTTTGCTCACTCTCCCATCTATCCAACCTTAAACTAGTCAACAATCTATTCAAGTTGAAAAGAATAATAGAAAATGTAAGGTAATGTATATATTAGATGATTTTAACATCTGTCCTAACTCAATATTTTTAAAAGTATAAATGTATATTTCTATAAAATCTTTGATGTCAAATTCTGGTTGTAAACATTTCCTTTTCTTATTTTTTTTAAAAAAGCAATAAACATGAGTAGTATTTGTGAAAAACAAAATTTTCTGATGCCGTGACACACCTTCGTTAAGTTTGTTTTTGTTGACGTGTAACGTGACCTGGAAAATCACCCTATCTCGTCCTTCCCACTTGCGCCCTCTTTTCTACCTCTTTTCCTCTTCTTCCTTCAGACCCGAACCACCTTTATGGACATCTGGAGTGACAAGGGAGCTCTGTTTTGCTACAAGCCTGGATTAGCCTGTTCTCGATGTCAGGCTAGTGTTGTAATACCTTGAACCTGAGGAGGGGGAAGGGGAATATATAGTGGCGACTCTCTAGCTATCAACATTGGCAGTGTTGTAATACCTTGAGCCAAGGTGGGTAATATAGTAGTGACACTCTATCTACCAACATTTCCAGTCCTGTAATACCTTAGCCAAGGGAGTAATATAATGGCGACACTCTAGCTACCAATATGTCCAGTGTTACAATACTATGAACTGTGGAGGGAGTAAAGTAGTGGTGACACCACAGCTATCAATATGTCCATACAATACTTTGAGCCAGGATGGGTAGTATAGTAATGACACTCTAGCTATCAACATTCCCAGTGTTGCAATACCTTTAACCAGGTTGAGGGGGGTGGGGAGGGACTAGTATAGTGGCGACACTCCAGCTATGACCATTCCCAGTGTTGTAATATATCGAACAAGGAAGGTTTAGTATAGTGGATCACGTCATCTAAATCGTCAAGCTCGAGACACTAGTGTACTGCAAGCTATGGGGGAGGCTTAGGTTCGAATCTCTGGTGGACTGAAGTGGTTGTTTTATAAAGTGAAACATACTTTTCTCTCAACACAGAAACTTGAATATACTTCCTCTAAATGAAATCTTTCTCATCTTTACTCAAGTTTAAATATGCGAACAGCCTTGACGGGCAGAAAAACATGGAGCATGAATAAATAAATAAAATCATATCTTTATTTTTTCCTATACTTAATTTTTCTCATGGAAATATTTTTACTTTCACTCGACTCCCTCGGAGAAAGAAGTATTGTGATCGTAAAAAAAATTGTACTTAATATTTTGATGAATGTCAAATATTAATGAACCCCTTAAACCAAAAAGTTGATTTCACTTTGCTTTCTGTTTGTCTTGTGTCTGCCTGTGTCTGTGTCTCTCTGTGTGTCTGTATCTTGTCCTGGAGCCGGAATCATTTACTGATCGAATTTAAACTTTGTATCTGGGGTTTTCATAAGTCTCCCTCTAAGAGTTTTTGGAGATAGATATATAAGTAACCTTAAGATTGAATGTAGTTTACTGTAGGAAATATTTTTTTTTCTCTAAATACTTTTTTAACTATTGATTAAATTATGTGTCCTGGTACTGTTCAATATTACAAGCAAATGTCAGCCCTCATTTTACCATGAACATTACTTTTAGGTTACATAAGGAGAAATCTCCAATTTAGATCATTTATTCCGCAGCTATTTGTGATAATAAAGAACTTATTATTGTTAAGTTATAGTGCTATTAAGAATAAAAATCCTTTATTTGAAATATATTTGTATAAAACCAATAGTTTCTGAGCTATAAGCAAATATAATCATTATATCATATATATATAATTTGATAAGCACGTTTATGATAGTAGAAACTACTAAGAAATGTCCGAGCAGATTTTGACAAATGTTCATTCATTTTAACGGTTAGGAGTCTAGAATGTTGGGAAAAAATAAGTACTTTTCCACGATAATTCAATCTTTATTTGTTGGTCCGAACCCATTACAATTTTCTATTTGGATGAATATTTATCTTTGTATGCTAGTCATAACACATCTAAATTGAGATGCCTAAACTGGGAAGACATTATTTTATTGGGATGTTTTTATCGTTAATTCGCATTTAAATCAATAATATAGGGCATAGCTCGAAAATTATTATTATTAAATTAGCACCGCGTCTTACGCACTTACGCTAATGTGTAATTGTAGGGTGATTGTGAAATGAAATGGAGGACCTACAGATTAACGTGGAATCCGAACCATGGTGGAGGTCTGGCATTCCCCACATTCACAAGTCGTGATTAATACACGTCTTGTCAAACTCAAAAATTAAAAAGTTAAATTGTTAAATTAGTGAAATTAATACTGTCTACGTTTTTTTTTTCGCGCATGATAAAAGATGTTTAAATAATTATGTTTTAGTATGTATTATAAGCTCAAAAACGATCAGATGATCTTGAATAATGTTTAAAAATAGCCAATTTAAATATCTAAGTATGAGTTTTATTGGATTTTTTTTCAAATAATAGTATTTTATATTCATTTTATTCAAACAATGGGGTTTTATGCTCGTTTTAGCAAGTAATAACACGATAAAAAATACATAAATTAAGCTATGTTTTCATTTTACTGCTTAATGTTGAGGATTTTATATTTAAAAGTAATGTTTTGTTCACCCCATCTATCATTCTGTAACCTTGTTACAACATAAATTCGGAGAAGTTGTATAAATCACCAAACCAGCCCCAGTTGACTCATTCCGGCACGACTAAAATCCAATATACACACCGCAGCACTGTCAACGTTGAACTAGCTCGAGGTCCAAGGTTCGCTGCCAGCCGTGTTGGTTGAACCGCTCCCCAAAACAAATGAGCAGCGTTGCGCGTGAGCTTAGCGCGCGTCAACGGGCGTATTCAGAACTTCTACGAACTGTGTTTGTGTATAGACCTAAATGCATGTGGACGAGTGGAGACTGTTCTGGAACCCTTACCCTTTCCTCTCCGTTGCTCCCCGCGCCCCGAGAACACATGATTTCCTTAGGATATATAACGGTTGGAGTCCAGAATGTGATCACGCATTACACTCTGGGCTTTTGAGGTGAGAGGCTTACTATTAAGTAGGCTAGACATGTTTCTCAAAATTCTCTTTGGTGCTAAATCTTAATGATTTTAAATTTACTGTTCAGGACTTACATATATTTTAGATTATTATTATTATATTTCTTTTACGGTTTTCTTCCTTTACGGCTGTGGGATATTTGGATACCATGGGCAACCAGCCCGTAGCGGTGCTCGTTCCTTGGGTGTTTTGGGAAGACCTTTTGACCTGATTGTCTTATCTTAAATTTATTATATCCGCTTCACGGAAAATTTCATGGACTACTTAAACTAGTAGAGAGACCGTAACAAATGTTCTGTACTATTTTCTGTTGTCATTATCTATTTGATGTCAAAAAGGATTAGGATAGTTTGTTATTTGTGGGCAATTTACGTTTAGATGTTAGTTAAATGTGGGTCCACGAGACAACATGGATAATACTTATAATGTGGACGTTTCATTTGTTATTTAATCTCATATAGTTTAATATCATTGTATCACTTATATTTATACGTTAGTTAAAGATGGGGCCACGCGCCGCCAAGTAAATATTTCTCTGGTAGATATTCTATTTGTTATTAGTTATTCAGATGATTTATTATTGTTGGGTATTTTGAGCTTTATATATAAATCATAAAAGATTTCATACCGAATTTTAGGTTAGTTAAGGTTTGTCAGATGACGACAAATTGTGATCCTATTCTCACTTTAGATTTAATGCTAAGGCACAAGCCTGTTCTTGGCTCTTAATCTTCGATTATGAAAGGTGTAATTAATATTAACTTGGAGGTCAATTTTTAGTGTATTATCGTTGTTTTCTGATGACACCAACTTTGGCGCTTAAATTAGTTGCCACCTATTGTTGCTGTTTAGATGTCCTTCTGGCCTTGGTGGTTACCTACGCGCCTACCAGCCCATTTGGCTTGTTTACTTGCTCAGCGCCTAACGCCTGTATGTTCCACTTCCTCATTGAGGTGTATCTTGATGGTTATGAATAAAATGTATAACTCTTTTATCTCTACCTCTGTTTGTTATTTGTGTGGGATGATGAAAGAGGTTGGTTACAATTCTTACAAATATAGTAGGTTCAGTCATGTTTCCATGTTGATACTTAATGTTGAGGTAATGATATTCACAATTACCGTAATGTTTGAGTATCACTACTATATTTTAACATTTTCTCTCTATCCGACACTCTCTCTCACGATCCCACACACTCTCCCCCCTCTCTTTCTCTCTCTTTCTCACACACACACATTCTTTCCTTCTTTTCCCAGTATTTCTCTTTCTGTAAAGTCATTCTTTGTTAACACCATATTGGGAAAATACGCTAGCAAAACTTTATCAATTACAAAATTTCTTGCACAATCCACTAGTATATAAATATATTTACTCGGGCTTTAATTTTTTTACTTTTTGTTTCTGTAACATTGTATATTATTATTATTACATGTAGTCTCTTTGCTTTAGTGTTTCTGCAAAGGTGTGTATTATTTTGTTTCACAAATCTTACCAGTTCTTATTAAGTGTATCTATATTAGAGTAAAAGATAAAGACTGTATGGAGTAGCGTACAATTTGTTATACTTTATAGTAACAAACTGTAACATTCTAAACCTTAACTTCCCGAAGTACTGTGCATTGATGACTCTTTCAGTTGATACCTGATAAAAATAATATCCACGTTACTTTCTTATATCTTTAGTCCGGTATTTTCATATTTGATTTTAACACTCAAACCATAACATTTTAATATATCCTGTAGCACAAGTGTTGATATGCAAATAAAAAGTGTTATAAAGTTCATAAGAACCCAAATCATTTATTTTTACACGGTGTATGTGGGTTATAATTTATAAACTATATTAACTACAATTTGTTTGAATTATATTGAAAAAATTGTTACATATATTTTCCCCTCCAAAGAGTCTACACATTTCCCATAGGTCTTCAATCATAAGTGGTACCTAACTGTTAGCACACGTATCACTGCAGCAGGGAGGTAGTTTATTGTCAGCTTCCTGAGGATGTAAACACATTAGTTCGCTCAGAGGAAGACAGAGTCCGCTGCGGTCCTACGAGCTCAGTTCACATATAGGCGTCCCAGCAGTGCGTATTTTATGAGAATGATTTAGGATCAAATGTATTTTGGACTTTTTTTTACAGAAAAAATATCAAAATATTTAGAAAAAAGCGAATTTAATTACTATATATTCCAAGTTTCAAAGTATATACTTCAGTTAAATTTACTCTAGATTTAAACAGTATAAAAATAAAAGTATCTACAATAAAGTAATACATACTTTGATAATTAATTATATATTATGATAAACAATTATATAAATCAAAAATAAAATAAAAAATATTTTAAAGTGATTTGGTATGGTAAAGATAACTTTTTATTTGTAAAATTGAAATGATTACATTGATATTATATATTAAAATTAAAATTTTCTTAAAATAGTTATGCCTTAAGGTGGGTTGGATGGGAAGCTAGAAAAGGCAGTGTTTTTGTAGTTTTTAATAGCGATTTTTTTTTTCTTTTGCAGAAATAAATCAAATTTATATCCAGTAGAAATATAGAATTTAATTTTCTTCCCATGGTGATATCAACATTTGTTGAATATCTGTCGAGGGTGACCTGGAATTTAATGACAACCTTTATTCCGTATAAAAAGTTACTCATCCAAATGTTGCTAATCACAGCTATTCAGGAATTGTTGATAACACCACGTTAATAAAATTAAATTTTGTGTTTGTACAGGAGAAATAATTTGATTTATTTTGGCCAAAAAAAGTTTTGTTATAAAAAATTCCAAAATACTACCCTTTACTCGAGTCTCCCTTAATAGGTCGTTCATCATATATGTGGACCAATTGGTAATTTTATAACCGAACACTTGCGATTATTGAGTAACTTAATTAGTTTATCAAAATATATTCCACACTCCATAAACACATTTTTTACACAACTTAATATTTTTGTCCCAGGTAACTTTTATTTATTTTAAGTACAATAAATACATTGACAGACGCATCAAATTTCCCGAAAACATATCCATGAAATAGGTGTCAAAATAAATAAATAAATATGGCTTACGTTGTTATTCTTCTCAAAACAGTTTCGCTAGAACTATAAGACTTTAATTCACTGAAACCGACAGACAAATTAGGAAGCGCACGGGGGAAATAGGGGGAAAAATCACATTATACAAATTTTTCAGGTCAACGACTTTATATCTCAAACCACATAAGGCTCCCAGTAAATACTATTTTTCTAATTAATTTAAATATGATAAAGGCCTCTTTTAACCATAAATTAAAATAGGCCTACATTATAAAGGTTTCATGATTGTCTAACAGATGGAAGCACTATCTCAACTTAAGTTAAAATGTAACTTTCCCCTTTTACTCCTTAGCCATGTAGTGTATAATAATATATATATATATATTACTTTGATCTTGGTAAAGTCTGCCGGTACCTAACATATTATTGTGGCTAATTAAAAGCTCTGTTTTCTATACCACAGTATTACAATATATCCAGAGCGTATTATTGATAATTAAAAGTTGGTATATTGATAATTGTGCTTAGAATCACTCTCTCTCTCTCTCTCCAAATAATAATTTAGAGAGAGAGAGATGATAGAGAAGATCAAAAGACAATATTTAAAAATACAACTTATACAATATACATGGTATAGATGTAAATACGGGTAAGAAACAGTAGTTTAATTACACAATAATATTATAGTACCGAGACTATATATATATATATATATATATAGAGAGAGAGAGAGAGAGAGAGCATTCAGTAAAGACAATTATTAATAAAACCACACTTAATTATCAATAATACGCTCTGGATATATTGTAATACTGTGGTATAGAAAACAGAGCTTTTAATTAGCCACAATAATATGTTAGGTACCGCAGACTTTACCAAGATCAAAGTAAATCATTAGAGCGCAGAGTAGCAAATTATCGGAGCGAAAGGGATATAGAAGGAAGGAGACAATAGCATCGTTGTTAATGAGAAAGGCTCGCATTGGTGCTTTCTGGCTATCACACCGCACGCACATGTTCGGGCGTGATCCTGTGGACTACGCTCTGTGGTGGGGGTGTGCGTGGGTGTGCGTGTGCGTGTGTGGAACATGATATTACAGTTGCCAGAGATCCCGGGGATATTCTGCACACGTGGAAAATTATTACAGGATGCAGCATGCACTTATAAATAGAGATATATTTAAACATTTATAACGGAATAAATTATTCATATAAAGCTCGTCCATGCAAATGATTGGTTAGGTGAGGCTACGGCTGATACAGAAGGCCTTGGTTCTAACCCCGGGGGTACTTAAAAATTATAAATGGGCTAATACTACTATCTAATTATATTCCATTGATGCACTTTTATATTTATTTATTTTCTGAGCCGTGTCGGGCTTTCTATCCTGAGCATCCACTTATTTACTCTAATGAGGTAGCGATGTTGAAGGTAGGACTTAAATAAAATGCACCCACATTTTCGTGGAAGAGAGTGGAAAATAGTTTAAGGTGTCAAGGGGTGCACACGTGATTTTTTTACTAATTTTTTCATGACCTTCCTAAAAGTAATTTATCTTAGATTAGGTTATTTTGAACTTAACAACTTTTAAATGTGTTTACTATAGCAGCCATAACGTGTCTATGTATGAGAACTAGAATATAAATACGTTTATAATAATGAATTTAATTTTAAATCTCAACAAAATAAAAGTTTTTTTAAACTATGTATTTTAACAATTTTTATACCGCTCTACTATTTATGTACCATAACTTTAGATAGTAAAATTATCGCATGCTATCAACACACAACGTTAAATTAAATACTACATATTTAATAAGTTTTTTAGTCTGTTTTTTGTGTAAGTACTTAAGTTTAAGTTTAAATATTTTATTAGAATGGCCCAAAAGGATAGTAAATAGGCCTACACTAAATAGATGTATTATCTTTTCCCCCTAAATTGGATATGATAGTTGAGCTTTGTGTCAATCCTTGTAATATGTATTTCATGTATCCCGGTTCATTAAGTGCTACCCAGTGGTTCTAAATCCCTGGTCTTAGTACCCCCTTGCACCCTTCTCTCCAAAAATCCCTATTCCCCTCACGGGGCCAATTAGGAACATTTATTTCTCACGTTACTTGTAAAACCCGGTTTAAATTCCTACACACAGGCCTGATTAATACCGGATTGGATGCTACCATTGTGGTCTAGTCTGTAAATAAAATACTAAATGGAGGTTTTGATCAACCCCCTTGTTCCATGGGAAGTAAAGGGAAAAGAGGGAAGGGGGGGTATGGGATTGGTTCACCATGCATGGAGGATCACTGATAGGTAAAATTAACTCAACTGCTCAAATCAAACATGGCGATGTTCTTACACTCTGTAGGATGGAAGTTTGCGAGTACAATAATTAAATTCTGTGTTCTTGACGACGTTTTTTTTAAAGAGTTTTTATAATAGATAATTTTTATCTTATATTTTTAAACTTTTAGAATATATTAGCACATGACTAAAATATTTAACCTAAGACATTACGACTAAAGCTTGATTAACACATTCGCCGTTAATTATACTTGATTGGTGTATCAATTCACTTGATAGCATAAAATATGTATGTTGACCCATAATGCTTTGCAACGTAAACTTTCTTTATAAATATAGTAAAACCCCACTAGATCAAACCCCAATAGCCCAAAATTTTGGATAATCCTAATACACTTTTCAAAAAACGGGGAAATTAAGACCAATTAAAAGTATTTTATTAGTTAAGAAACTCAAAGTTAAAAGAGAATTCTATGAAACATTGATAGCTGATATATAAAAAGCTCAGTATTTATATGTTGTAGTCAGCATAATATGTTTTCTTGTATGTAAAAATAATTATAGTAGGTACATATTACGTGTTATAGGCCTACGTCAGTTTAGTAGATTAAAATTTGATTAAAACCATTCAACTGTAATTTAATATAACATACATACATACATACATACATACATACATACATACATACATACATAACAATACATACATACATACATACATAAAACATACATACATATACATACAACATACATATACATACATACACACATATATACATATACACAAAACACATACATACATACACACATACATACATACAACACACATACACACACATCACACACATACTTACACACACATACTTACACACACATACACACACATACTTACACACAACATATACACACACACACACACATACTTACACACACATATACACACACACACAATATAATATATAAAATATATATATCACGCTGAGGTTCCCTTACGGGATAGGTAGAAACTGTGCAATTAGCTCAAAAAAACAACTCCGTACCTATCCATCCTCACTAACTTTCTCCACACTTCCCTATCCTTGCATACTGCCTTCACTTAAAAAAAATTACATACACCAAGTCATATATGCTATTTTATTCACACATCCATCCACAACATTTAGCCACGTCTTACATATCCTACCCTTTCCTTTTGATCCTCACACTCTACCTTCATATATTTGCATTGTCACTTGATCCACACTCATCCTCTAAACAGGCCCAAACAAACGTAAGAAACGTCTTTGATATTGATCCAATGGATATCCTTTTAAACTGAACTCTTAAGGCAACCATTTATTACTGACTACGTTCATACGAGTTTTTATACATACATTTCTTAGATATCTTATTACAACCACACTCACCTTGCTCTTGTGTTTCTCCTGGCAAACCCACACAACACATCAGTAAAGTAATGTTGGCATTAACTCAATTTTACTTACTGCCATATTTGCCTCTTTCGATACCACTTCATTCTTTTCAATAGTCCACATACATTCAAATATTCTCCGAGATGCATTCACCCGTCTGTTGCTCTCCCAATCCATCCTTCTATTTTTACAGAACATCCTGGCCAGATAACAAAACTATTCACTTGTTCTATTAATTTTCCATTTATACTAAGTTGACAATCATTTCCTGGCACACTAATCTAAAATTCGTGAAAAAACTGTGTCCATACTTTCTCCCGCTTAGTTCGAATTTTTGCTAATCCGAACAAATTTCGGTCCCAATTAGTCCGGATTAACAAGGGTCTTTTATCTGTTTAGTTTTCTAGTGATTTAGCAAATCTTCTAGATTATTGTCATGAAGGATTTTTTCTAGTTATTGTATTGTGTAGGGGGAAAAAACGACCACCTCTCACGTCTAGTGGTCAGCGTTATCGGCTAAAGATTCAGTGGTACTCAGTTCTATCCCTGGTGCTTCCAGATTTTCTGTGAAGTGGTTGATCTAAAACGGGGTCAACTCAGCTTTGTGAGGCCAAATGAGGGGCCACTTGAATTAATAAGTAGATCCTCTAGTCTAGAAAACTGAGAGCAACCACCAGAGGGTTTGTTGTGCTGACCACGTGACACTCTCTATCCACAAACGTTGGCACATGTGTCGACCACTCGATCAGTGTAGCTGGCTGATGATATGGAGTTTAGGAACAGCCATACAAAGCAATCAACAGAACAATAACAACACACACGTTTCATTTAACAAATTATTTAAAATTATTTCCCAACAGAGGACTCGGCTGTCTGCTCGTATCTCGCTTTGTAGGGGTATGCGCATATTGAATATGTTGGTTTGAAATTTGATCGATTCTTCCACACAGATTTTTTGTACAAGCGCAGATAGAACTGATATTGTTTCTACTTGCGCAGAACGGCCCTCGCTGATTTCTTGCGATTTGTTTAGATCTCGTAGCTTGGCCACGTTTCAGTTCTGCTCTTGTCTTTCTGTGACGGTGTGGGTCCACAGTTTGTTCAATTAGTTTCAGCTTGGTCAGCTCTGTTCGGGAGCTCCAATCAAATCTCAATACAGACTCGAAATCGGCTTCGGTGGCTGCGTGATCTAACGCGCTACTCTCGTGTTAGACTGGACTGCCGATGACGGGGAAATCGAGGTTCGAAGCCGGCCGGTTGCACTGAGGTTTTTCTTTACTAATATTGTTTTCCACTATTTCTATGCTTCCACGTAAATGTGGATTCACTTCCTCTAAATGAAACCTTTCTAACCCCGAACAAATTAGTGTGATTAGTACATAGGCTTTCAACCCGAACGGGTAGTAAGACGCGGTGCTGAGAGAAAAAAAAAGGAATTACAGACTGAAATCAGTGCGCACAATCTGTTCGTTCGTGTTTTGTGTTTGTTTTCCCTACACAACATAATAATTTGAAAACCTTCACAGTGAAAATAATTTAAAATAACTGTTTATCCTCTATACAAAAAATCAACTTTTTTAAAACTTTTGTCAAAAAGAATCTTGGGTCAGAATATATCCCTGCAAGGGTATGTTTTACTTCGCCTCACAAGAATATTCTATTCTCTAATTTCATAAAAAGAGCAAGTAAAGATTTATTCGCCTTGATTTATTTAGTTTGTAGGTTGCGTGTGTTTGGAAAGTGAACGTTTTATATCTAACGGAAGTGAAAGTTCTGTACTAAAATGTTTAAAGAATATAATATTTAGATGCAGTTATAACTGTAATTACTATCAAACATTATAGCTTTTATATTTAAGGAGTGGTCGAAGAGAACGCGATTATTTCTAGAGTTTTTAGAGAATTGAAATGTTTTGGAAAAAATAAATCAAATATTTCTCCAGTAGCAACATAGAGTTTTGATTCCTGAACATGCTAATATCAACAGATATTGAATATTCGTCAAGGGTGTCCTGGAATTTAGTCAAAACTGTTTCTCTTTATTTAAAAAGTTTTGACAAAATTCCAGGACACCCTTGACAGATATTTAAGATCTGTTGATATTAGCAAGTGCAGAAAAGTGAGCTCTATGTTGCTACTGGAGAAATATTTGATTCATTTTGGTCAGCAAAATGTAATGCTATAAAAAGTGTAAAATTACTCGCGCTCCCTACTGCCGCACCTTAATCCATCATGATATGCGCATCCATACAGTAGTCCTTGCTCTATTGTCAGCAAAAATCCAACAACCGAATGGTGGCTGCGTTATCCGACAGCTCGTGATCTTAAACACTCATATGTAGCTGACAATTTCCACACATCCATCATAGATTACGCCTTAAAATATCAGTGACGAATGACCTTGGGCACGGGATGAATCCTGAAGAGCTCAGTGTTATAAAGCATTGGTGTAACACGCCAAAGAGCACGGGCTCGAATCACGTGTCTGGGTGTCATTTTTTTCAATTTAAAGAATACAATTTTTGAGTTTAACGTGTAGTCTCATGGTTTGGCCCACTTGGCAACAAGTGAGGTGCTGAACTTGGGCTTCCGGTCCATCGAGGTTTCTTCATTGACTGTCAGTAGATGAAGAGACACGAAAGAATACCAAGATGTCCTGCGGCCATCGAGTTGCAAGGAATGTATTAGTTTATGTTAGTTTTAGTTTTCTATTTTCTTATGTTGTATCATGTTTAGTTTTAGGTCCAAGGTAGGGGTTTTACTTGGAGGTAGGTGGAGTGAAATCTCTGGAAGGGCGCCTCTCAAGGTGGAGGATAAAATTAGCAGATAGGGAAATAGGGACACTTAGATTAGGAGCTATAATCAACATTAAATTAAATAATACGATTGTAAATTGGCCTCACGACAGAAAGTAAGGATAGATGAATAAATGAATAAATGTAATGTTTGGTTGAATGTGTAAGGAAATTTTTTAGATCATATATTTTATTCTGTTTTTTTAATGTTATATCTAATATCAAAATAAAAATAGGTACTACGATAACAGTAGTTTTTTTTTATAGTTATGACCTGTGCCATATTATGACTCAAAGTTTCCATATTCACATTTAGCATTCAAAAAGGTATTGCCACTTTAAATGCATACTAAAAAAACAACACTTTTTAACCAATAAAACTTTCTCAATGAAAACATTTATTTTTTCCCCCCAAAATTTATATTTCAATTCCTGGGCAGAGCAAATAGACCAAAAGTTTAAGATCCAATACCACAAGCAGAGGAGGGTAAAAAAAAACAATTTTTTATTCTCTCCTTTCCTTTTCTTCCGTCATAACAAACCAGAACCTCTTTGTAGGGGTACTTTGATTCCCTCCCACCCTCGCCCAATTCTTTCCTAACCTCCTAAGACTCGCTATTCTTATCGCGTTGATCCGCAGGAGAAAGTCTTTCGGGGTTTGGGGGAGTGGGGGGTCGACCGTATCAATCAAACGCAGCAAATGGAGCATGTGGTTACGGTAACTTTTGGGGGTAGGTTTTGGAATTGCCTTATGAGGCTACAATCCCTCCCCCCCTCCCCCTGCTACCTCCTCTTTTAGTCCCTATAGACGCAGATTTCTCGCCGCTTACTTTTTTTATGCATCTACAGATTTCAATGGGAAAATGTTGCCTGTTAGAAATAGGATACTTTTCTGAATCTTGAATCACCCGAAAAGCGAATTTTCGTAACCATCAACCAAAGAAATATTTGTTATCATAACCCCAACCTCCTTCAATCCCTAAACCCACATCATATATCCATAGCCTGCTACTGTGAACACACGGTCAAAGGCGTCTGACTTGCGATTGACTTGTCCCGAGATGAGAGGTCTATATTCGAATCTCATTTTGAATAGTCACCAAATCATTTATTTAACAAGCGTATTTCAATAATCTTTATAAGCTCTAGATAAGGATGAGGAAGGAATGCTTTAAGGAAATGCACCGTCATTCTCGTGGAGAAAGATTAGAAAAATATTCTTATTCCCGTAGCACCATGTCTTACTACCCGTTTAGTGTCTACAGCTACGTACTAATTACAATAATGCGTGAGGAATGAGGGAGGTTGAATTTAGAAGAGGTGTACTCACATTCGCGTTGAGGGTGAGTGTAAAACCATTTGAGAAAAACCGCCCTAAGTACACCCTACCGGAACCCGAACCCTGATTTCTATATCATCAGCAGTCTAGTATTTTAAGAGAGTAAGTAATGCCCTAGCCCAGGCTGCCACAGAATTAATAAAATAATAATAACAATAATACTAACTGCGTGTGTAACATTTTTTAAATATTCTACTCTATGTTAAGTAAACTCAAGATAAAAAATATATTTTCAAAATTTATCTTATATTTTCCCATTATTCTAAGATAGTTATGGATTCATTTGGCCTGAAAATGTTTCAAATTCGGAATGCAAACCGACATTTTGATAAAAATCTAACTAATGTGACCGCATGCACAGTTTACATGGTAATTATTTTCTAACCACTGGTATGTGATTGGGCGGGGGGGGGGGGGAGGTATTTAATGATGGAGAGGGAGTAGAGGGGGGGATGAGTACTGAGGGAATTCCGTTTGACAAACTACAAACTCGGTCACATCCGGTTACATTTGATTAACTGGGGTATGCTGGACCATAAACACCCTGCAAGCCCTCTTCCCCCCTACTTCCCCACAAAGTACCCATGCATGGGGACTGTTATAATTTGAGAAATAATGACATAGCTTGAGGGGGAGGAATCATGGGGTGGGGTTGGGGTAAAATTTATATATATATATATATATAAGTTACTATTTTAAAATGAATTAAAATTTAATTTCTTAGTGAACACAAATTTCTAAATTAGGATTAAACACATGAAAAATCTAAAAAAGTACATTATAGGCGACAAATGAAGATGATTATAAAATAAGGTGGGTATATTATATAGAATTTTAACATTATAAATAAAACAAGTTTTGTCTCATTCACCCATTTATACCCTTATTTATTAGAATATTATGTACTCATAGCATTTGTGAACTCAATTGGGGGTGGGAGCCTCAGGGGTATATTCATAATATTATTAAAAGGTGACCTGGTGGTCTAGGGGTAAGGTGTCGGACTTCTGTGCTGGCGGCCGGGGTTCAATCCTCGGTCCAGGCACAGATTTATCTGATTACCAAACCCTTCCTTAACCTCTGACAAGACGTGTATTAATCACAACTTGTGAATGTGGGGCCAGGCCTCCACCGTGGTTCGGATTCCATGTTAAACTGTAGGTCCTTCATTTCATCTCACAATCACCCTACCATTACACATTAGCGTAAGTGCGTATAACCCGAACGGGTAGTAAGACGTGGTGCTAATAATAATAATAATAATAATATTATTAAAACATTAAAACACTTAAAGTACGACTATAATTTAGAGAGAGCACTAAAATTGTGTTTAATGTGTATACTAAACTTAAAGACCAATCTTACGGCATAATAATAAAAAGTTGTACCGTTATACAAACTAAAATGATCCTAATACATCCAAATTTATCTGAGGACCAAACACGTAGGTAATGTATTTTATACACTATTATTAATAAGATATCCTAACCCCCCACGCCCCACTATACACTTTTAGGCGTATCACATATGTCCTTAACACATGTCAAATATTTTTAAAATCCGGTAAATATTTATAACAAACTTGGTGGAGCTTTTTTTTATATTATCTAACTAGCAAAATGTATTACTTAGTTTAAGGTTATTTACTAACGATTCTAATCGTTAGTATTTGGAGATTAGCTGATAGGAAGTGCACTACTACTAGTATGGAGAGAGGATAAGAAAACCAAAGTGATAACTAAAAAAAATAAGTAATAAGTCATGAAATAAAATAATTAAACCAAAATATCCACATTAACAAGGTTAGTATAATTAAGTTCTTTAAATTTAAAATTGACACCTGGAAAAGCGAATAGAACCAGTGACATTTGGTTTAGTACACTCGTGCTTTAACCACAGAGTTATCCAGGAATTGTCCCGTGGCTAGAGCCGTTCATCACTAATATTTTAAGGTAGAGTCTGTCTTAGATTCAGGAGATAATTAATTTTATTCTTAAGACCAGTTTATCAAGGGCATAGCAGAATTTAAATAAGACATTTATCTCTTTATTTAGCCAATTTATATTAAAATGTAATAATGATCAGGAAAAAAGTGTTGAAAAATTAATCCAAACATATCTCTGAATTTAATATTCTGTTTAATTTGGTAAGAAAAGGATTAAAAAATAAAATAAAAACTACCATTCTCACCTTAAATATCGTTCCCTACTTTGGTAAACTCGAAGCTTTTTTTTTTTTGCAAAGTGGGTTGCAGCTTAGCTTGGCTATCACACTTGGACAACAATGCACGAAATAGAGAGGGGAGAGGGAATAGCAGTTCATCCTGTGAGGCGTCTTATTAACATGCTGATAGCACTTCCTCTCTTACTCTGACGAGTATGCACACTCATTAATATCTGCGCCCGTACAGTATTAACTTGCTCAGCTAAATCATTATTCCACTATTCTCTGTTTCCTATTCTAGAGAGACATAGTGACTTGGCGGTCTAGGGGTAAGGTGTCGGACTTCTGTGCTGGGGGTCCAGCGTTCAATCCTCGGTCCCGGCACAAACTTATCTGATTACCAAACCCTTCCTTCACCTCTGACAAGAAATCTTGTGAATGTGGGGAATGCCAGGCCTCCACCGTGGTTCGGATTCCACGTTAAACCTTAGGTCCTCCATTTCATCTCACAATCACCCTACCATTACACATTAGCGTAAGTGCGTACAACCCGAACAGGTAGTAAGACGCGGTGCTAGTAATAATAATAATAATAATAATAATAATAATAATAATAATAATAATAATAATAATAATAATAATATAGAGACATATTATGTTTCCATGGATATTTTAAATTTAACTCCTGGCAGGAAGATTGCTACAGGCCATTTCCGTAAATAAACCAAATAAACTGATATGTAGACTATTAAAAAATATTGTGACAATGTAAAGCTTGTTTTTTTAATTATTTAAGAATTTAAAAGGGTTTTATTTCAATGTTTTAGCTTTAAAACTTGCTAAAACAAACGTAAATATAGTAATTTGGGCAATCAAATCTCGCACTCTTCATGACGTCACAGTTAAGTGACCTTCTTAAGCTGATACAATTTCTCACTAACAAAATATTTTGCTACCGAGTAATATTTTTAAACTTAAAGGTAGCCTTGATTAATATTAATTCAAAAAAAAAATCTCTTTATAATTTAATTATTTTTGTTTATAAAATTATACAAATATTGGTCACTTGCAAAAGTGTAATTTTTTTAAAAATATTATTTGAATGGTTGTTAATAAATCAGACGTGTTACGAGTAAAATGTAGATTATATGAAAATAAGAGTAACCATATTTACGTCAAGAAATCTCACGTCAAACTGAAGCTGTAGATTTTACACATTTTAGTCACAAAACTTTGACAGTTCCAGCATTCATTTTTTACACTCTCTTTCTTTCTCTCCCTCCCTCTCTCTCTCTCTCTCACACACACACACACACACACGTTACGCTTAGTGATTCTGACAGTTGGACGGATGAATATTATTTTATTATTATTATTATTATTTCTAGTTCCAGATGTTCAATCGGACAGTTCTGAAGGGAGAAGGGGGGACAGGAGGTGGTATTTGTGGCCAGTTAGCTAATCTAGTTCTTTTTAGGTCGTTAACTAGACCGTATTTCATCCCAAATCATTTACAGTTAGATTCTCCGATGCATGCGCGCGCATCCTCGCATAATAAAGCGTGTCAGAAACGAAACGAGAGTAGAGCGAGGTTAAAACAGGGAACGATGGAAAAAGAGAAAGGAGATGATAAAGATTTATAGTAGATGAAAAAGAGAAAACAGTAGAGTTGCAGTCACATAGCTACTAATACACAGTAAAAATGACTGACTTGAGACCGTAATTCTAGATAAACCAATAATGATTTATATATTTTTTATTATGACATTATGGACACTTTTATAAATTGATATTGAATTATATAATTAATTTTTTATGCATATATTTTAAAATTAACTCAAAAAACGCATTTTTGAAATTTGTTGGATTTAAAATAAAAATACATACCATCTTAAGTTTTGTGTGTAATTTAGAAATATAATATTTTTAATCACGTAAACCTATTCCCTGGGCTAGAAATTGGTCATTAGTTACATAAATGTAGGTTTATTACAAGATAGGGCTGGAAACCCCCACCACACCTACTCAAGCCAAGAGAGAACAGAAGTTTCTCGGTGGAATCCAATACTCAGTCGGCAGTAATCCTGTTTTTATTATTATTATTATTTAGCACCGCGTCTTACTACCAGTTCGGGTTATACGCTTAAGTACTAATCACGCTAATGGATTAGGAATTGGGAAGGTTTAATTAAAGGAAGTGATTCCGCATTTGCGTGGAGGGAGAATGGAAAACCATTTAGGAAAAACCACCCCCAGTTCACCCGACCGAGATTCGAACCCCGATATCCCCGTCCTCAGCAGTCGGGCTCAACACGACTAGCGCGTTAGCCAACTACGCCACAGAGGCGGGTAGTAATCCTGTTGTTCGCGTGACAGGACAACACTAATGGCCTTGAAACTTGTCCAGAGGATCAGTTAGAATATTTCATATGTATTTTTTTTCTGAATCTTAAAACAAAATCTTTGCAATCTAGAAAGTGAACCTACATCAATATTAATTCATAAAATATATCCTTTAAAATATTTTTTCAATGGGGACTTTTAACGTGCAAATTATGAAAACAAGGATTATAACGACACATGAATTAATAAGTATCTTTTAGCTATGACATACATAACAGTTTACTAACGTTAAATTAACAACTCTACCTGGTATCAAAATCGGGACCCTTAGCAGAGTAAGCACAAGTTCTATTGACATAGCTAAAGTGTCAGTTAAAATATAAAGAGAAATGTATTACGTTAAATATGATAAACCACTTTAACTTTAAATGAATATTAAAAAAAAACACGATAAAAGCATAGCTGTGGCAAAATATCCCATATCAAAATTGGATTAAATTGGAATGTTGCGCAAGTTGACGCACCTTATGATGACTCTCGACACAAAGTATTAAATTATTTACATTTATTTTGTATTGAAGATAGAATATCTTTCTAAAAAACACAATTAATTTTATGCTTCTATAGTAATTCACTTTTTGGAGTCAGCGTAGCCTTTAGAATTGTCCGGAAACTATATGCTATTCTTCAAGTAGACCAGGGTTGGACTTGGCCTCCAAAAGGGCGTGAAACTTGTATTTTTAGAGGACGTAAAATATTTTGAAAAGCCCAATTTTTTAAATCTATTTACTGTAAAATAACTATACGAGTGCTAGTAGAATTCAATAATATTTATTGATAGTAAAAATACGTGTAGTTCCAGCAAGGACTTTCAATTCCCCCCCCCCCCCCCCCCATGTGTCTCAAAGCATTGCTTAATATTGTGAATTGCATAGGTTATGTTCAATAAATATAGTATAAATTCATGGTCTAGGTGAATTTTACTTCACAAAAGTGAAAACATCAAGCATTTAAGGAACAAATTGTACAAGATACTATGCTATATACTTAGCAAGAATCCTCAGACTATTTTGATACAGTCTGTCTCAACAACATTCGTCTTTAGCAAACTTGGTTCGTCTTGGAAAAAAGGAAGTGTAGACATCACACACCCAATTACCTCACCTAAACCTGACTTGAATCAGCGCTGAATACAAGTCCCTTCAAAGCAACACATTACAAAATACATTTTCATTTTCACGCCAAGGCCAAGCTTTTAAACATTAAAATTATTAAATGAATTCAACTTTACATATTCAAATACTGAGATCGTAAAACACTTCCCTCCTCATCCCTCTAATAAGTTTTTATCACAACGTTCTCTCTCTCTCTCTCACCCATTTCGATTTCTAATTTCTCTAATTAACTTACTGTGATTAGTAATATTAAATGGACATTACACCAATTATTATGTTATAAATAAGATCTATCGGGCCTCCTTCCATTATTTATAATTATCTTCACATCACCCAACGAAAATACTGTTTACTTGTCATAGGATAAAACAAGAGTACGGCAGTCGAAAGTTTAGTAAAAGATGGTTTTTGGAAAATTGATATGGAATCAAAATTAACTACATTTTATTAAAATTGCATATTCCCAGAGCCAATAAATCCTAAGCACACTAGAGCAATGAAAATAAGAAATCCAGAATATATTTTGAATGCACAAAGGACTAAAACAAAAGTAGCCAAAGATTTTTGAAACAAAGTAATTATATAGATGTTTATTCTTTATTTTAGAAACTGTCGCTAAAATACCATTATTGATTAAAAATATATTATATTGTAATATATTGAAAAAATTTATTTTATTGTAATCGCTATTATATAGTTATATATAGTACTATGTTCGTACAGTAAAAGTCACAACTCCAAATTGTTCATAGTAGACGTTGGCATCCTAATGATCTATTTTACCTACCACAAGGTTCACAACAAAATTACCCTAAGCAACCGTGATTTCATCCACAGCTACCCATATGAAGGCATCTCCCATGTAGTTTATGATCCTTTCCATTGTTTCTTCATCATATATATGCAGATAATTCTTTCTGGGTATTGATTGTTCAGGAGTTTGTCGCTTTCATTAGTGTCACAAGAAGGATGCAAATTTAGGCCCTTGGAATATAAAACATGAAATGTTCGCAGTTATCATTGCACTACACAAGTCCTTACATCATTAGTTTCATCAACTAGAAGAAAGGCACCTGCATCTTTATTTAAAAAAAAAAGGATTCTTCGAATAACTCAGATTTTTTTTACATATGAAGTGTGCGCCGCACATGTTTCTCCAATTGTGATTTTAATGGAACGTCCCATATTTTTGTTGCAAGCGTGACACACTATAACTTTACTGTCGTTTGTGAACTAATCGTTAATCCCAGCCTATTATTTTAATTTCGTATTCAGCAAGACTCACCTGATGTCATGGTGAAAAAAAATCAAATATCTTATAGTAGCTTATTGTTAGACTTTCACTTTCAACCACTCATGTGAAACTAAAATCACAAGATAATAATGTAAGTCATTGGACTAGTGTGTTAGAAGGGAGGGAGGTTCCAGACCAAAATTACTTATCTGTTTGCTAAATTCTTTTAAAAAAAATGCATCAAAAGGTTCATTGTGAGGAGAGAAGGCCTGTACTTAGCGGAAAAAAGCTTGACTACATGAGATGGATTTTACCCTTTTCAATAGTTAATTGAAAAATTCCTTGAAGCTGATTTATGCAAGCCAAACCAAATCAAACAATGTTTAAAAACTCAACAGATTTGCAATAATTATTACAAAAAATATATTAAATAATCACAAAGTAGGTAGCTTTATGTAAAATCACTTGAGATATATAAACATGTTAAAATATGTAAAACATATATTAAATGAAAACCAAATAATATTTATTTTTCATTTTATATATTATATTAACCCTAATATCGTAGGGGTGCTGGAAAAACATACTATGTAATTTTTTTTCATGTTTTTAGGTTTTGATACCATTATAAAGGTAAATAATTGCTCTTCATTTTTGAACAACTTATTAAATCATTTGTTGTCATTTTAACTAACAATGAAATATTCTGTTATTCTCACCAAGTCAAAAGAAACATTTTATTGTCAAGAAAATCTCACTAAGTCATGTCAACTGACTTAGTGAGTTTTCCTTAGCATTGTTTTGCTCAATAATTTTAAAGATGATAAAAAAAATCTTAACTACACAGTTGATTAGTTAAATCTATCCTGTAAACACTTGCTTATTCGACATTATCAATGACAACAATAGTTAGGAAATAATATTTTCTTACTTCTTAGGCTATTTTGTTTGTTTTATTTCTTAAGTATAATTTAACCATCTATGAATCGGCTTCCCCTAAAAATGCATACTTTTAATCATGGACAGAGTCAGACGGGAAAAGAGGAAGCTCAGAAATAGGTTCATGCTTGCTACAGTGGATGAATCAACTTCCCTCTAATGTTAAAGAATTATCGCTGTTCTCTGATACATGTGGCGGTCAAAATCACAACATATATATATGTGTGCCTTTATGATATACATTGTACAGAACATACATATATACATAGTTGAGCATACATTTATGGAGCGAGGCCACTCATACATGGAGATGGTCAGGTGAACTCAGTTCATAGTGCAATAGAAAACGCCAAAAAGTATGTTCAAGTATATTCCCCTCTTGATTGTCTGACAATTTTTAGAACAGCGAGATCAATAAGGAACAGAAACAAAAAGAGTGGACCTTATCAAGTCAAGGAATTGAAATTCACCGATTTTCTTGATCTAAAAAACCTGGCTTCAAAGAATGTTAGGAATACTACTGTTGATAGTGCTGGTAATAAAGTTTCTAACTGCCCAAATATAATAAAATACAGGTATGATTACTTTAGACAATATCAGGAAATTGATGTAGGGAAACGTGCTACTGAATGCACTGTGCAAAATCTTTATAAAAAACAACTTCATACAAGCAAGGAGAAGAAACAAGACTTATTCTCTGTGCCGAAAAAAGTTATTCCAGAAATATACCATGCTTGGTATAGTTCCATCCCAGATTGAAAAATTAATGAGAGGGTCCCAGAACCAGGGATTCTAGATTCTGAAAATGAAGAAGATGATTGGATAAGTTTAGCCTTTAAAAATGCACTTTGTAACCTAACTCTATTGTTTAAGGATTTTCAATGTAATTTTTTTAATCTATCAAAGTTTTAATTGTAAGTCCTATTTTGACATTAAAATAGTAGGTATTATGTCATGTACCATGACAGAGTGTTTCTTAAAGTCATTAATTAATATAATATTATTTATTTTCTAATTGAATGACTGTCAAAATGCCCTCTTTATTTTTGAATTTCAACATACAGATTTTTTGTAATGAGCATGAGAAAAATTGTGTTCCATTTGTTGGTTTTCTAACTATACTCCAATTTTTAATGCAATATTTATTGTACATTTGAATAAGTAAACATTAAAATATATTTGTAAGTGGATATAATTTGTTCAAATCGGTAATAAATCTTGAGTTATGATTCAAGACCTTTGAAAACAAATGCATTTGAATGATTATTAAAATAAATAGTTTAAACAGTAGTTATCATAATTCTAAAATAATGACTCTCACTATATCAACCTTCTATAACACATATTTTTAATCAGGAAAATCTCACTAAGTCAACCTTTAATAGTATATTTTCTTATCAGTGAAAACTCACTAAGTTAAGTGAAAGTAATTAATCAATTAAATTTAATCAACACAATAGATAAATTGTTGACACTTAATGTTTTTAAGTATGTTCCTAGTATTTTGAAAAAATAAAATTGTGTAAGTTGGATTTATGATTTTCAAAAAAACAAAAAATAAAAGTATCATCCACTCATAAACTAAAAATTGCATTTCTCAGAAATTAAGAATTTTTACTTAATGAGTTTCTCCAGCAAGCCCACGATATGGTGATTGGTTGAGATTGCTATTGTCTGAACATCTAAATGGCGAGGAAAAAAATATGCATTTACATAGAAATCCCAGCTCTAGTAATTACTTCCAGAATTTTGCAGCTTTACACTTTTCCTACAATAAAACTATTAAAAATGTATTTTATTGTAGAGGAGAAGGTAGGAATATGAGATAGGGTAGAAATTTGAGATACCATGGTTTTGATCTCTTTTCACTACTTGCATCTAGCAGATATCTTGGAAACTATACACCTCAGACACGCCACCGTTATGTTGCAGACAGCGAGCGTTTTGTTTGTAGTACTGAAGCATGGTGAACGTTTGATGTTTTGGCGCCAGCTTAAAGTTTTCGCTAGTAATTATTGATTAGCCAACTACGACTGTTTCTATCAAGATTTTTCAACAAATTAATGCGGTAAGTTACATTATATGAATTGTAGTTTTAGAATATAAATATAGTTCACACAAATATTGCGTCTTTCCATGTGAGTTATTAGAAAAACCCAAAACGATGAGTTGGTTGAAATATGAGACACTTGGTGGGTAGTAATATGAGACTATCTCATATTTCTACCACAGTTTTTAACACAAGTGTTTTTCAATACTCTATTAGATCATATTACATATTCTTTATGTTCAAACATCAGTCAAAAATACCCAAAGTTGTGGGGTTAAAAGGCAAAAGACAAGTTGCTAGCCTAACTTCAGCCGAACGAGGTGGGCTGATTACTTTAGTGTGTTGCATGAATGCAGCAGGGTTTTGTGCCTCCGATGATAATTTTTCCAAGGAAAAATGAAAACAAGCAGTTGATGAAAGGAGCTCCACATGGATGGATTGCTACATACCACCCGTCTGGCTGGATTCAAGCACACCTTTTCACAAAATGGTTCCAGCATTTCTTAAATGTTGCCAAACCGACAAAATATTCTCCAGTATTGTTGATTCTGGATGGCCATTATAGCCACACCAGAAATATAGAGGTCATCGATTTGGCCAGAAATAATTTTGTGTCAATTGTGTCGCTTCCCCCGCACTCGACACACGAATTACAGCCTCTAGATAAAACCTTCATGGGTCCACTGAAGGCGTACTACAGCGAGGAAGTGCGGCTATGTTTGCGGCAACAACAAAGAGCACTGAGTCCATTCGACATTGCAGACTTATTCGGGAAGGCATATTTGAAAGTGCAAACAGCTGAAATAGCTGTTAAGGGATTTCTTGTAACCGGAATCTACCCGCTAAATAAGAATATTTTCTCCGACACGGATTATATAGCAGCAGCCCAAAAAGTAGGGCCCCTATCTTTGACCACATCACCACAAATAGCACAAACTTTGCCTGCAACTGATGTTTCCCCGCAGACTCCGACTAGCTCCTGTCTATCCACATCTGCAACTCACGTCTCTCCACCGAGTCCAACTAGCACCGGTACATCCAAGTCTGCAATGATTGCACCGCATACTCCATCTAGCTCCGGTCCATCTACAAGTGGCTTAGGAAAAACATTCAAACCTCACGACATCTCACCTGTTCCAACAGTTAAAGCTAAAGCTACAAATCGTGGACGTAAATCATGTGGTTCCGCAGTTATTACCTCATCACCATATAAGAATGACTTACTTTGCACTACACCAAAGCGAGCTGTCACCTTATCCTCTAAAAGAAGAAATTCAAAAAATCAAAAGAAGAGGCAAGTTAGGCTTATTGAATCCGAAACAGAAGAATCTTCAAGTGATGATAGTGCTTAATTAATTGATTCTGATGATTCTGATATTGATGAACCTGGCCAGCTTCATCCAGATTCACAGGATGCCAGTTGCCTATTTTGTGATGGCAAATTTTCTAACGACTCTATGGGAGAATTGTGGGTAGAGTGTCTCCTATGCAAGATGTGGGCCCATAGTGATTGTGCTGGTGCAGAAAAAGACACCTATGTATGTGATTATTGTAAATAGAATAGAAGTGTATCATTTGACAACAGTAGACTATATTTATAGTCCTTGTTTTGAAGTGTTATACATATTATTATTGTTTTTTTTATCTGGAAATACTATCTCATATTACTACCCTATTTTTGAAAAATCAGTTTGTGCCAATTTTTATTAAATAAGATATTTTTTTATAGTGGTTTGGTCTATCTAATTTCTGTTTATGTCACTTATTGCACATAGAATTACCTTTCTTTGGACGTTTTATTCTTTAGTCTAAGTCTATTTTGAGGTTTGATATGGGGAAAAATAAAATGGGTATCTCATATTCCTACCTTCTCCTCTAATGATATATAGATATTTCTACATAATTGTGATATGTTCCTGTGATCTAGTGCAATAAAAAACCAACGCGTTATTCAACTGCAACTATAGCGTGCCTCACCAAAATGTGTTCAACAGTAACGCTTTCTTATAAAAGCTATGATAAAATGTGTATTTTTTACACAATGAGGGAAGACTAAACCCAAGTCAAAATCTACAATAAAAACTTTTAAATCAGTCCGAGAAATGTATAATGTAAAAAAAAACTTCTTACATTGGTAGTTCAGGGGGTGGAGGGCAGCTACCCCCTAAATTATTTTTTTCAACCAAATACCCTCCCACATTAAAAAATTAAATCATACCTACGTGTTTGGCTCACACCTTTTGAGAGTAGCTCCTGAATATACTATGTACTTTTATCAAATGATGAATATATGAATAGAGGCTATACCTTTATTTGTACGCATTTATCTAAACTCTATAATCGTTGGTTCCCGAACTTGTTGAATGGCGTACCACCCAAACAATTTCCGTATTTTAGAGTACCACCAATATCGTGCTGAATATTTAATATTTAGGTACATTTTAATGATGCTCACGAATATAATGATGCAAGATTATTTATTGATTAACAATTTTTATTTATCATTATTTAATATTTCTACTCAATCAATGCGGATAATAAGGTACAGGTGCCAAGAAATATAAAAAAATACCCCTACAACAAATGTTTAAATCTCTTTTCCTTTTGGTTTGACTTGGTCGTAATATATTTATGGTATTTGATGAGACATTCTCTTTTTACAACTTGAATTTGCTTGTTTAGTTTGGCTTCTCACAGCGTACTAGCTGGAATAAGTGTACGTACCACGGTTCGAGAACCGCATTATCTAGATAATTGAGCCGAACACTTAGCGCGTCCTCTTACTAAGCTATTTTATAATTCCCGTTGGGGGACTAATATTTATTATATTTTGATTAATTTACAGCCTCGAGGTAGAACGTGAATGAATAACTTTCCAATTGATTTAAAAAATCTATAGAATCATTATATTATATAGTTAGTCATATTTTTTTTAACAACATAACAATAAGCAACAGGCATAAAATAATTATGTTTCCATTAAAGGCAGATTTAAAACTGTTTCAATTTAGTGGAATAATAAAGCAGTTTTCTAAGAAGTGTATATTAGAAACTAGCAATCCCACACGGCGTTGCTCGTGAATCTTCAAAAATTTGTTAAAAATAGGCTAACTAAGAGGCTATTTAAAAATTTAAAAATACGTCTTCGAGGTGAATTTGGACTCCCTCCCGTCCACCTATGTTAAAATTTCAGATCTCTGCGTGCCGTAGATTTGGCTGGGCATCTCACACAAACAACAAACACACAATTAAACACTTCCTTTTATTATTATATATAGGAACAAAGCTTATCCAATGTAGCCTTTATTCAAAACTTTGTGAGCCTAAAACTTCAGGTAGAGGCGGCCGAGTTGTCTCTGCTTTGTATTTCAGAATACAGAAAACCAATCGACCAAAAGAGTGACGACACACGCCAGGGTAGGGAACGTAATAGAGTGGTGGGGGTATTACCTCTCCTCAAGCAGGTACTCAGTTCGAGAAGGAAGATAAGACCCAAAAGGGAATTTGGTCTTCTATTCTGCCGCACTTTAACTGACTTCGACATAATTGGGAACAATTTTTGTAAGTCTACCCAATTCCTTAATCTCCTTTCCGAGTCTTACCAACCATTCAGACAATATGGATATTTACACTAGTGAAGAAGTGTCCAGAAACATATTTTAATACGAAAGAAATACACCCGCATTATTTTCAGCTCCACGTCAGCTTATTCAGGTTTAATGCTTATGTACTAATTAAGTTAATATGGTAAAGGTGAGAAAGATTAAATTTAAGAGAAGTGTACCCTCACTTGCGGGGAGGAAGAGTGAGAAATCAGTTAAAGAAAGCCACTCTTAGTACACCCAACCAAGAATCAAACCCTCTTCCCCACAAACACACATTTTTCAATTGGTAAACCAGACAATACGATACTAACACCTTTATCTGCGTACCCACCAGTGCCGGTGTATTTGAGCTTGTCGTCATTCATACTTGCTCCTCCAATTATGTATCATTAATAGGCTTGCCTAAAATGGAACTACATAGGACAATTATACAATTACTAGATCTAATTTAATATATTCATACGCCAAAATAAGTTTCCTTCTGCTGTCGATGATAGGTAATAACGATATGGGTTTAATTTATTCATGAAATTTTTCTTCACAGTGGGATAATCTTCAGTTATATATTTTTTTTAAATTGAGGCATTTGAAGTAAACTTTCTAAACCAACTGATTATATCAGCACATGACTTATAAACTAAATTAAATGTAGGACTGTACCAACACCGAGACCCGGCTGTCAATTCATCATCGCATCATCGTGAAAAGGGGAAACCCCCGTTTTACCAATGATCAACCTTTCTACCAAGCAAGAAATTAAACCTGGGACTTTTAGATCAGTAGACAGACACACTATCAACCGAGCAAAGGTGTTGGACAAACCCTTTAAAAAAAATGCACTTAGAACTTGTATCAAAAGCGCACAGGGTAATAAAAACTCCATAATCTGGTAAAATGGCAAACATATGTTGCAAGCAACCCCCTTACTATTTTCAAAAACAGCAATAATAATATAATACCCTTAAACTTTACAATAGTGGTTAAGGCCCTTGGACTTGTCAAGTGCAGGTCTAAAACTTTTTTTGTGGGATGGTGGGCGAGAGGTTGAAATGTGTGGCCTGGCTTCACAACCGACCAAAGTATCCTTCCGCGCCAACAAGAAGAAATGGATCATGGAAACTGCAGATGGCGCTAGCTACCGGACAGGTCTTGTGGAAAAATCATACGTTTGGAAATATCAGTTTTCTCGAGAACGAGTGAAATTTTTATGTTAATATTTTCAAGACCTCTTCTAAGATAATGTATTGATGTTTATTAATTGCACCATTTTCTTATATTTTGTTATGAAGCCGGTAGTATTCTATTGAAAAATTTAATTTTATCGATATTTGATAAGTGTTAAAACTATAGAAGAAGTGTGTATATAAAAAGTATAACTTATTCAACATGTTTTTATTCTTGAACAAACTGTTTCCGAAAAGAAAATGGCAATACAATAAAAATTCTTGACAGTAAATTGGTTCCTACGGCTCTGCAGTTCCACGCCAAATGAAAAGGGCCAATCGCCTTAAGCTAGTTCAATAAGATTCTATTACATTTGTTGGTTACGGTTACAACCGCATCTAAATATAATATTCTTTAAATTGAAAAATGACACCTGAATACGGGAATCAAGGCCGGGACTTTTGGCTTAAGACAATACCCTGACCACTTAGCTATCATGACATGTGCATTCTCACAGTTGTCATTGTACCAATGACAGCATAACTCCCTCCAGAGTCAAAGGTGACTGCGTTATCTGATAGCTCGTCAACTTCTTCTTATTATTATTATTATTATTAGCACCGCGTCTTACTACCCGTTCGGGTTATACGCACTTACGCTAATGTGTAATGGTAGGGTGATTGTGAGATGAAATGAAGGACCTACAGTTTAACGTGGAATCCGAACCACGGTGGAGACCTGGCATTCCTCACATTCACAAGATGTCTTGTCAGAGGTGTAGGAAGGGTTTGGATTCTTCTTATTATTATTATTAGAATTACGTATTACTACCCGTCCGGTTTATACGCACTTACGCTAATGTGTAATGGTAGGGTAATTGTGAGATGAAATGGAGGACCTACAGTTTAACGTGGAATCCGAACCATGGTGGAGGCCTGGCATTCCTCACATTCACAAGTTGTGATTAATACACATCTTGTCAGAGGTAAAGGAAGGGTTTGGCTATCAGATAAATCTGTGCCGGTACCGAGAATTGAATCCCGGACCCCAGCACATAAGTCCGACACCTTACCTCTAGACCAGCGGGTCACTCTCATGAGTTAACGTCCTCGGGAGAAACTAATCTTAAGTAGGCCTACAAACGTTGACATTTGGGATATCTTTATCTCGATGACATTATAGTTCCATTTAATCAGTTGAAATTATTTTACAGAAATAATAATAGGAAATTTTCCGTTTTGGACAGTTTTCCGGAAATAAGGTAGGGAAAAATTTTCCGTCTCACATCTCTAGTAGTAAGACGCGCGGAAAAATAAAATCATAAGTGGGACGAGAAAATCTTTCCCAGCCAGTGCAGCCTTCAAAAGATATAACCAAACCAATATTATGTTAATAAGAGCCAGTTTGGGCAACGTAACAATTTCTAAAAGAACAAAGTAACAAGATATGTTTGTTCATCGGTTCTCTCAGGATAACAGAAATACTGGATTTTAAATAACAATAATCAAAACAGCGTTTCATAAAGCCGGGCCCTCCCCCCCCCCCCCCTCTCCCCTTGGGCACACTTCACCAGCCACCACTGACGCGGACAATACAGACCTTGTAGATGAGGTCTCCGGCGACTGGCGAGTGACGCGTTTTGTATCCTGACACAAGAGAACATTGACAAGAGAAACAAAACCCAATGCGTAGTGTTTGTTCTGTGTTCCCTAAAAATCCATCATCCCGCCCGAATAAACAGAATAATATTTACACAACTCAGAGCTATTGTTGACAAGTTATTGATTCACGTCCTGAGCACTGCCTCGAGTTAAGGTATGGGGGGAGGGGTGAAGTTAGAACGAGTGGAGGTGGGAGGAAGTTAAAGTGCTAAAGAAAGAGAGGAGTTAGCAGATAATTAAGAAGGGAGAGAAGTTACAAAGAGCTAAGATAGATGGGGAGTTAACGATAATTATTGAGAGAAGTTACAGATAATTAAAGCGAGAAGTTACAGGAAGTTAAGGTAGGTGAATAATTACAGTGAGTTAAGGGAGAAGGAAAGTTACCATGTGTAAAAGTCATATGAAAATGACCACAAGTCAGGTTTGGATGGAAGTTATAGGGAATTAAGTTAGCAGGGGAGTTACAGAAAATTAAGCTGGAAAGGAAGTTAAAGGTAATTAAGACGAGAAAGAAGTTATAGAAAATTAAGGTGGGAGGGAAGTTACAGGCAATTAAGATTGGTTAGTGGTTACGGGGAATTTAGGTGGGTGGAAGTTATAGGGAATTAAGGGGGATGGAAGTAGCATACATTTAAGGTGGGAGGAGTGCTACAGGGAATTAAGGGGGATGGAAGTAACATAAATTTAAGGTGGGGGGAATGCTACAGGGAATTAAGGGGGTTGGAAGTTACACATTGCTAAGGCAGGAGGGAAGTCCCACTTTTATTTACCGCGTTTAATAGCCCGGGCCTTCCACCTTCATGCACAAATAGGCCAGTAATAAAGAAGTCAGAATCTAGAAAAAAAAAGCTACTCATACTTTTGTGGATGCAGTGTGTAAAATATTTAGATGGATTAAATAGCCAAGCGATTATATTTGATAATTACGGTTATAGTTGCATCTAAATATCATATTCTTTATATTGAAGAATGACACCTGGACACGGGAATCTAGCCTGGGAGTTTTGATTTAGTACGCAAATACTCTCTAACCACTGAGCTATAGAGGATTCATACATTTGTTATTGTACAGTTGGCAGCATAAAGTCCTCCTGAGTTAAAAGTAACTGCGTTATCTGATAGCTCGCGATCTTAATTGGCCACTCATATATATGTAGCTTACCATTTCCACACGTCAATTACAGACTCTGCTTCAAAATGTGAGTGAAGAATGACCCTGGGGATGGGACGACTCTTTGGTAGATAAGTGGTAAGAATATTGGCGTACTCAGCCAAAGACCATGGGTTCGATTCCCTTGTCCAGGTGACATTTTTTTTCAATTTAAATAATAAAATAACTTAGGATAAACCACCCTCAGAACAATCGACCGCGATTCAAGCCTTGAGAATCCCATCGCTAGAAATACAGTCTATGGCGAGATTGACGTCCTAGACAATGCGACCACAGATGCGGGAAGCTATTCCTACCAGCGCTTTACGGATACAATTATATTTTATTCGAAAAACACTCCAAGGAGCTTCCTCTCCCGATGATTGTACTTCCTTACGTGTAAGCTGAAATAATGTCTTGTAACAGCCAATGATAAACGATCTTCAAACTGACAAACTATAAACTCTCAACCAACAAATCGAAAGATAAATCTTCCCCTTGCTCCTCTTTTTTTGTTTTTTTATTCAAGACGTGTCTAAAGATTTAGATTCAATTTCCAAGAGATCAGACTTCCATCAATATTGGTAAGAAACTGCCCCTCACCGGGATAACAGTCATTTGTCATCCCCTGGCGAGTTTCACGGGTTCCTGTTCTCAACCGTTCTTGGGCTTATTTTTATTTATTCGTTCATCATAACGTTTAACCTCACGTTTATTGACGTTTTGTGTGGTTTGAAATAGACTGGTGGTTCTCAACCATCAATTGATTATGAGGAGCGAGGGATTTAAAAGTATATAAAGAAAGATTTAAATAAATGTATTATTTATTCCTTTTGTAACATCATCATAACATTTCGAATATTATTATTATTTTTAAATCTATTTACCATTAGTAACTTTTAATTTAAAATCTAACTTTTTACAATTCTCAATTTACTCAATATTTTAACTTTACAATATTTAATTTATTGGATTTTTCAGTCATTTTTTCATAACTTTTAGAATTAATTGTGAAAATTATATCTACACTGTAAGAAAAATCTGTGGTAAAATTCCCATACATGTATTGGAAGTAATTAACCCATACAAGTATTGAAGTTTTCCCATACACAGTCATGGGAAAAGTGCCACACGTCGGTAGTAATTTTCATGTACTGGGTCGGTATTTTTCCCATGTTTGGATATGGAAAAAATACAATTTCTCCTTTATGTTTATTGTATTTTTCTTATACTTCGTTGGTATTTTTCCCATACCTGTGTATGGAAAAATTAATATTTGACCGCCATTAAGATTGTGATTTTTATATACTTGATTGGTATTTTTCTCATACCATACAAATAATACTTATTTAGGCACTTTAAAATCTTTTTACCTATAAGTGCACATAAGGAGCACATCACATCAGATCACTTTAAAAGAATTCAGACAACATCAAAAAAGGACTTACGCCCTTTAAATAAATAAAGTGCACTAGGGTAAAAGTGCGCTACTATTAAGACACAGCCTATATTTTAAGTTAATAAAATAGTTTGGTAGGATACCTAATCTTTTTTGATATTATAAATGATACACCTATTTTACTAAGCTTTAGTCACATGTAGGAAAATGATAGCTCAATCTCTATACAAGATGAAAACAATTTGAATCACAAAATAAACAACTGCCACGTGGTGTTTTGTTCTTATTACAAAGTTAGGTTAAACAAGCGAAATTCTTCCATTTTTCACATCATGAATTATATTCATAAATAATTAACTTGTTCTTCACTAACTGGTGAGAAAATACAGCAGCAAATATACTCCTTTAACAAAAAAAAATAATAATTCGATAACTTTTTTATTTACACTATGTTCTTCTCTAAACAAATATGGCGAACTTCTGAACTTGAAGACAAACGTGTCCCTCTCTCTCTCTCTCTTTCTATTATAGCGCATGCGCACTGAGCTACGAATCGGTGTTTCCCATTCAAGTTGAAATTTTCCCATATAAACGTATGGATACTTTTGGGTGCATTGGAAATGTTCGATAGACATATGGGAAAATTCCGATGTCCGTATGGTATATTAAAAAGTATGGGAGAAATACAATATTGTTGTATGGAAAATTTATGATTATTTCTTACAGTGTATATTATTTAAATATATAAGCTAACCCATTAGTATACTCTTTAATACCATATATTATTTATAATAAATGCGTTGTATATATACTTTAATTTGACTTTCTAAAATACTATTGTGTATTTCTATTTTATATATATATATATATATATATATATATATATATATATATATATATATATATTAAATCTATTTTTGTTAATTTAAGTTGTGCAGGTCATCAAAAATATCTTTAAATCTTCCTTTTTCAAAATATTTAAGCTTCTTATTACATCGTAGCTTGGATTTATTTATTTGCACGTTCTCAACTGACTGATTATATAATTAAAATTTCTATAAGCTAATGTGAAGGGGACTACAATTTTGCCGGTAAAGATATTTTCACATATCTTCCAGGGTTCTTTAACATGCCACAATGACATGGCACCGATGGCCTTACTTCCCTCCCGAAGGAAGTTGTGCTACGGATTTTTAACGCTCAAGGAAAATCCGTCCACCCTGTCTGGGTTTGAACCCACAAACACCGGATCCTGAGGCAAGCACTTCACCCCAAGACCACTGAGGATGACCTATAGACTAAAACTTTTCTAAATGGTCGTAATACGATTTCTAGTAATTAAGAGACATTTCAGAGTACTAGATGGCAAACCCAATGGGAAGAGACCATTGGAAAGACCTAGACGCAGAATGGAGGATAACATTATAATGGACCTGTAAGAAATAAGGTGTAATGAGGTGGACTGGCTAGAACTATCTCAAGATGGGGAAAAGGTGTAATGAGGTGGACTGGATAGTACTAGCTCAAGCTAGGGATAAGGTGTAACGAGGTGGACTGGATAAAACTAGCTCAAGCTAGGGATAGGGTGTAACGAGGTGGACTGGATAAAACTAGCTCAAGCTAGGGATAAGGTGTAACGAGGTGGACTGGATAAAACTAGCTCAAGATAGGGATAGGGTGTAACGAGGTGGACTGGATAAAACTAGCTCAAGATAGGGATAGGGTGTAATGAGGTGGACTGGATAAAACTAGCTCAAGCTAGGATAAGGTGTAACGAGGTGGACTGGATAAAACTAGCTCAAGATAGGGATAGGGTGTAACGAGGTGGACTGGATAAAACTAGCTCAAGATAGGGATAGGTGGTGTACAGTATTTTTGTAAGCGTGGCAATGAACTTTCGAGTTTCTAATACCATATGTTAAGTAAAAAGCAAGAAAATTAAATATATATATATATATATATATATATGAAAACGGATAGTATAAAGTTATACATACTGGTTCCATTATCATTCTAAAATATTCAAATAATAAAATTTGTCTTAACACTAAACAATGCTCTCAAAAGTCATATAAACCTCTACACGTGATATTCTAGAACAAGACGCTACTATCCTTAGTGCTTAGCTTACTAATTAAAAGGAATTAACAACTTATCCTGAGAAACAGGGATTAAGAGGGTAGGCTAGAGTAATTTCACCCCTATTAGCATGGAGGGGGAATAGGTACCCTCCCCAGTAATAAATAACTTGTGAAATAACTTCCCCTACCACACATTGCAAAAATTAAAGGCATAACCTCCTAGTCTCTCATAAGTCTAACACCCAATACACCTCAAACACCAGTGTGGGTATTTTTTCTATTCTTTCGATACAATGCATTAGACTCTTCTATTTGCACAACCTGGGAGAAGATCTAGTTTTCGTAGAACTGAATAGTTTGGAAATATAATAGACGACATTAAGGGATAAATAAATAAATTACAGCCTTGTAGATTTGGCATAGTCTAAGGTGTCCCTCTAATAATATTATAATCTCGGTTGGATGGAATGAGGGTGGTTTATCCTAAACGATTTACCACTCTCTCTCTATGCATATGAGTACCATTATTTTAAATTATACCTTCATCGTCCCTACCCCACGTCGTTTACCCTGATATGTAGATGTGCGTTATTCACTTGAGAATTTTACTCCGAACGAAAAGAACAAGCCAAACACCCCCCCGAACAAGCGCGAACAAACGAATTTTCCGAAAACTACTAGCATTCGGACCGTTCGCTGGTGGCTCGTCTTGTTCCACCGCCAATTTCGTCACGAACAGGAGCATTCCGGTGACCTGGCGGTCTAGGGGTGAGGTGTCAGACTTCTGTGCTGGGGTCCGGGGTTCGATCCTCAGTCCCGGCACAGATTTATCTGATTACCAAACCCTTCTTTCACCTTTGACAAGACGTGTATTAATCACAACTTGTGAATGTGTGGAATACCAGGCCTCCACCGTGGTTCGGATTCCACGTTAAACTGTAGGTCCTCCATTTCATATCACAATCACCCTACCATTACATATTAGCGTAAGTGCGTATAACCCAAACGGGTAGTAAGACGCGGTGCTAATATTAATATTATTATTATTATTATTATTATTATTATTATTATTATTATTAACAGTAGCATACTGGACCTCATTCTTACCATTTTTGTTCCTCTTGGCCTTTTCACGCCGGAAGCTAGTAAGCATACTATCTATTTTCCTCTTCACTTCTGGAGCAGAGCATACAAACTGTTTCGCAATATTAAGAGGCCATACATATATTACGTAAAGCAATTCTAGGCCTTTTTGACCCCCCTTTTCCCCATTAAATAACGATTCCAGTTTATAGTAAAAGCACCTTTTCCGCATGTCATTTTAGAATGGGCTTTTTTTTTCCTATCCTGCATCGGTGGTATAGTTAGCTAACGCGCTATTCGTGTTGAGCTGGACTGCCAAGGATGGGGAGATTGAAGTTCGAATCTTGGTCGGGTGAACTAGGGGGGAAGGGGTTCCTAAATGGTTTCCTACTCTACTTCCACGCAAATGCGAGTTCACTTCCTCTGAACTCAACCTTCTCAATTCCTAATACATTATCGCAATTAGTACTTAAGCGTATATCCCGAACGGTTATTAAGACGTGGTGCTAAATAAATAAATAAATAAATAGAAAATAATAATTTTTTAGTGGACTAGTTATTTTCACCTCGGATCTTTTAAGTTTAAAATAAATAGGATTTTGAATAAAGGATGAAATTTCTAGTCAAACAGTTTTATTTATATTTACATAAAAACACTATTTTAAATGTATGAATAAGTTTAAGTTTATACTTGACTAGATAATTTTTTAAACATATTCCAACCAAATCGGTAACAACTATTCATTTATATTTGTGATTAGAGGTATTTTCTGTGGAGTGGTTCGAGAGTCTAATCAACGGCTTCCTCTACCTCAAATTGTTCTTCGGTAAGTCTACCTATTTCATTGAATTTAATTGGATAAATTAAAAAAAAAAATTGTTTTGAATGTTTTTTAAACTAAAATCTCGTTACGTTACGTTAGCCTTACACTCTTATCTCCCATATGTCACGTAGCGTAACGCTACAATAGAACCCTCCTCTCCTACTAAAGGGCGTAACGTAATACATGTATCCCCCCCTAACCCACGAATCGTGTGGTTTTTTTTTTTACTTTTTTTATGATAATGTTCATGTTGAGGTTTTCATATCACCGTGTTTTCGTTATGTATATCTAGTAGCCGCAAACATTCTTCATCAGCCCACGCCAGGATTCGTAGCAACTTGTGAGGAGACCTGTACCCTCAGAACACAGTGAACCTATGACCTCCTTTGACCATTCCCTCCCCGAAAAAACTGTCCGTTGTTCGAAGGCTTTCGGCTCGGCACGTGCTCGCGAACCAGCCAACCACACCGCTCACGAACAGACGAACTGAGCGCGTACGAACGAACTAAAGAACGAACGAGCTGAGCGCATACGAACGAACGAACGAACTGAGCGCGTACGAACGAACGAAAGAACGAACGAGCTGAGCGCATACGAACGAACGGACGAACTGAGCGCGTACGAAAGAACGAACTGAGTGCGTACGAACGAACGATCGAGCTGAGTGCGTACGAAAGAACGAACTGAGCGCGAACGAAAGAACGGCCAAGTGAATACCCCCCCCCTCCCCGCCTTAGCAAGTTTACCTTGATGTGTTACTTCATGACCATATTTTATTATCTGCGATAGAGTGGAAATGTGTAATCTTGCTACTTTTTAGGGTAGATTGAGTGCATATATATTATCAGAACGTGACTTACAAACAAGCTTAAAAGGATTGCATAAGTAGGTTAGTTATTAACCAATCAGATGTTGAGCTTAGGTTAAAGCTTGACAAAACATTTAAAAGTACTCGAGTATGTTATTTACTGGATTGAACCCAAAACTATTTCCTATGATCCTATAAATATATAGACTCGTATACTTAGTTAAAAAGCTGAAACTTTCTTACCCGAAAAGTAAAAAAAATTAACATATTTTGGTTGATTATTAAGTCCTAAATGCCCGGGAACCGAAAGGTAGCTTGAATAAGAGCATAGAATGGATATTTGTGAATCTATTATTTTATTTAATAGGAGTGTCACAACACACATTGTATTGTCATTAGTACTTTCCTCCTCTGTTTGTTCTCCTACTGCGAGACAGCTCCGCTAAGTAACCTTATAAACCCATTAGGTTTCTGGCGTTAAGGGATTTCTGCTCGACTTTTCTAGCGCCTTAAAAATATAGTGGTCTACACGTTTTATTTGCATTCTAATTATCATAAAATATACGTCTTTCCAACCAACAGTAATACACTTCTAGACATCCGACTAAAATACATAAAGTGATAGTCTTACAAAACTCCTTTTTTTCTAATTTTTACTTTCGGAAAATACAAACGTTTCCATGAATATGATTTTACTTTTTCTTAAAGAGAAAGCAATGTAGTCGTTAAAAAAGATGAGCTCAAGATTATGATGAATTTATACGTTTTATATGACACTGAACTAAAAAAACGAGTCTTATAGAAAAAACTTATTTTTAAATGGCTGTACAAATCTGGACTAAAATTTGTATCAGAGTATCTTACACATCACCGCATCTTACTACCCGTTCGGGCTGTACGCTTATGCAGTACTAAATTACGCTAGTGTGTTGATGAGAAAGGTTGAATTTGGAGGAAGTCTACCTGCATTTGCATGGAGGAAAGGAGTGGGAAACAATTTAGGGAAAACCAACTGGTATCGAACTTCAATCTCCCCGTCATCAGCAGTCTAGTATATTGTGGGAGTAACGCCTAAGACCATGTGGTCATCGAAGTGGATTTTTTTTAAATCCTAATTATAATTTATAAAATGAGAAAGTTGATATTATTGTTGGTGTACCATTTATTTTCTATTCTGTCCAAACCAATGTTTCAGGGAATCTCGGTACAGTCTCAATCGAGAGTTGTGATAGACAAGTGAGAACATGTTTTGATAACACGACTGTACCAGTAGTTGGTTTACTGATATGATAATGTTCGTGCAAAGTTTTCTTGCCCCTATATTTGTTTTGTACGAGTCTAAGTACGAACATGCCCTCTTAACTTTAAAAAAAGAAGTTGCCACTATTACCAGCACAATAAACTATTAAAATTAACCTGAACAAACATTCTAAGCCAACTCCTTGTCTCTGTTGGCCTCACGTCAGTTATTCATTCCACAGGATATAGATGTATACTCTCTTTGAATAAATATAGAGCAACCTGAAACTTTGTATGTGCGTCACAATTTTAGTTTAATTTCAATTTTAAAATTTAACATAGCTGAATCCCAGGAAAGGGAATGCATTTTAAAAGGTTTTGTTAGTATAATATCGACGTGCAAACGTATCTGGTCTACAAAAGACCCAACGTTAGTTCCACATTTAACCACCAAGCACTGTAGTCGATATGTGAGAGTCAGCAAAGAAATGTAGTAGTTGTTACTGTTTTATTGTATTTAATTTAATAATTTATTTGCTGATCGGGGGATATATAATTAAAAGGAATTGCGAACATAAAACTTGGAATATTTTAATTGAATTAATTCCGATTATATAATTTCCAAATTTTCTGGATTTTTTAATATGTTACGTTATTTTTTATCTTACATCTCTAATTCCAGGGATACGCATGGCTATTTTTTTTATGTCATTCGACTCTTCTACCGTAAAACAATGTCTTGTGGTGTAGTGTTGCCATAAATAAAGTCAGTTTGAACTGAACTTGTGAATGATTGTTCTCGCCACTCAGTAGTACATTCGATCTACAAGCGTCAAAGACGATATATTTCCCATGTAAGCTATGTAGAGCATAGCCCCTGTATTAATGGTCCAATGGGGCTATGTTGGGGAGAAATATATCACAGGTACAGCTTTAACAAACTCTGCTTACCTTGGTCAAATGGGGATAGAGTGGGAGAGAACATATCACAGGTACAGTTTTAACAAGCTCTGCTTACCCTGGTCAAATGGGGACAGAGTGGGGGAGAACATATCCTAGGTACAGTTTTAACAAGCTCTGCTTACCCTGGTCAAATGGGGGCAGAGTGGGAGAGAACATATCACAGGTACAGTTTTAACAAGCTCTGCTTACCCTGGTCAAATGGGGACAGAGTGGGGGAGAACATATCCTAGGTACAGTTTTAACAAGCTCTGCTTACCCTGGTCAAATGGGGACAGAGTGGGGGAGAACATATCCTAGGTACAGTTTTAACAAGCTCTGCTTACCCTGGTCAAATGGGGACAGAGTGGGGAGAACATATCCTAGGTACAGTTTTAACAAGCTCTGCTTACCCTGGTCAAATGGGGACAGAGTGGGGGAGAACATATCCTAGGTACAGTTTTAACAAGCTCTGCTTACCCTGGTCAAATGGGGACAGAGTGGGGTAGAACATATCACAGGTACAGCTTTAACAAACTCTGCTTACCTTGGTCAAATGGGGATAGAGTGGGAGAGAACATATCACAGGTACAGTTTTAACAAGCTCTGCTTACCCTGGTCAAATGGGGACAGAGTGGGGGAGAACATATCACAGGTACAGTTTTAACAAGCTCTGCTTACCCTGGTCAAATGGGGACTGAGTGGGGGAGAACATATCACAGGTACAGTTTTAACAAGCTTTTCTTACCCTGGTCAAATGAGGACAGAGTGGGTGAGAACATATCACAGGTACAGTTTTAACAAGCTCTGCTTACCCCGGTCAAATGGGGACACAGTGTGAGAACATAGCGAAAACACAGTTTTAATAATCCCTGCCTTCCCTGGTAACACTCAAAGACTAATATTATTTTCTAAAAATGGTAAATTTTCATAAATCTGCTATGAGTACTACTCCTAATTTAGTGCTAGAATAAAAATATATATTTTGCCTCATGGTTTGAAAATTTAGGTACAGACATACAGATAGATATATAGTCCTATACATACAGAAGTAGATAGGGGTACAAACAGACATACAGTATTGTACATACACTGGCACAACAAGACAAACAATGGTAAAATCAAACCAAGACTCAGATATACACATAGACATGAGGACAAAGCTGGTAATACCTACTTTTCTTTAAATCAGGAGACAAATAAATAACTATGATTCATTATTTATCATATTGAGGCCTAGCATTTTCGATCATAATGTACGTTCTCTAAATGAAATGATTTATATACAATATAAAACTAATGCTCTACGTATGAGCCGAAATCCTTACCCCCTCTATTCTTAATTGTTTTACCCCAACCATGCGTACAACCCAAACGGGTAGTAAGACGCGGTGCTAATAATAATAACAATTTATCCCAATCATGAAATCGAGTAACGCCCCTTTATACCAGTAGCTAGCCTCAAAGCCAATTTGACCAACGTGCAAGGGCGACTGATCTTAAACTTCCACTTCAGTGGGTGAATGGTTTAAATATGGGCAATAGACCGGAACTTTTAGTTCCCATTTGGTTGTACTCACGACCGTTTTTTTCTTAAGGGTCATACTCTCTCTCATCGCAAATGCAGGAGCATTTATTCTAAATATAGCTTTACTAGTTCCTAACACACTAGAGTAATTAGTTCATATGCATAAAACCTGAATGGATATTATGACGTGTTAACAAAAGCATAATCCTAAAAAACAGATTGATATTTTGGTGGGAATTGGGAAAGGGGGTTTGAATAAGCTTATTTAGACTCCTTATCTATGATCAATATTTTGATTCAAAATTTAACAATAAACCAAAAGAATAGGAGTAAAGTTTCAACAGAATATCATCAATGAAACTGAATTGAACTACCCCTTCTAACCACCTACCCCAATCCCCAATTTTTTCCATTACGATTTCAGATTTACCCTTTTCCCTCTTCTATCCCATCACCCCTCGAGCTCTTAGTGAGGTTGGCTACGAAATGGATGCGATTGAGAACACTTTTCATAGAAGCAGTCATTGAAATGACTTCACACTTTAAATTCACCCCTCTGTAAAAAAAATCCAATCCTCCTTTTTTTTTTTTTTTTTACTCATACGTCGCCAAGTCCTTTAGTGAAAAGTCAACGTCGTAATGGAATCAATAACTTCTCCCTAGATTTTATTCAAATGTCAAGCTGCCAAAAGTATGGGGGAGGTGGCGGGGTGAGTAGTTAAAACATGGAAAATAGCCCCTTCTTTATTATACTTTTCAACTTGTGAAATAAAAGGCTGAGTTGCCCGCACTTAATCTATAACTTATTTATTGCGACATTGGGTTCAAACCCAACCCTATGCCTGAAACTAGAATATGTCATTACTCACCCCCACCTGCAAACCAGTCCTAGGACACTTTTATAAGATATAACCTACTCTAGATTAGGACTTTTTATAGCCGTTTAGCAACAAAAGTATGTGATTTCTTCTCATCTGAAAATAAACTTTGAATCAAACATTATGAGAAGTTATAGATCATAAAAAAGAGTATATTTTCTTTAACATATTCATATACCAGGTTTGTGCTTCCAACATGCCATTTATGTCAGCTTATATATTTTTTTTATCAATTTTTAACCCTGCTTTGTTTATGAACACACGACTGTAGAGCTATTTACTATATAAAAAAAATAGCCACTATTATAATAAACATTTTTTCACATGTTAAAATAATTTTATATTAGTCGAAACTGACAAACCATCCATTATATTAATTTTATAGCTGCCAAAATCCATTAATGTTTAGTTATAAGGGGTATTGAGACTTGGTGCAAATACATATTAACTAAAACCTGCTTCAATGCCTGAATGGTCTAAGGCGTCCCTTTCGTGTTAGACTAGCCTTATGAAGACGGGGAGATCAACTTTCTAATCTCTATCGGTTCTACTGAGGTTGGTTTTTCCCGATTTGTTTCCCACTCTCCTTCCATGCAAATACACGTAGATTACCTCTAAAAGGCTTCCTTGTTCATCCCTACCCCATTAGAGTAACTATCATATATGCGTAAAACCTGAACAGGTAGTAAGACGTGGAGATAAAAAAAAATCCACCAAACTTTTAGCTCTTAAATAAATGACTTTGCACAAATTCCTTTCATCTATCCATCACCATCGTATTTACTAAAGGAACTTTATTTTTTGTGAATCAGAGTGTACCGAGCTAACGTTTACAATGAGGGGTTGGCGTGTTATATCGTGACCGCTTTGAAGACGGTGGCAAATAGAGGGGGGGGGGAGAGGGGGGGTTGAAACAGTCCAGGCGAGGGTAACACGCCGGGATCTACCTTCAAAAGAGGTTAGAAAGTTTCAAAGTGCGAAAGGCATAATTTTGGTTGGCCGTGAAAATGTGTGGGTCGTTTCATATTGGTTTTTTTAAGTACCTTCACCAAATTATTATTTTTACGGTTAAATAAATTGCACTTGATTCAAAGTGGATTTCTTTCACTTATTAGTATCTATAAAGGTTGATTTGAGAACTAACAGGAGTGTTATTTTTTTAGTTTAAATAAATAATACTTCCATGGTAACAAACTACAAATGAGCGTTTATTTTAATATTTTATCATTATGATTATCAGTTTGAATCACGTCTAATGCCTAGTATAAACTCAGCCGTACCCACTTGTCGTACCCGAAACCCCAAAGCTTACTCGCAAGACGTGTTTGTTTTGTTTTCTGGAAACGAGGGACCATCTACAATGAAATGTCTCTAAACGTAGTTTCAACCAATATGACACTATTATCAAACACATATTAAAGTTTACAAATAAGAATAAATATAGACAAATTAATAAATAAAAATTTATTAAAATAATTATTTCTATTACTAAATAATTTAAAATGCAATACCTTTTACTATATATTTTCGCAAACTTTTACCTTTGAAAAAATAACTAATCTTTTAGTTTTATACAGGTTATTATTATTATTATTATTATTATTATTATTATTATTATTATTAGCACCGCGTCTTACTACCTGTTCAGGTTATACGCACTTACACTAATGTGTAATGATAGGGTGATTGTGAGATGAAATGAAGGACCTACAGTTTAACGTGGAATCCGAACCACGGGGAGGCCTGGCATTCCCCACATTCACAAGATGTCTTGTCAGAGGTGAAGGAAGGGTTTGGTAATCAGATAAATCTGTGCCGGGACCGAGGATTGAACCCCGGCCACCAGCACAGAAGTCCGACACCTTACCCCTAGACCACCAGGTCACCTATACAGGTAGTGCTCATATGTTTGTTTCTGATTGGTTGAACGCAAGACAACTACACTATTTAAATGCCAGAGCTGGAACAATTTTGATCTCTTTACGACAAGTGGATCCTACCGACTGTCGGTGGGCCTTGACTATTCCGTATGCCTAAACCGAATTTAATAGCATCAATAGGATAAAGAGGAGTAAGATACAGATTTATAATAAATGTATTGCAAAACAACTGGAGATACAAATATGATTGGGAAAAATCCTCCTTTATTGCACTCTGTAAGAGTTGAGCTCAACTATCCTGGATTTGAAGACAATAGGCCATTGTCACTAGTGATCATTTTTATATTTATTAATTTCTAATTTTGGTATACTGAATTAATTCATCAAAACTCTAACCTACATCTAAAAATATTATAGAAAGCTATAATAACACTTCAAACATAAAAATATAGTGCACAGCTAAAAAAAAAAGATATAATAAGTAAATTTGTTAATCATCAGTGTTAGCTGTTTACATCCATATACAGGGTGCTTCTAAATTATCTGCGCATACTTAAATCACATAAACTGTGCTTAGGAAGAAATAGAAAACCTAAAGTTTTCCGGAAAAATAGTCTTGGATTAATAAATATAGTTTGAAACTAAACGCAAACAACGCCTGGAGTACGCAGATGTAGGTACGTACGTGTATACCAAGTTGCATATCATTAGGCGGGGAGAAGTACCGGGCTGCGAGCAACGTTGCTGAAGGGCGAGACAGATGATGTGCCTCCAAGTGATATGCAACTTGCCGTACACGTACGTACTTGAAGTTGCGTACTCCCGAAGCTTAACACTTCAACTCACATTTAATAACACAAGATAACTATTCCGGACCATTAAGTTTGGGCAGAGAGTTTATAAAGACCCTGCATAACATTATATTTAGATTAACTTCGATTAGGAAAAATTAAAATACATCTCACAATCACCTTTCCATTACACATTAGTGTAAGCGCGTATAACCCGAACGGGTAGTATAGACGCGGTGATGATAATAATAATAATAATAATAATAATAATAATAATAATAATAATAATATTTTAAGGAATTTCGTTTATTTAATCTTGGGTCAGAAAGTTAAGGGAATCAGAAGTGTAGACAAAATTAAAACACCATTAGAGGATAATGTAGTTTTGGGCTCAGACTTACTTATGCTAAAATAAACGTATTTGTTTAAAATATAACTATAATATTTTTTTTATTTTTTCAATACCAGTAAAAAATACAAAATATTTTAATATTTTATATAACTATATTTTAGTATTTTAATAGTGCACATACTGATCTTAAAACAAAAGGTTTAACTTTATAAAATCTAAACATAAAAATGCAGATTTTTAGCGTACCTTCGTCAAATGTTTATTTACGCCATACAAATGTTCCATATTTTTTTTAATAAGATTTTTATTATTCAATAAAAAATGAATTAGATATAATTATCACGAAGAAAAGGTTTTAAACATTCCAAGATATAAAATGTTTTGCATTATTAAGTTTAGTGTTTAATACTGTAGCGTTATTAAAATTCAAAATGTAGTTAAAGCATAATAAAGTGTCTATAATGTGAATCGTAATATTTAAGCGAGCCGACGATCAACTCATTAACTTGAGTCATTAACTTGAGTTATTAACTCTCAAGTCTGCCTAACAGAAAGACGCCCTCTTTCTTTGACGTTACCGTAATTGAACTCGTTAAACTTGAAACATTTTACCTAATAACGTGTTTGAACAAACCTAAGTTATGTTAACGAAAATTTTGATAAAAATAAATCCCTCCTTTTCTTCACTAATCTTTCGCAATTTTTTTATGTTTTTAAAAGATAGATGAATTTAACTTTGTAAAACATTATTTGCATCATTTACGAATAAAATTAGTCTAAATTTGAATTTTTAATTAAAAAAGAAAAACAAGCTAAAATAAATTTACAAAAGAAGAGACAAAATTAGTTCTCAATAATTAAAACGAACATTCATTAGGGATAGTTAGACTAGAAAGTAATTCCTTCATTACAAATCAATTAAAATATTAAATATTATTATTATTATTATTATTAGCACCGCGTCTTACTACCCATTCGGGTTATACGCACTTACGCTAATGTGTAATGGTAGGGTGATAGTGAGATGAAATGAAGGACCTACAGTTTAACGTGGAATCCGAACCACGGTGGAGGCCTGGCATTCCCCTCATTCACAAGATGAGTATTAAAATAACTCTAATTATTATGTAGTCTAGTTTTGTGTTGCAGAGATTACTTTAATTAGATTTAAATCTTCATATCTATATTTGTTTCAAACAATTTATTTACTTAAAGAAAATTATTTGGAAATGTTAATTGAATTATCATATATCATATATTACACACGAACCCAATTATTTACTTTAGCAATTACAAAGAAAAAAGGGAAATCTTGCATAGCAGTAGATATTCTTACAATTATGAAACTTACACCATAATTTACGAATCTGGAAAGCAAAATTTCAATAAATAAATATATATATATAATACACTTTTATAATTTGGGTTATAATTTATTATATATTATAGTGTTTATGTCTCCTTTAAAAGTGTTTGTTACTACATAATAAAGTCCACCATGGAACGTTTTAAAATCTAGTTTTCCAACCAAGGACCTGGGGTGAACTCTTTTTTTTAATGAATGATAGTTTCCTATAAATATTCACGAATATTTTATCTAAATAAATAGGGATTCAATATGTATTGATATCAAAAAACTGCTTCTTATTTTATCTCTCCTGAAACCTACAATTATCGTTTAGTTTAAGGTGTCAGGTTTGTAGTAAACTACATATTTTTTTTAATTATTGCGTTTCACACAAAATTTATTCCCAGTTTAGTCTAAAGAATAAAGATTATGATGTGGTTACTATGATTCCTGATAAGGTTGGTGAAACACACCCAATGCTCATTGCTAGGATTAAAACACCAATCAGCCAGTAGCTGGTTAAATAATACATCCCTAGACGCCATGACAACCGGTATTTTGTCAACGGGGGAGGTAAATATTTTGAAACTTGCCCAGGTGATCTGGAAGGAGGGGGCATGTAATATATATCTTTGTGGCTTTAACATATCCTCTCTCTTTCTCTACTAATACAAGTGCACTTTCTCTTAAATACCCTCCCTCTCCCTATCCCATGGACTAAGATATTTAATAATCCACTTGCTAACATATAATACCTGAGTGTCCGCGTATAGATACAGGCAGGATAATATCTAAAAGAATTTTGGAGTTTACTCTAAACTCAATAAAATATAATAAATACCGTTTGAAATATCTATAATATTGAAAATAAAATGCTATATAGTTAACTTGATAGTTACTAATTTTATTTAAAAAACAAACAATACATTTCTTAATAAAACCAACAGTTAATATCGGGTGTCTTTTGAACAGATCTATTTTTTCTTTGGTAAATTGGTTTCCACGGACTCTAGGAATATTATTGGCAGTATATTTACTTTTCCTGGATTCAAACCACGGATCATTGTCTAACCACACTAACGATAAACCTTTTCCTATCTCATGATAATGTTATAAAAACAATTATTAATTAGGGTTTGTGATATAGTGGCATTCTTCACACATGTTTCATGTTTGGTTGTGAATATTTATATTAGTTATTATTCCTTATTAATTATTGCGGTGGTCTCCATACCCTATATAATTATAAAACAATGCAATTGAAACTTTTCCATAGCTTTAAAAGTTTATGTAGTTCAATCTGCAAAGATCAAACGTCAAGACGTGTATATTGAATATTATCCAAATGTATTGAAAATAAAATATGCAAGCACTTTCATAAATATATATGTTAGACTTATTATTATTATTATTATTAGCACCGCGTCTTACTACCCGATCGGGTTATACGCACTTACGCTAATGTGTAATGGTAGGGTGATTGTGAGATGAAATGAAGGACCTACAGTTTAACGTGGAATCCGAACCACGGTGGAGACCTGGCATTCCCCACATTCACAAGATGTCTTGTCAGAGGTGAAGGAAGGGTTTGGAAATCAGATAAATATGTGCCGGGACCGAGGATTGAACCCCGGCCGCCAGCACAGAAGTCTGACACCTTACCCCTAGACCGCCAGGTCACCTACGTTAGACTTATTAAATTTATATCAGTTTTGAACATAGAAATCTGTAAACATAGTTATAATGTTTCTATGGTTCTAACAAAGTTAAAGAGAAACAAAGCCGAGTCAGAATTGCAAATAAAATATCACAAACCATCTAAAACAGAAATGGGTAACATTTAAAGAGGGAATTTCCCTGGAGGGAATGAGAGTATATAGGAGTTGGGGTTTGCTCGTAGAAATAAATAGGTTGGGGGAGCGTAATATTGAGGTTGTCTTAGATAAACAGAGGTTAACCAACTTTCTATTTCAGCGTAATATTGAGGTTGTCTTAGATAAACAGAGGTTAACCAACTTTCTATTTCAGCGTAATATTGAGGTTGTCTTAGATAAACAGAGGTTAACCAACTTTCTATATCAGCTTAATGTTAAATTAAGATGCACTTAACACTCAAAAAATAATTATTCCATTAGTGTTTGGACTAAGGATGAAATTCCGAAGAGAGTAGTTAATTATTTTTGGTATTGTGTCTTACAATCCGTATGGGATAATATTGTGGTAAGGATGAGAAAAGTAGAGATTTTAATAAGTGTTCCCACATTTGCTTGGATAGAAAATAATAATGTTTCAAGGAAAAACATCAGGGTGAAACCAAACTTAAGAGAGAAAAAAAAAAGTACATACCTTTTATCTCAGATCCAAAAATTTAAATTTTCCTGACCAAACCACATATTGTAATTTTTGAGGGTGTTAAAATATCTACAATGCTCTATTTTAGATACATCCAAATTTATTGATACGTATTTTTACGACCCAGTGGGAAGACCTAGAAGCAGATGGGAGGATAACATTAGAATGGACCAGAAAAAATAGGGTGTAATGAGGTGGACTGGATAGAACTAACTCAATATAGGGATAGGTGACGTTATTTTGTAAACGTGACAATGAACTCTTGAATTTTGGGTTGAGGTTTACTAACTTTTACCTGGCACACTAAAGTTACTATCCAAACATATTAAGGTTTAATGTAACTTTTGAATGGATAATACATATAATAAATCAAACGAAATTTATTATTATCGTGAAATTGTCTAATTTATCTTTAAAACACGAATAATAGTCAATTTTGTTTATTTAAACGCAAATTAATGATATTAAGTTTTACATATTTTCCCCTCCTTAATATATTGTATCGTTCTTTGTAGCTGTTGCTTTAAATTTTTAGAAAGAAAAAATTTAATTAAAATTAAAATTTTTATTTGCCTTCTACAAAGACCATTGGTATAAATATAAATAAAAAAAGTATTTGTGAATACAAAAATGACAGCCATATAGTGACCAAAGGCAAATACTTAAGACTAAAATTATTCCTTTTTATCTTTAATTAATCTATTTAGACCACTCTTCTACTTAAATTTGATCTATCTGTTTTATCACTTCAACAAGCGAAAATATTTAGCTCCCCGGCATTTTTTTATTCAAATTAAACTTTTCATTTAATGTAATTGAATAGTTTTAGTTATAAATACAGGGCTTTTATTTATTTATATTAGATAATTATTTTTAAAATGTTCTAATAAATAAATAAACATAGACTTGATAAAAAAACACTGGGTTGAATAAGATACAATAAAGACCTCTCTCTTCCCTTTACAACAATTTAAAAACTCCCTTATTCATATTTCTCTGATTTTTCGACAGTTATAAATTTTCATATTATCCATGACCATTTCCAACCTGAACACTCTCAGTACATCCAACTTTGATTCCAAACCCGACCTCCCTGTAACCGTAAGACCGGTATATATAAGCTTAGTCAGCATACCCACCATTCAGGGTATTTCTAAACTTTAAACATTTTAATGATGAAAAACAAAATAGTTAATTATTTTTGAATCATTGATAGCTAAGAAACCACCTAGATTTCAAAGTTAAATTTGAACAAAATGGAATAGCTTTGTTTTGTATAAACTATATTTTGGGATTAAGGTGCGGTCAAAGGGAACTCAAGTATTTTTTTTTATTAGAATCAAAATGTTTTGGCCAAAATAAATCAAATATTTCTCCGGTATAAAAGTAGAAATTAGTTGTCTGACCACGCTAATATCAACAGATCCTGAATATCTGTCAAGGATGTCCTGGAATTTTGTCAAAACCATTTCTCTTTATTTAAAAAGTGTTGACAAAATTCCAGGACATCCTTGACAGATATTCAAGATCTGTTGATATTATAATGGTCAGACAACTAATCTCTATGTTGCTACCGGAGAATTATTTGATTTATTTTGGCAAACAAAATGTAATGCTATAAAAACTGTAAGATTACTTGCTCTTCCTACAGACGCACCTAAAGTTTGTTCTTTAACTTTCGCACCGACGTCAGACACCTTATAAATATTTCCTCTTGAATTTTCCCGACAATTTGCAACCCGCAATATATTCCTCTATTTTCTTAAGGTCTGCTTTTGTGTCACAAATTACTCATTTTACTTTAATAGCAACAGAGTGATTCAATTATCAAACATGGTGAAAGTTATAGTAATTATATTGTTAAAAACTAAGCCAGTTGGTCACGTGGTATTTCTACGTACTAGCCTGGTGATGGGAGGTCTAGCTTCCAACCTCTTTCAGGTGACTGGATTTAGTTTCCCACATGTACTCAATCCCTGTGATTTCTAAATCACTACTTACGTTAGTTCTAATTCATTTCCTCCAAATATCACATACCAGTACTAATGTACCGTTGTCCAGGGGATGCCCGAATGTACTAACCGTACATCCTTTCCATGTCCCGACGAGATGGGGTGATGGTGATAGTGAGTATGATGGTGATAGTGAGTATGATGGTGATAGTGAGTATGATGGTGATAGTGAGTATGATGGTGATAGTGAGTATGAGGGTGATAGTGAGTATGAGGGTGAGTATGATAGTGATAGTGAGTATGAGGTGAGTATGATAGTGATAGTGAGTATGAGGGGAGTATGATAGTGATAGTGAGTATGATGGTGATAGTGAGTATGATGGTGATAGTGAGTATGATGGTGATAGTGAGTATGATGGTGAGTATGATGGTGATAGTGAGTATGAGGGTGAGTATGATGGTGATAGTGAGTATGAGGGTGATAGTGAGTATGAGGGTGAGTATGATGGTGATAGTGAGTATGAGGGTGAGTATGATGGTGATAGTGAGTATGATGGTGATAGTGAGTATGAGGGTGAGTATGATGGTGATAGTGAGTATGATGGTGATAGTGAGTATGATGGTGATAGTGAGTATGAGGTGAGTATGATGGTGATAGTGAGTATGATGGTGATAGTGAGTATGGTGGTGATAGTGAGTATGATGGTGATAGTGAGTATGATGGTGATAGTGAGTATGATGGTGATAGTGAGTATGATGGTGATAGTGAGTATGAGGGTAATAGTGAGTATGAGGGTGAGTATGATGGTGATAGTGAGTATGAAGGTGATAGTGAGTATGAAGGTGTGAAACCAGTAGAAACACTTAAATCTAGCTTAAGACTAATCAACCAGACCCTGTTGACCATTGGGTTGGTTCTTCCTTTCAGGGAAAATACCCAATATACCAGCTAGGAATCAAATTAAGGACCCCAAGGCTTGTAGTCAGGTGCATTGATCACAACACCACAGAGCCGGTGCTTACCCTGCATGGTAACAATCCATGAGCCATTTATGCTATATATCAAATATTAAAGTCATACACATTGGTTTGACGTGTTAAACATTAGTTAAATCTTCAAATTAGGTTAACTATTTGATATTTTGCCTTAATATAATATAATAACGTGGTTGTGCAATCCTTGTTTGGATAATGTATGTAACAATGTGTATAAATTTCCCAGCAACGTTAAAAAGAACATATTTTAATCCAAAGTCATCCTGTGACACACATTCCACCGACATTAAAACTGACCATGCATGATCATAAATTAGTAAATAGCTAGTGTAGCCACGAGAAGGATATACCCTCTGTTATGCAAGGTGGATTATTCGCTCCAATTAGCAGCACATAAATCTAAGCCACATCAACCAATCAAAGTAGACTTTGCCCGGTCTAGACTGAGCTGGTCATGCTAGAATACCACCCTAAAATTATAATAAAAACATCAAGTTGGACGTTAGTGACGTCACTGTGACATCGTTAGACACACACACACACACACACACACAATAAAACTATGATATTAATAGTAAACATAACGTCCTGATAATTAATAATTATGATGACTCGCATGGTATTTTAGAAAATTTATATAATTTTTTATTGTTAAAATATAACAACCTGGATACTTGAACTTGGTTGGAAAACATTAGTTTTTATATTATATAATAAATCATATAAAAATAAGAATGTTAAAAGCGATAAACATTATTAAATGTTAAAATTGTGTTTATATAATTCAAGAATAGTTAATTACAATTAAAAAAACAAGTTTTTCCTAAAGAAACTCATGTTTTAAGGCCATATGTACAGAATTTTTTTTTTTCGTCATTCGAAAGAGTTTTATTCTATGAAATATTAAACATCAAAAATTTATTTTTAACTATTTTTATTCAAGAGCTATGAGGGTAAGAAACTTCAATTTTTACGTTTTCCAAATCAAGTTTTAGGCTAAACTTTTTGAAATAAAATTTTGAAAATTAAAATTTAGTATCTTTAATACTATACCTATTTGATAAAGCTGGGATTTTACCGTAGTTATTAGCATACTCTATATAAATATACTCAAAGTTTCCTTAAAATCAACACAATTCAACAATTGTTTATTAATACTTATTCATCTATAAATATATAATATTAGTATTCATGCGATGTATTGATGTGTATACTTAAGATTAAAAAAATATTCATATTTAAATATGCAAAGTTTTACTGAATAACTTGATTTGCGTATGACATAAAAATATGCACTGAAATTCCAAGTTCGCTGACGGGATCAAAACTTTGTAGGGAAGTGTAGCTTAGTCGACAAGAACGGTTGATAGCCCGCCTCCACAGCAGTAACTCCAGCTTTATTATCACAGACACACAAAATCTGCAGTCCGTGCGAGATTCGAGATTAACTATCATTCACAAGTTGTCTCTTAAAATAGTTAGACTCATATTAATAATAATATTTAGAAACGCGTCTTACTAACCGTTTGGGTAAAACCATATTGTAGTGATATTAATATTTATACCACTATCAGGGTTATTTCATTATTAAAACATGTAGTAATTTTTAGATTTGTGTTTTATTTGTGATCTCTGTGAACCGTAAACACACACACTATATATATATATATATATATATATAATATTAAAATAATATAAAATGGTTCCTTCCATCACAACCTGGAAAACGTCAAGCTTTGAAACCGAGAATGAGCATAATATAATGTATTATATAGGCAGATAGGCTTTATGTTTGTTTTATATGTTAGGGGTTTCCAGAATCAGTAACACAGAATATACGATCTAGTAAACAATAAATGACTGTAAGCGATCGCCCAAGGTTTCGACACATTTCATATCAAGAATGATGAAATAATTATTTAACATTTAAAAAACAGTTTTTACAGCCATTGTATAAAAAATCTTTTTCATGAAAAAACTGCAATTTAGGTAGTTTATAGTGTTTTAATTTCTTAGCTATTTGAACTAGTTTAGTCATTATTAATGCAGAAAAGGGCATTATTTTATATAGTTTAAATTGGCAAAACTTATTACTCTGAATACATTAATATGCATATGGAAAAAATAATTTCACGATCTTCAATTTAGTGAATACTTCAATTATTATTTTCAATTAAATTATTTATGTTTTTATTAGAGGTAGAATATTTATACTGTCAGTCAGACTTAGATCTTGGTTCATATGGGATTATCTGCATGATAAATTTGATTGATTAATTACATTTTTATAACATTAAAATTTTGTGATTATTTACATTTTAAATCATATGGGCGATTTTCCTCAAATTAGTTAGGCCTAGGTTATAGGTAAATATAATGTGGTCATAAATGGTGATTATGAAAGCATTAATATATATATATATATATATATATATATATATATATATATATATATATATATATATATATATATATATATATATATATATATATATATATATATATATGCACTTTATCTTAAGAAGCAAACCCAAAAAGTCAAGTGGTTACAATTAAATTGATTATATTGTTCAAATATTTGATAATTTTAGGAATATGGCAAGTTTCTACAGTTAAATAGAATTATTGAATTCCAAGACATATACAACATCCAGAAGAAGGCCGAGAAGTGTTCAAATAATAAATACTACGCTCCTATCAGAAATCGAACCCGAAGCCCTTTGCACTGTAGACCATCCCACTAGCGACTGAGCTAACGTGTCGGGCTATGATACTATAATTATATCACATTTATAGCCTGTATTTTCTTACGTTCTCTCCCACAACTGTCAAACTGTTAATTGAGTGGCCTCTTGAAAATATGCTTGATAAGAAATAGATTATTTATCGCCTTAAAAATTGTGTGAATGCAAGAATCTACGTTTAAGCTTGCAATTTTTCCAGCATTTTATATGGCTTAAATTTTGGATACTAATTTAAATATTTAGAATTTCTCTGTTAATCCCACCTATAAGGGTATAATAAGGTCAAGTTAAACGTTGTAGTTCCTATATAAGTAGTCTATGATGTGTCAATTAGTGAGATATCCTGTTGGGGACCTAAACAATATAGGAGGGTAGAGTGTTCGTTATTTATGTATTTTTAACTCACTGAGAGAGTAATTTTAGAACCAAGTATGATAGTATAGTAGTAATTGATGTGTGCATTTGCAAGAGTGTGAGCACTTTGAATTTACCTCAAATGAAAAACCGCTATTTACTATTGTAACGACAGTCATTCTACCAATTTTTTATTTATTTTTTTCAAATAAATAATGTAATAAAATAATTATTTCATTCACTATGGAATGTATTTTATTACATATAACTCATAAAAAAATATGTGTGAGAGAGAGAACGATTTTTATTTGGATTAATTTAATCAAAATAACTGAAACATTCTTATCCAAATAAGATGTAATAATAATAATATTTAGCACCGAGTCTTACTACCCGTTCGGGTTATACGCTTTAAGTACTAATTACGCAAATGGATTAGGAATTGGGAAGGTTGAATTAGAGGAAGCGAGCCCGCATTTGCGTGGAGGGAGAGTGGAAAACCATTTTGGAAAAACCACCCCAGTTCACCCGACTGAGATTTGAACCTCGATCTCCCCGTCCTCAGCAGTCGAGCTCAACACAACAAGCGCGTTAGCCAACTACGCCACCGAGGCGGGTAAATAAGATGTAACTTATATATAATCGCTCCCCAATGTTTTTAGACCCTTTGAATTATTTAGTGATTATATTTTGAGGTTTGAGTTATTCTAGGGTGCAAGGAGAAGGAAACAAAATTTTATAGTAAATGCACCCTATTTACTTGGAGAGTGGATTGGAAAACTATAGAAAGAGAACACATGTGGAAAGCCACCTAAAAATTTGTAAAAATTATATATATATATTTTATTTGTCTAGGTAAATTATTAATAAACCCACCTTTTTATTCTAAACTCGAGTTTAGTGCTGCAAGTTCCTAGTAATTTTTTGAATACATATTTTCTACCTGATTCCCCAACCGATTCAAGTCCTTATCGAAGTTTAGCTTTATATAATATATGCTCACTTTGAAATAATATATTATTATATGTCACATGACTTGCACAAATGAACAACGTAAATCATCAGTTTTGTTCAATTTTCTCTCTCTCTCTGGTGTATATATACACAATATAAGCTGTAACTATATATATATATATATATATATATATATATATATATATATATATATATATAATTACAGCTTATATTGTTGTATAAAACATATTTATCTTTATAATACGCTTTATCTCTAATGAAAAATCATTATTTGCCTGGTTTTTATTAGAATAAATAATATACATTTTGAAATGATAATTTAGGCCCTAATATTGTTTCTATTACAGAGAAGACATGTGTGATACGGAGTACATGTCCGGTGTGGTAGAACTACCTCCTTACTCAAATGATAACATTATTAGACATAATTATTCTGATGTTGAATGTACCGATTCAGAATTCCAAAGCTCTGAACAAGATGATAGTTGTGAGATTAATTCAATAGAAATGAAGAATTTTGATTTGTATAGGAAAGTGACGATGACATACCTAGATTATTTATGAGAACGATACCTCCGTCAAAAATAATATAACAGGAATCACGGATAGATATTTAATATTTTCTTAAATAATCCCACAATTTGTACCATGGGTAGGTACCAACTGTAAAAAAAAAAATACGTCCGCGAAGTTGCCTCTCCCCCAATTTAAAAATTCAAGTTTTTTTTATTGCAATCGTTTGTTTTTCGCTTGTTGCAGATTGTTCCACAAATATTTTCGTTTGTTCTGTTTTGATAGGCCCACAAATGATATATCTACATTGGTGGGGCCAACTTCACGGTAACACCCCACGCCCCCGCCTCCGCACCCCTCCACACACACTTTGAAAAAATCACATTTTTATGTTTTCCGATCGTTTGTTTCCGGATTATACCGCAAAAAGGCTAGTTTGTTCTGCATTTGTTCTTGCACAAATGGCACATGAACTTGTGACACTTTGCTTACTCGTGAGGGGCCAACTTTACGGTAGCCCCCCATTTTGAAAAATGCATGTATTTACTATTGCATTCGCTTGTTTCGGATTGTCCAGCAAAAATTTCGTTTGTCCGTTTTGATACGCTCACAAATGATATGTTTACTTTGTATCTCCACGAAGCTGCCTCACCTTCTTTTTCCCCTAAAGAAATTTAAAAAATAAATTTTATGATTGCAATTTTTGTTCTTCGTTTGTTCCGGATTGTTCAGGAAAAAATAGTTTGATATGTCTTTATACGCCCATAAATTGTATGTTTACATTGCACGTCAATGAAGTTGACTCCCTTCCCCCATCTTTTAAAAATCCATATTTTTATGATTGCAATAATTTGTTCTTCGTTTGTTCCGGAAGGTTCCTAAAAAAAACGCACATTTCGTTTTGGCAGGACAACACAAGATTTATTTACACTAGGAGCGTAGATTGACGCTCTATGGCAACCATATTCTCCACATGAACACATACAACTTTTAAAAATCGTATTTTATCTTTGCAAACAATAATACGTTCTTGGTTAGTTTTAAATTTCTTTTTGCAAAGATTTCCATTTATTCCTTTTGTAAAGCCTCGATAATTTTTTCTAGTAGTAGCTCTCTCACATTCTTTCAAAACTTGAACATTTTTTGTTCAAAGTTTGTTTTTATTTTGTTTGAGTTCCTTAACATGTTTATCTTTATTTCGTTCTGAATTTCTTTTAAAAAATGTGTTTATTTCATGTTGATAGTTTTAAAATTACTATATTTTTATCACTATGCTAAGCTCCGTTTCCTCACCTCAACTGGATAAAATATAACAAAATTTGTATTTTTTATTTTAAAACTTTATTAGTTTGTTCCAGATTATTGTGCATTATATTTTAGTTTGTTAGTTCTTAGATCTCTTACAAACGCTAAATAAACTAGTGTCACTAGAGATGATGGCCTTTTGTATGCGCGACCTGTATAAGAATGTCCCATTTGATTCGCTCACTATGCACAAAAAAGCAATAAAATGGCGGAGCAAGTCAGAAATACAAAAACTTGGTCTTCAACTTATTGCATGCCATAAAACTCATAGTAAAGAAAAGTATTTTTTTAGGCCTCGCTTCGTCCTAAGCTTCAAAATATTGGTTTCGTCTAATTGGACTGTTGTGAAATTACCGAAAGATACCCAAGATCTTACCTCCTCCTTCCCTCACCCCCTCAAGAGAGCTCATAGCTAGGTTATCCTAAAGTATTGACATCGCACCCTCCTTTTGTTTGCTACTATTACTGTTATGATGTAGTAAGTAGTAGCTTTGACCGCAAAGAGACATGATTGGAAGGAAATGTCAATTATTCCAACTCTGACACTTACGAAGAAGACTAAGAAACTCCTCGACAGTAAAAATTATTTTTTCAAATCAAAGTCTACTAACAGGACCTAGAATAATTTTCCAAAAAAAGTTATTAAAAATATCTATAGAATAGGCTGAAATTCTAAAAAATTGCTAAAAATTTGCCAAAAAAAACCAAACTAAGAAATTAAACAAATAATCGAAATGAATGCACATGAATAAATCAAACACGTGCCTTTACAAATGGAAAATAAAAAATAGCTATGCAATAAAGTCTTTTAACAGATAAACTCTTGCATTCTGGTAAATATAATATTGATTTACAAAAATTTAGTTTAAAAAAAAATCCCATCCCATCGTTTAATTTCAGCGTCTAATCGTTTATTTTGATTTTACAAACATGACAAACAAATAGGATACATAGTTCATTTTCAACATTATCTTATCATTACTACAACTATTTGATTAAAAACAATAGGTTTGAGTATTTATGGATTATAAAATATCGATATCATTTAAAAATATACTAATTTAACATAAGTGCCTCGTTCTTATTCAAACCAGAATGGGCTACCATGAAGTTGGCCCCTCTTCCTCCAATGTAAACATACTACTTGTGGGTTTTTCAAAACAGAACAAGCAAAAACATGTGTCTAACAATCCGGAACAAGCGAGGAACAAACGATTGCAATCAAAACACCATGAATTTTTAAAAGTGTGTGGGGGGGAGATGTTTCCATGAAGTTGGTCCCTCATGAGTAAAGAAAGTGTCAAATTTACGTCCTATTTGTGCAAGAACAAATACACAGCAAACGAAACTTTTTGCGGAACAATTAGGAACAAACAATGAAACAATGAAAATGTCAATTTTCCAAATGTATGGGGTGGGGGGGGAGGGGGGTTAGGTCTACCGTAAAGATTCCCCCCAATATAATAAGCATATCATTTTTGGGTTTATCAAAATGGAACAAACGAAAATCTTCACGGAACAATCCAGAACAAATATTGTAATCATAAAATCTTGACCTTTTCATAATGATAGACCAACTACGGACGTAAATGACGGATATCCAGCCAGAAATGTAATCGAAGAGAACTCTACTGAATGTATTGCTCTTTTTGCAAGCTAATCAACACTTCCCGGCCCTTTCTACTCGGATACTCCATCACTGACCAGCCAACGAAATTATCAAACACTTAGTTCAAACAGTTGACCCAAGGAGTATCAGCTTACGTCTGTGCTTCTGTGCCGACACAACAAGGCTGCTTGACGTACACTACCATGATAAAGCTGAAGTCATGTATCAATGCGAAACTCTAGAGTTGCTAGTGATACTAATGCCCTTAACAAGTTCTCTTTAAAGAATGATTAAATAAATCAATGATTATTTTTCGTATTTTAAAAGGTAGAGGTGGTGGTAACTTGAGGAAAGGCCAGTATTTTTGTAGATTTTATAAAACTTTATTTTTTTGCAAGAGTAAATAATCTATGACTCCGATTATTTTAGTTTTCTACACAAGTATTACCAATATATGTTATGCTCATGATGAAATTTGATAACATTTTTTATTCACTTAAACAGATTGTCATTAAATGTAACTGTGCTCATAACAAATATTAAACCCACTTTGGTGGAGGCATGGTCTAACGTACTACTCTCTCAGTACACGAGACTTCCTATGATGGGGGAGATCAAGATTCGAATATTGGTCGGGTGTATTGAGAATGTTTTTTTACAAAATGGTTTTCAACTGTCCCTTTACGCAAGTGTTGGTACATTTTCCATTATATATCCTTTATCATTCCTAAAATCATTAGCATAATTAGTACATAAGCGTATAGCCAAAACGGGTAGTAAGACGTGGTGCTAATATAAATAAAAGAAATTTGAGAATAGCCCGCCTCGGTGGCGTAGTTGGCTAACGCGATTGTCGTGTTGAGCTCGACTGCTGAGGATGGGGAGATCGAGGTTCGAATCTCGGTCGGGTGAACTGGGGAGGGGGAGGTTCCTAAATGGTTTTCCACTCTACCTCCACGCAAATGCGGGTTAACTTCCTCTAATTCAACCTTACCAATTCCTAATCCATTAGCGTAATTAGTACTTAAGGCGTATAACCCGAACGGATAGTAAGACGCGGTGCTAAATATTATTATTAAATTTGAGAATATTAAGAGTATATAATAAATAATTTATTTTCATATATATATATATATAAATACTTTTATTTTTGTTATAAAAACTGCAAAAATATTAAGTTAGACTTATGTTCCTTTCCATCCACTCTTCAAGTGAAACATTTAACAAAACATGTATCACTGAAACGGCTCGTGGGCTTTTTACAGTACTGTACACGAAAATTGTTCCTTCCTATTGACTAATAAACATGACCTTGAAATCCATTACACTGTAGCATTTATAAATATGTTAAAAGATGAATCTCAAAACAATAGAACTGGACACTAGGATTTCTAGTGATATTCTACCATCCCTATAATAGTAACTGATCAAACTCACCAAGGCCCCATTTATTTTTTTGTACGTCCGAGACGACTCTCATTCACAAACACCACCGGTCACTACAAACATATCAGGTTGACTGACAGCGCGAGGTCTGGAGACGCTTCAACAGTGTATTTTTTGCAAAGCATGCCGGGAAAGAACTATGACGTTTCCGGCTCAAGAAAGTGTCGTGAGCACATATGATGTTTCTGTAACCTCCACGAAGCAGCTAGTTGCATCTTCCCCGTCTCTTTACCCCTTACCAATCTCTTTTGTTTCTGTTTTTTTTTCTTGTATGTGTTACCTCTATTTCTCCCCTCTCTGAGCGACTTGTTCTAATAAATACTGGCACAAGAATAGCAGTAAGTGACTCTCGACAGGAAATCAAACGAGGACACATCTGGGTTTTTCTGAGTAAATATAAGCTAAATTATTTTTCGGCCTTTGTATATCTAAATTACCTTTCTGCTAAAATATTATTTATATCATGTCTTCTAATAATGCAGGATATTGCACGCGGATAATATTTATTAATATTGAAGTAATTCTGACATGAGACTTTTATCTTTGAAGTCTATATGTAGTCTTTTGTAATACGTACAATGTATTAATTTTGAAGTCCTTCTGACATGAGACTTTTATCTTTCTTCTTAGTTTTGTATATTATATAATATTGGCAAATGTTGGTATCCATCAGGTTTTGTATATATTTTTAATGAAAGGGTTTAGTATTGCGCCTTCATTTTACTCATGTAGTTCAGAATTGGGTAAAATCTTTAAGCCCTTTTTTTGGTTGCTTGGGCAATTTTTTTTTTATGATAGCGTTTGTAGTCATTGTAGGATTATATGTATTTATCTCAACTTATTTGTTTTTTTATGTTGAGAGTCCATTTTTACAAAAATAAATAATATATTAAAAATTGTGTTAATCAATGAAACTTGCTATATTTACACGCGAGAAACTAATAATGTTGACTATTGTTAGAACCCTTTTTGTATGGCACTGTTATTTTTCTAATATATAAATATATAATTTATATGCATCTAATGTATATTTTATGACTTACCAGTTGTTCTAAATAAATCATTGAATTTAACTAAGTTCAAATCTCTCTATCAGAGTATTTCAAATATGTTTTGAGTTTTTTTTAACTGGAAATAGCTTCGATATCTTGGCCGTTGGTTCCCTTTTTTACCGGCGCAATAATTATTGTAGAGTGGGTTTTGGGGAATCATAAGCAATATATATTATAGTATGTTATATTTGTCTTTGATGTCCTATCGGCTCCTCTGCATTCATTTCTTATGTACTTTATTTTTTTTTTGTAATTGCAAACCCACCTTTACTCTGGAGGAATAAGGGTGGTGTTACAACACAAACCTCCGTACATTACATTATTTTGTGTGTTGTCAATTAAATGGATAATAAAGGGCAGAGGCGACTTGTCTATAGGCACTGCGGAAATGCAGCACCCCCTATTTCCACTTGATATTATCGATAACATTTAATATAATGAGTCCTTTTTTCTTTAATTCTTTCTTTATATTTGTTAGTACAATATATATTCCTTAAGCTTAATGTCAGTACTTCAGTAGCTATCCCCCAGTTTATGAAAAATATACAAAAGTATTTGTATGGAAATGTGCGCTTCACAGTGCCAGTGACGTTGTGTTTAACTGTTGTGCGCATACTCACATAGGAGGGGTGTGGGGAGGAAGGCGGTACTGCCAAGTAGAGAGAGCACTGTTGCTATCGCAGTGCCGGTTCTGGCGTGATTCTAGAAGGAAGTTTTTTTACTCAGTGTAAGTTGTGCTTAAAAACCATGTACCATATTCTTGAATATTAAAAAGTGTAGAGTTAGATTATTACTCTGCTTCCAGCTATTCTATTTGATTCAGTTTTTTTCGGTTATTTTATTTCACAGAAAGACTAAATGCACTTGCAGTACTTTCAATGGAGAAAAATTTCCTCAATTGCCATCCAGAGATCAAGGAGAAATTTATTGACCTTTTTGTGCAAATTAAAACAAGAAGCCTGTATTTCATTTTCAAATGAATAGATCAAGCTTGAACTGTAACATGTTAAGTTAAAGTAATTAAAACATGTTTTTTATTAAGATTTTATCAAATTCCTAATTAAATTTTCATTTCATACATTTTTTTTCCTTTTACCCCTTTTTAAAACAAAGGCTAAAAATTTCTGCAGCAGCACCCCCACTAATTTTAGCAACTAGCCGCCACTGGTAAGGGGAACCAATATCTTACTATAGCAGTCCGATCAAGTGTTGCTTGGTCTTGCTAGCAGCCCGGAAGAACATTTTTCCTCTACAACGTGAGAAAACTATGATAACATCGCATATGATAAACAACTTCCATAACATTGGGACAAATTTCACGTGATTTACAATCAAATACAATGTGAGTCTGACGCTTTAGACGTCTCAAACACTCATGTGATTCTCAAGTGTATATGGTAGCATTTAGGTACATGGTAGTCGTGTATGAAATCATGTAGGTATTAATGAAAATGTAAATAAACAATTAATTAATATTGAGATTCTTAAAACTGAAATGTAATTAAATAATTTAATATAATTTAACTTCGTCTGAAGCACTTGAGTGGCCGCATGGTCTAAGGCATCACTCTCGCAATAGTCTGGACTGTCTGATGACAGAGAGATCGTACTTAACATCCTGGTCAGGTATACTGAGGTTTGTTTCCTAAATGGTTTTACACTCCCTCTACCCTCACAAATGCGGGTATACTTCCTTTAAATTCAACCTTTCTAACCCTTAACACATTAAATCAATTATTTCATTATGCCTATAACTTAAACAAGTATTATCACGTGGTGCTTAAAAAACTGCATAAGAAAACATTATTTATTTTTAATTAAGTAGGTGAGCATTTTAATTAATTATCATTGGTAATTAAAAACACATGATCAACCTAATTGTTGCGTTATATTATGGTTTGATCCCTATTATTCATAATTTTTATAAATATTTATTATTTAATGTATATATATATCTTAATATATATAATTCTTCTGTACGTGTATATGTCCCTGAGCTCCTCCAAAACGGCTGGACTGATTTGGATGAAATTTGTTGTGTGTGTTTGAGTGTGTCCATGGATGGTTTTGATTCACAATTGAACCCGGTAGGTCGCGCTGCAATCGGGTTATAGGATTTATTTTTATTTTTTAGGGAATTTATTTGAGGGGAATTTTTTTTTGAAGATTTTTTGCATATCAGAACATGTAACCTCACAATTTCACTCCCCACCACCACCCTCAATATTTATAATAATGAATATAATATGAATAATTGACCGTTAAAACCTTCTGAATAGTGAATAATTGAACTTCTGAGAATAATTCATAGCTATATTTGTGTACCAATAGGTGGCATTGATTTCGAATTCTGTGGTATTTGACGTACGCATCAATACACGCAAAAGTCTCTTGCGTCGTGGCTTGGCGTTGTTTGGAAATTTCAATTTCTGTACGACGTGTTTCGATATTCCATGTATCACAATCGCTTGAATATTGAGTGTATTTTTCATCAAGTGTACTCAAATACATACATTGGGTAAATGTGTAAGGTGCTGTGTTGAAGTGAATATCTTACATGAACTTCCATAAATTTAAATTATATACATGCGTATTCAATGACGATCAATCTAACCTGAAAATTTTTATTTTAAGTGCTTTTTTGTGTCGATGATTTTATAAAATTTACGAAGTGTTAAACGTCTTTTCGAAAAAAAAGCATGTAATCTATAAAATTCAAGTATAAGTTGCTTATATTTTGGTGTTGTGTGTTTATTAAATAACAATGCCACGTCTTCGTGGACGAGGAGGAAATATTGGTCGACGTACACAGAATTCACAAATAGTCCACACCTGTCGGTTAAATCGAACGGCAGAAGATCAATTGAAGGACAATGCAAATTTAAGTGTCCAGGTTGCAAACACACATGCAAATGAAAGTCAACAGCAACGCAACGAACGCCTTCGAACTAATGCATTGAGCCAAAGACAGGCGCATCAAAGAGCCACTGACGCACACAGAGCATATGAACAACAGCGCCTGCAAGTACATCGCGCATTGACACACGCATCACTTCTCCGTCTTGCGTTCGAATATGAGTCGGACATCGACTTTTCGTCACATTCACAAATTGTCATCGGTGCTATGGACAAAGAATGCCAACACTGTCATGCATTCAAATACAAAGGTGAATCGGCCGGTTTCTGCTGCGCGTCTGGAAAAGTTGTACTTCCACCATTGAATTCGCCGCCAGAACCATTGAAAACACAATTGCCTTGAGCCGCACCTCAATCAAAATTGTTTTAGCGTAAAATTCGCAAATTCAATTCTTGCTTCCAAATGACATAATTTGGAGCAACAAAAATCGTTCAGAATGAGGATGGTCGCAATTTTGAATCAACGTTTAAGATTCAGGGCCAAGTATATCATCAAATAGGTTCTTTAATCTCAATGCCTGATGCCGATCCAACATTCTTGCAAATCTACTTCATGGGCGATGAGGAGCAACAAATAAACGCACGCTGCCAGTACAACCACATCGAGCAGATGGAGGAGCGTGATATTGTGGCGACTTTGGAAGCGTTTTTGTGAAATCACAACCAGTTGGTCCATTTGTTTTATACCGTTCCAAACAGACTGCAAAACGACAACTACATGATCGTCATCAAAGCAGACAAAATACTATTTGGAGAGCACGCGGGCCGATACAATTAACCAACCGTTAAGGCCATATGTACAGAATTTTTTTTTTTCGTCATTCGAAAGAGTTTTATTCTATGAAATATTAAACATCAAAAATTTATTTTTAACTATTTTTATTCAAGAGCTATGAGGGTAAGAAACTTCAATTTTTACGTTTTCCAAATCAAGTTTTAGGCTAAACTTTTTGAAATAAAATTTTGAAAATTAAAATTTAGTATCTTTAATACTATACCTATTTGATAAAGCTGGGATTTTACCGTAGTTATTAGCATACTCTATATAAATATACTCAAAGTTTCCTTAAAATCAACACAATTCAACAATTGTTTATTAATACTTATTCATCTATAAATATATAATATTAGTATTCATGCGATGTATTGATGTGTATACTTAAGATTAAAAAAATATTCATATTTAAATATGCAAAGTTTTACTGAATAACTTGATTTGCGTATGACATAAAAATATGCACTGAAATTCCAAGTTCGCTGACGGGATCAAAACTTTGTAGGGAAGTGTAGCTTAGTCGACAAGAACGGTTGATAGCCCGCCTCCACAGCAGTAACTCCAGCTTTATTATCACAGACACACAAAATCTGCAGTCCGTGCTAGATTCGAGATTAACTATCATTCACAAGTTGTCTCTTAAAATAGTTAGACTCATATTAATAATAATATTTAGAAACGCGTCTTACTAACCGTTTGGGTAAAACCATATTGTAGTGATATTAATATTTATACCACTATCAGGGTTATTTCATTATTAAAACATGTAGTAATTTTTAGATTTGTGTTTTATTTGTGATCTCTGTGAACCGTAAACACACACTATATATATATATATATATATATATATAATTATTAAAATAATATAAAATGGTTCCTTCCATCACAACCTGGAAAACGTCAAGCTTTGAAACCGAGAATGAGCATAATATAATGTATTATATAGGCAGATAGGCTTTATGTTTGTTTTATATGTTAGGGGTTTCCAGAATCAGTAACACAGAATATACGATCTAGTAAACAATAAATGACTGTAAGCGATCGCCCAAGGTTTCGACACATTTCATATCAAGAATGATGAAATAATTATTTAACATTTAAAAACAGTTTTTACAGCCATTGTATAAAAAATCTTTTTCATGAAAAAACTGCAATTTAGGTAGTTTATAGTGTTTTAATTTCTTAGCTATTTGAACTAGTTAGTCATTATTAATGCAGAAAAGGGCATTATTTTATATAGTTTAAATTGGCAAAACTTATTACTCTGAATACATTAATATGCATATGGAAAAAATAATTTCACGATCTTCAATTTAGTGAATACTTCAATTATTATTTTCAATTAAATTATTTATGTTTTTATTAGAGGTAGAATATTTATACTGTCAGTCAGACTTAGATCTTGGTTCATATGGGATTATCTGCATGATAAATTTGATTGATTAATTACATTTTTATAACATTAAAATTTTGTGATTATTTACATTTTAAATCATATGGGCGATTTTCCTCAAATTAGTTAGGCCTAGGTTATAGGTAAATATAATGTGGTCATAAATGGTGATTATGAAAGCATTAATATATATAATATATATATATATATATATATATATATATATATGCACTTTATCTTAAGAAGCAAACCCAAAAAGTCAAGTGGTTACAATTAAATTGATTATATTGTTCAAATATTTGATAATTTTAGGAATATGGCAAGTTTCTACAGTTAAATAGAATTATTGAATTCCAAGACATATACAACATCCAGAAGAAGGCCGAGAAGTGTTCAAATAATAAATACTACGCTCCTATCAGAAATCGAACCCGAAGCCCTTTGCACTGTAGACCATCCCACTAGCGACTGAGCTAACGTGTCGGGCTATGATACTATAATTATATCACATTTATAGCCTGTATTTTCTTACGTTCTCTCCCACAACTGTCAAACTGTTAATTGAGTGGCCTCTTGAAAATATGCTTGATAAGAAATAGATTATTTATCGCCTTAAAAATTGTGTGAATGCAAGAATCTACGTTTAAGCTTGCAATTTTTCCAGCATTTTATATGGCTTAAATTTTGGATACTAATTTAAATATTTAGAATTTCTCTGTTAATCCCACCTATAAGGGTATAATAAGGTCAAGTTAAACGTTGTAGTTCCTATATAAGTAGTCTATGATGTGTCAATTAGTGAGATATCCTGTTGGGGACCTAAACAATATAGGAGGGTAGAGTGTTCGTTATTTATGTATTTTTAACTCACTGAGAGAGTAATTTTAGAACCAAGTATGATAGTATAGTAGTAATTGATGTGTGCATTTGCAAGAGTGTGAGCACTTTGAATTTACCTCAAATGAAAAACCGCTATTTACTATTGTAACGACAGTCATTCTACCAATTTTTTATTTATTTTTTTCAAATAAATAATGTAATAAAATAATTATTTCATTCACTATGGAATGTATTTTATTACATATAACTCATAAAAAAATATGTGTGAGAGAGAGAACGATTTTTATTTGGATTAATTTAATCAAAATAACTGAAACATTCTTATCCAAATAAGATGTAATAATAATAATATTTAGCACCGAGTCTTACTACCCGTTCGGGTTATACGCTTTAAGTACTAATTACGCAAATGGATTAGGAATTGGGAAGGTTGAATTAGAGGAAGCGAGCCCGCATTTGCGTGGAGGGAGAGTGGAAAACCATTTTGGAAAAACCACCCCAGTTCACCCGACTGAGATTTGAACCTCGATCTCCCCGTCCTCAGCAGTCGAGCTCAACACAACAAGCGCGTTAGCCAACTACGCCACCGAGGCGGGTAAATAAGATGTAACTTATATATAATCGCTCCCCAATGTTTTTAGACCCTTTGAATTATTTAGTGATTATATTTTGAGGTTTGAGTTATTCTAGGGTGCAAGGAGAAGGAAACAAAATTTTATAGTAAATGCACCCTATTTACTTGGAGAGTGGATTGGAAAACTATAGAAAGAGAACACATGTGGAAAGCCACCTAAAAATTTGTAAAAATTATATATATATATTTTATTTGTCTAGGTAAATTATTAATAAACCCACCTTTTTATTCTAAACTCGAGTTTAGTGCTGCAAGTTCCTAGTAATTTTTTGAATACATATTTTCTACCTGATTCCCCAACCGATTCAAGTCCTTATCGAAGTTTAGCTTTATATAATATATGCTCACTTTGAAATAATATATTATTATATGTCACATGACTTGCACAAATGAACAACGTAAATCATCAGTTTTGTTCAATTTTCTCTCTCTCTCTGGTGTATATATACACAATATAAGCTGTAACTATATATATATATATATATATATATATATATATATATATATATATATATATATATAATTACAGCTTATATTGTTGTATAAAACATATTTATCTTTATAATACGCTTTATCTCTAATGAAAAATCATTATTTGCCTGGTTTTTATTAGAATAAATAATATACATTTTGAATGATAATTTAGGCCCTAATATTGTTTCTATTACAGAGAAGACATGTGTGATACGGAGTACATGTCCGGTGTGGTAGAACTACCTCCTTACTCAAATGATAACATTATTAGACATAATTATTCTGATGTTGAATGTACCGATTCAGAATTCCAAAGCTCTGAACAAGATGATAGTTGTGAGATTAATTCAATAGAAATGAAGAATTTTGATTTGTATAGGAAAGTGACGATGACATACCTAGATTATTGATGAGAACGATACCTCCGTCAAAAATAATATAACAGGAATCACGGATAGATATTTAATATTTTCTTAAATAATCCCACAATTTGTACCATGGGTAGGTACCAACTGTAAAAAAAAAAATACGTCCGCGAAGTTGCCCTCTCCCCCAATTTAAAAATTCAAGTTTTTTTTATTGCAATCGTTTGTTTTTCGCTTGTTGCAGATTGTTCCACAAATATTTTCGTTTGTTCTGTTTTGATAGGCCCACAAATGATATATCTACATTGGTGGGGCCAACTTCACGGTAACACCCCACGCCCCCGCCTCCGCACCCCTCCACACACACTTTGAAAAAATCACATTTTTATGTTTTCCGATCGTTTGTTTCCGGATTATACCGCAAAAAGGCTAGTTTGTTCTGCATTTGTTCTTGCACAAATGGCACATGAACTTGTGACACTTTGCTTACTCGTGAGGGGCCAACTTTACGGTAGCCCCCCATTTTGAAAAATGCATGTATTTACTATTGCATTCGCTTGTTTCGGATTGTCCAGCAAAAATTTCGTTTGTCCGTTTTGATACGCTCACAAATGATATGTTTACTTTGTATCTCCACGAAGCTGCCTCACCTTCTTTTTCCCCTAAAGAAATTTAAAAAATAAATTTTATGATTGCAATTTTTGTTCTTCGTTTGTTCCGGATTGTTCAGGAAAAAATAGTTTGATATGTCTTTATACGCCCATAAATTGTATGTTTACATTGCACGTCAATGAAGTTGACTCCCTTCCCCCATCTTTTAAAAATCCATATTTTTATGATTGCAATAATTTGTTCTTCGTTTGTTCCGGAAGGTTCCTAAAAAAACGCACATTTCGTTTTGGCAGGACAACACAAGATTTATTTACACTAGGAGCGTAGATTGACGCTCTATGGCAACCATATTCTCCACATGAACACATACAACTTTTAAAAATCGTATTTTATCTTTGCAAACAATAATACGTTCTTGGTTAGTTTTAAATTTCTTTTTGCAAAGATTTCCATTTATTCCTTTTGTAAAGCCTCGATAATTTTTTCTAGTAGTAGCTCTCTCACATTCTTTCAAAACTTGAACATTTTTTGTTCAAAGTTTGTTTTTATTTTGTTTGAGTTCCTTAACATGTTTATCTTTATTTCGTTCTGAATTTCTTTTAAAAAATGTGTTTATTTCATGTTGATAGTTTTAAAATTACTATATTTTTATCACTATGCTAAGCTCCGTTTCCTCACCTCAACTGGATAAAATATAACAAAATTTGTATTTTTTATTTTAAAACTTTATTAGTTTGTTCCAGATTATTGTGCATTATATTTTAGTTTGTTAGTTCTTAGATCTCTTACAAACGCTAAATAAACTAGTGTCACTAGAGATGATGGCCTTTTGTATGCGCGACCTGTATAAGAATGTCCCATTTGATTCGCTCACTATGCACAAAAAAGCAATAAAATGGCGGAGCAAGTCAGAAATACAAAAACTTGGTCTTCAACTTATTGCATGCCATAAAACTCATAGTAAAGAAAAGTATTTTTTTAGGCCTCGCTTCGTCCTAAGCTTCAAAATATTGGTTTCGTCTAATTGGACTGTTGTGAAATTACCGAAAGATACCCAAGATCTTACCTCCTCCTTCCCTCACCCCCTCAAGAGAGCTCATAGCTAGGTTATCCTAAAGTATTGACATCGCACCCTCCTTTTGTTTGCTACTATTACTGTTATGATGTAGTAAGTAGTAGCTTTGACCGCAAAGAGACATGATTGGAAGGAAATGTCAATTATTCCAACTCTGACACTTACGAAGAAGACTAAGAAACTCCTCGACAGTAAAAATTATTTTTTCAAATCAAAGTCTACTAACAGGACCTAGAATAATTTTCCAAAAAAAGTTATTAAAAATATCTATAGAATAGGCTGAAATTCTAAAAAATTGCTAAAAATTTGCCAAAAAAAACCAAACTAAGAAATTAAACAAATAATCGAAATGAATGCACATGAATAAATCAAACACGTGCCTTTACAAATGGAAAATAAAAAATAGCTATGCAATAAAGTCTTTAACAGATAAACTCTTGCATTCTGGTAAATATAATATTGATTTACAAAAATTTAGTTTAAAAAAAAATCCCATCCCATCGTTTAATTTCAGCGTCTAATCGTTTATTTTGATTTTACAAACATGACAAACAAATAGGATACATAGTTCATTTTCAACATTATCTTATCATTACTACAACTATTTGATTAAAAACAATAGGTTTGAGTATTTATGGATTATAAAATATCGATATCATTTAAAAATATACTAATTTAACATAAGTGCCTCGTTCTTATTCAAACCAGAATGGGCTACCATGAAGTTGGCCCCTCTTCCTCCAATGTAAACATACTACTTGTGGGTTTTTCAAAACAGAACAAGCAAAAACATGTGTCTAACAATCCGGAACAAGCGAGGAACAAACGATTGCAATCAAAACACCATGAATTTTTAAAAGTGTGTGGGGGGGAGATGTTTCCATGAAGTTGGTCCCTCATGAGTAAAGAAAGTGTCAAATTTACGTCCTATTTGTGCAAGAACAAATACACAGCAAACGAAACTTTTTGCGGAACAATTAGGAACAAACAATGAAACAATGAAAATGTCAATTTTCCAAATGTATGGGGTGGGGGGGGAGGGGGGTTAGGTCTACCGTAAAGATTCCCCCCAATATAATAAGCATATCATTTTTGGGTTTATCAAAATGGAACAAACGAAAATCTTCACGGAACAATCCAGAACAAATATTGTAATCATAAAATCTTGACCTTTTCATAATGATAGACCAACTACGGACGTAAATGACGGATATCCAGCCAGAAATGTAATCGAAGAGAACTCTACTGAATGTATTGCTCTTTTTGCAAGCTAATCAACACTTCCCGGCCCTTTCTACTCGGATACTCCATCACTGACCAGCCAACGAAATTATCAAACACTTAGTTCAAACAGTTGACCCAAGGAGTATCAGCTTACGTCTGTGCTTCTGTGCCGACACAACAAGGCTGCTTGACGTACACTACCATGATAAAGCTGAAGTCATGTATCAATGCGAAACTCTAGAGTTGCTAGTGATACTAATGCCCTTAATGAAGTTGCAGTTGTTATGGTTGGCGATTCATATGAACGTCGAGATATACGGATACAACACAGAGATAGCACGGTTCACACAATTCAAGACAGTCATCGTTCTTACGACGCTTTGCAATATCTGTTGATATTTTGGGAAGGAGAAGATGGATATCATTTTAACATCAAACAAATAAATCCAGTGACAGGTACAATCTACATACTATTTACTTTTTCTTTTTCTGTAAGATTAATTTCTTTTTGTATTATTTATTTTTACTTTGCAGGTACAGAAACCAACAAGAAAGTGAGCGCGATGAACTTCTACACACATCGGTTGATGATTCGTGCCAATGAAGACAACAACATTCTCCGATATCGCGAGCTCTTTCATCAATACATCGTTGATATGTATGCGAAAATTGAAAGCGAGCGATTACGGTACATCAAGTATAATCAAGCATAGCTGCGTTCTGAGGAGTACATTCATTTTCGTGATGCTATTGTCAGTAACGTCAGTAACATTGATGGAACCACTAATAGCAACGACATCGGTACCGCATATATTCTTCCATCATCATATATATTGGTAGTCCGCGTCATATGCAAGAATACATTTAAGACGTCATGACTTTCGTGCACGCGTACGGCCGACCAGCTTTGTTCATTACATTTACGTGCAATCCTAACTGGGATGAAATTAAAATTTGGTTATTGCCAGGTCAAACAGCAATGCATCGCCATGATATCACTGCACGTGTCTTCAAACAAAAATTAATATCGTTGATTAACTAGATTACACATCACCCTTTCACCTCAGGGTTTCGATTATATATAAGTCAACCATTCAGGGAATTTTATAAAATAAAACCATTGGGTTCATCACTGACATTAAATAAAAAACAAACAAACTTTATGATTTATGTACGGTACATTTTTTTATAAATACAACCAAAAGTATAAGGAAGGTGTTAAAGGTTTCATATGTCAGCTGATCATATAACTTATCATCCGATCAAAAAGTGATTACTTACAGTACATGTATTATACATTAATGTTACGTATATAATAATTGTTCTGTTAGTCCCTGTAAAGGTCTAGAGCCATAAACAGTAATATAGGTTTGCACATGAAAATAGAAACAATTAAAAATTAATTTGACTTTTGTCATATTTGAATGTACGACAATAAAATAAAATTATCAAACCCGGAATTTTAAAATTTGTAATCAAGCTTGCATTTTTTCGATGTCTGATAAATTTGTGGTTGTTTGTATAGCGAAATCCAATTTGTTGGAAACCACTTCCATATATTTTATATAATAATGATACCAATGTAATATATAGTGTCTATGCAGTCTCATATTAATCTATTAAAATTTATAGTTTTCAGAAAACAAACAACGGAATGGGAAAGCATTTCCATTACTGTGAAACAAATTATTTGTAATGTACTATTGTCTCAATATAGTTGATTTTGAGGAAAGAAAAGATGTTTTATCTTGTATGTTGTCTTGACAAACCCTGAATTTTTAATATTGTGTAACTCACCAATTGGAGTTCATTGTGAATTTGTAATTGTGACGATCACATTGTGTTTGTTTTATTATCGAAATCAATTATGCCACTCAAATGAAAAGCCAACGTTCGGGCAGGACAACGTCTGTCGGGTCCACTAGTATATATATATATAAATCTAAATGTCTATTATATATATATGTCTATGTCTACATTATATATATACATATATACATACATATATACATACATATAATACATATATATACATATATATATATATATGCATATATATACATATATATACATATATAAAATATATATATATATATATATAGAGAGAGAGAGAGAGATACCACAAAGAAAACAATGGACTACCCACTTCGGTGGCCACGTGGTTTAAGACGTCACTCTCACAATAGACTGGACTTTCCCATGACGGGGAGATCAGGCGTACTGAACTAGTTTTTTTTACTAAACTACTTTAAAACATCACTCCTAGCAAATACGGATACACTTCTTCTAAATTCAACATTTCTCATTTCTCATCCCTAACTCATTAACGTAATTATAGTACAGATGAGTATGGCCTGAACTGATAGCGAGATGCGTTGTTATTGAATAATCCATTAGATTCAATATGAGTCATGTGTGGATTGCAACATGTGAACCATTTTATGCGCTCATAGATTAACAGCTGTTAAACCAATTAAATTACACACGTTTCTCGTCTAAACTTTATTTCATTATTGAAATACATGTATATACATATGGAAATATATATAATACAATTATAGCATAAAATGACACATGGAGCGAGCTCCTGTCTGAATTGAAAATGACGCATCGCTTGAAGCACTAGTAAATACATTAAAATAATAATTTAGTTCCGTTCTAAATCGAATTAACCTTGCGAGCTTTCACTATCAACCACAGGTGTGTTGAAATAGTTTGTACAAACTGAGGCAAATATATTGTTTATTCAATTATCAGAGTTTGCGCGCCATACTAATGATTCAGTCTTGGTGTTCAATATGAAAAAACAACTTACATGTATGTATCTTTTTCTGCCAGGAAGAAGAGTAAATGACTGTCACATAAGTTAGTAAAACTACTTTAATATATTCATACCTCAAGTAATGTGATTTATATCTTTAGCTTTTGATAAATATTATCAATACCTATAAAATAAGTATAAATAAGCAAAATGAAATCAATTTTATCCCCAAAAAATATTTTGCCAATCTTAATCTAAATCTACCAACAGAATCAGGTATGTACATACACACATACATAATAATACATACATAATACACATACATATATACACATACATAATACATAATATACATATACATACATACATACTACATATATACATATATACATACATATATACAATACATATACATACATACATACATACATACATACATACATACATACATACATCATACATACATACATACATACATATGTTCAACAAAAGGATGTCACTAGGTCAACTACATACTTTTGAAATAATTTTGATTTGAAATATTTAAATAAACATTGGTTCGGGTATGTTGAGAGGATTAGTGGGGATCAGGTGACAAAACAAATATATGAAGGTAGAGTGTGTGGTATCAAAAGGAAAGGGTAGGCCATGCGAGACGGGGCTAGATGTTGTAGATGAATGTGGGAAAAAGAGAAACATTCAAGTCCTAAGAATAAAAGAGCATGTATCACTCGATGAGTGGATGTTGTTGAGCAAAGGGAGTTTGAAAGGCTAGGAAAGTGTGGAGAAAGTAAGCGATGATAGATTAAGTACGGAGTTTTTTAACTATATGCACAGCTTATTGCCTAACGTGTAAGGAGACGGCATGATTAGGTATATATTTGTGTAGATACACTAATTATAAATGAAACGGTTAACCAACTACAGGAGTTCTAACCTTTATCGACGATCACTCTTAAGCTACTTTAACAAATTCTCGAAATGGCCATTATGATTAGGCTATATTATATAATCAGGGATTCCATTCCAACAATTTTTGGAGGTAAAGTGGGGAGACATTTAGGAAAGAAAATCTCAGTAGGTCTATACAGATTCCTGAAATCCACGTCACCCAAAGCCCGGTCCATTACGAGTTAGAAAGGTATGAAACAAAGAAGCGCTAAAATGGTAGGAAATATACTCGACATGATAATTTGACAAAGATAATGAAGATGATGAAGGGAGAAATTGAGAGGGAGACAAAGAGTGGAGTACATGCATCTGATAGTGGACAATGTTGGCAGAAGAATGTACAAATATGTAAAAAATATTGAGCCGGCTTTGCCGAAAATGGTGATCTGCAAACCAAATGCGATATTAAATTACCTAATGATGACAAAATAAAGAAATCAAATACTTTTTAAAATCTTTTTAACTATAAACGCTTGTTCCAAATCTTAATAAAGCTTTAGTAGTAAGCTAATCAAAGCCATTACAGAGATAAACAAAGGATGATAAAAGTTCATGACATCACTTCAAAATATGCGTTAATTTGTTCATCAAATCTACCATCTACCATTATCAAGCAAATATATTTAATATTGAATAAAACTAAGTGGTAAGGTACGTAACCCCCTGACATACTTCACTAACCTTTAAGGGGCACGTATCACAGTTTGGTAAATATTTTGCGACCACTGATAAGATTTACATCTTAATTATTCATTTGTTCAAGTCAAAAGCTCAACCTTACTGCCTGACCTCAAGGCAAACTCTGGGTTTTCATGTGACATCATAAAAGTAGCCCAAAGATGAAAGCCCTGTTGATCTGTCCGAATTAGCAACTGATTGACCTCTTTATTTAATGGTTGGCATTCCTATCTACTAATATAGAGGTCCCAGGCTAGATTCCTGGTGGTATAATAAGTATTTTTTAGCGAAGGGAAAATGTTCCTATGGTCGCCATGGTCTGGTTAATAAGGCTTGAGTTTAATATGTTTACTGGCAACACGTAATCTCCACCATCCATCATCACATTATCACTTTTGGGAGATGTAGCTCCACCCGCGTGGTGCTCAAACCACGAAAGACGGTTATACTGTACATATCCACCACCACCACCACCACCACCACCACCACCACCACCAGAAGAAGATCAGGAATATCTAGCAGACGTAATCTGGTGGTATACGATTAAAAAAAGAGCAACTAAGCTACCTTGTTGAATCCAACGATTTTAAAAGTGTCAACTGAAAAATATGATCACTTTTTACTTCTTTTTTTTTTTTTATAAAATGAAAAGTTCTCTATTTTACTGAAGCCACATATTGATCTTTCAAGACCTACGGTTGGACAACCGTTTGAAATCAAACCATATTTAATTAAATTTTTTTAACTTGAATTCAGACTTGCTTCGGTAACATCATGGTCTACGACACCACTCTCGCAATAGACTAGGCTGTCGATGATATTAGCGTTCGAATCCCGGTCAAGTGTAATAAGGGTAGTTTCCCCTAGATGGTTTTATTCTCTCTCTTTCCACCCAAATGAAGGTAGACTTCCTCTAAACTCAGTGTTCCTCATCCTTAACTCATTAGCGTGATTAGTATATATGCATTTATCCTGAACAGGTAGTAAGGTGCTAAAAACAATTCTCAACTCACGTGATTGGGATGTCAGCATCCTGTTTTTTTTATAGAACCGTGTTTCACTATACGTTTGAGCTATACGTTTAGTTACTAATCACTCTAATAATTTTCAGGAATTAGGAACGTTATATGGATAAGAAGTATACATGTTTGCATGGCGGGATAGTAAACACCATTTTGGAAAATACATTCTGTTGTGAGATACTGTGCCTATACAGGGTGCTTATAAACTATCTGCCAAAACCTAAGCCATAGCATCTGTGGACAGAAAGAAACAGAAAATCCTGGTAAAGAGTTTTACGCAAACGTAATCTTGTAGGTTAAAGTTATACGCAAACAACGCCTGGAGTATGCAGCTGTGAGTACTTACGTGTACAGCAAGTTGCATATCACTAAGTGGACCGAAGTGCCCGATTGTAAGCAACGTTGCTGGAGGATGAACCCACGTCAAATGCAACTGACGGAAATTATTGTGACCAAGTCAACACTAGATATGCCCCCAGGATGGTATGCAGCCTGTTGTTCATGCAGGTACTTACATCTGCGTACTCCTTAAGTTGTGTCACCTAACACTTCAACTTACATATTTTAATAATATATAAAGACTTTTTCGAACTTTTTACTGTGATTTTCTGATTTTTTCTGCCTAAAGAGGCTGTGGCTCAAGTTTTATCAGAGTTTATAAATAACCTGTAAACAAGAGTGATAAAAATTTTCATTCCTTCGATGTTTATTTTTATTATTTAGCACTGCGTCTTACTACCCGTTCGGGTTATACGCTTTAGGTACTAATTACGCTAATGGATTAGGAATTGGGAAGGTTGAATTAGAGGAAGTGAACCCGCATTTGCGTAGAGGGAGAGTGGAAAACCATTTAGGAAAAACCTCCCCCAGTTCACCCGACCTATATTCGAACCTCGATCTCCCCGTCCTCAGCAGTCGATCTCAACACGACAAGCGTGTTAGCCAACTGCGCCACCGATGCGGGTCCCTCCTTCGATGTTAAGTGTTGTAGCCTACTAACTCTATTTTCTGCTACGGTGCCTCGGGATTGTTTAATTTACTCCCTCCCGAACAATTTAAATGTCAATGGAAACGTTTTTTTTATAAGGGGGCGTTGTATTGGAAAGCCATTCTATGAATCGGTATCATTTTACAAAAATATATTAATTTAAAACGTGAAGCCAAACCATTCTACAATCATCCCCGGGACTCTACTTACCAAATTTTCATATTTTTTATACAAATAATAAATCTTTTTCACAGAATATGTACCCAAAAATTGACTTTAAAATGTATTCAAAGGGCAGGCCAAGATTTTATAAAACTATCCACACAAAGTCTACAAAACTAGATTTTATTTTTATTATTTATCGCCACGTCTTACAAGCCGTTGAAGTTATCCGCTTAATTACTAATCACGCTAATTAATTAGGAATTGTGAAGGTTGAATTTAGAGGAAGTGAATCAACATATGCTTGGGGAAGAGTGGAAAATCATTTAGGAAAAACAACCCCAGTTCACCCGACCGAGATTCGAAATTTAATCTCTCCGTCCTCACCAGTCTAGCTGACACGAAACTACCACGCTAGCCAACTACGCCACCGAGGCGAGTCTTAATAATTTAAATAAATGCATTTACTTTGAGGGCTGCTGTCTATAAGTTTACAATTAACTTCCAATAGGAAGGTCGCATTCTATATAATTTAATTTTATCGGTGACTGTATGAACATTACTATGGTGGGCTACTGATTTGATCTACAAAAATGTTATTGAGGTATTTAAATAAGATTAAGCTATCGCACAAAATCCTCAAAATGTTTTAAGATATGCAGGTATTTACTACACATTTTTTGACTCGACCAAGCAAGAAAGGCAGGCAAATTTTCTTCCAAGTACAGCTCATATTGTAAAGTATATACACCACAGTGGTAAATATTAGTAATGGTGGTCACATGTTTCACGTTAGACTCGCAATACACTGGATTAGTTTCAACAGGAAATTTAAACGGCCCTACGGTATAGTGGTCACTGCACCTGGCTACGAACTTAGGGGTCCCAGGTTCGATTCCCGGATGAATCCGTGGTCAATTTTACTGAAAATGGAATACTCACTATCACCCTCATACTTACTATCACACATTCATACATAACCTATCACCCATTATTAATCAATCTATCACCCTCACTACAATACTACTATAACCATCATACTCACTATCACCATCATACTCACTATAACCATCATACTCACTATCACCCTCATACCTCACTATCTACACCTCATAACCATCTCATCACATGACCCCATCTCATAGGGACATGGAAAGAGCCTCCAAGAAAAGGATGCACGATTGGTACATTCGGACGTCCCCTGGACAACGATACTTTACTACTGGCTTATATTTCCACTACTGGGCTACGAGTGATGTAGCCCAGACATGTATAAATATGTATATATATAACATGAATGTTGAGGTTCTTATCCAGGCCAAATAGATTGGAGGGTTTGCTTAATTACAATGGTGTTATTACCCCTTCTTCATGCTGCACATTCCCCTAAGATACCTCACAGCCCAGATGTCTCTATTGCAATACACTGAGTGCTTTTGATGATGGTAAGATTGTGATTCAAATCCCTGTTGATTGTACAAAAGGATTCCTTTTCCATAGTGAGTCCATTCTTCATCCAAGCAAATGCAGATACGCTTCCTCTAAATTGAACTTTTCTCCACCTTAACACATTAGTGTAATTAGTTCATATGCGTATAACCCGTACGGGTGGTAATAAAAAAAATATCAATTAAAGTAATGAAATGCTTTCGCTAACCTCGAATCTGCCACGAATGTAAACTTTTATTAAAAAAACGGGTCAATTATCTAGTAGCATTCCCTTTCTCTTTCAGCGATGATTATTTATATTTAGGCAAGCAGACTGTCAAAAAAATGTCGACAGTGGTATTTTCACTGGGTCTGCCCCTATTTATGTTGTTGTCGGTTAAATAACCGATATCAGTCAAATCTCCTGTGAATTTGACTCCATTCAGCTGAATTTGACCACCTGATTTATAGCAGCCCACGTGTGGATTGCTCAGGTAGAGGAGAGGGGAAGAGGTATCAAAGACAATAACAAAAAAAGTAGTAATGTAACGAGATAATTAGCGTTCCAGTGTCAGACCAGATGATCAGTTAGCGTTCCAGTGTCAGACCAGATGATCAGTTATCGTTCAGGTTTATATCCCCCCAGCGTTTATATGCTCCTCCCTTCCTCCACCCCTCCCCACACTCCCCCATCAACCAGAAATTATGGAAACACCCACTTCGGTGGCCGCATGGTCTAATGAGCTACTATTGTATTAGACTAGACTTCCGAAGACGGGAAAATCGGGTTCGATGCCAGTTTGGTGCATTGAAGATTTTTTTCCTCTGAAATGGTTTTCCACTCTCCCTCCACGCAAATGTGGATACACTTCCTCCAAATTAAGCATCCCTAATCCCTATCTTATTAGTTTAATTATTACTTCAGCGTATTACCTGAACGGATAGTAAAGCTCTGTGATAAAACAAATGAATGGAATCAAACTACAATATTGTGTTTGTACTAAACCATATTATTCACGAGACTAAATTGAGAGTATTTTTTAAACCCAAAGTTCTGAGAAAGATATTTGGATCTAAGAATGATAAGCATGCAAGAGAATGGAGAATGTTACAATATGAATAACTTTATGACTTGTATGCATCCTAAACATATTGATGGTAATAAAAACAGGCAGGCTGAGTTGAGCGTGTGGATGATTACGGGACTATGTGTACACAACATTTTAGTTGGGAGACCTGAAGATACAAGACCCTTCCTTGCTAGGTCAAGATGGTAAGATAATGTGAGAATGTATTTTAAGGAGGCTATGGATTGCTTGGAGTTGTGTCTACACAAAGTTTAATGGAAATCTTACTTTCTAGTGGCCAGGAACTTTCTAATTGCTTAAAAGGTCAAAGAGCTATTTAGTACCTGTAGCATAGTCTGGAGTTATAAAAAAGCAGTAAGCGTCGTATTCAGGCGTCCAAGTCAAATTTCTCTCTTTTTCTTAAGTCACAGGGTTTGTTGTAAGACCCGGCTTAGCTCACACGTTTTGCGATTATTTTTTAAAAAAACAGCTCAATATTTCTTTTTTAAAGCAAACTGAAAGCTTAGCCGGGGTAACCACGCATTGATAATTGTTTGGCTACCCGGGAAACGCCGGGTACTTTTATTGTACATACAATATATAATATATATATATATATATATATATATATATATAGTTTATTGGGTGTTTGCAGACGATGCTCATGGGGAGGTGTGGGTGCAACGCCTAATGTGCGCATGTGGGCACACAAAGACTATGTTGATGTTGAAAAGGATCATTACATTTGTGATTTTTGTAAAGGTTAGCTTCCTCGCTATTCATTTCTCTCTTTTTATTATTAAACATTTTTTTTATAAAACACATTGGAGTAAATGATTTTGTAACTAATTAACTTTTTTTGTACTTTAATATTTGTTTTTGGATACATTAAAGCATATTTTTGAAAACATACTGTGGGGCTCCATATTACCACCCGGCTTCCCAAAGACTACTTTTTTTTACAAAAGCCTTCAAAAACCATACTTATATTTATGCTAGCGAAAAATCCAATGAGGAACATTTAGTTTAATAGCTACCTGTACTTTTAAAACAAAAAATGTGGGCGTAGCTATGATACCTTGTTTACAATTCACTTAATGAAACTGGGGTTCCATAATATCACCTTCTCCTCTACATAATCATTCAAAAATAAAGTTTTCCATGGTGATGTAAACAAAGAATAATTATATAGATGAACCGATGCCTACACAACAGCATAAAAGATGAAAACTCATATTTCCTTTGAATGCATCAATTTTTTCTAACAATTTAAAATCAGTGTTAGTATTTAAAAATAGGCTCAGATATTTTCTAGTGATTTCAAATAGAAGAAATGGGCTTATCAAGTTACATAATTATATTAATTATCACTTCATAATCTATACGACGGTATGGCCTGAAGTAAAATGGTAGGGCTAAGTTGAACTGTCTCGTGGATATTTCTCATAATATTAAACAATAATCAACACTAGAAGGCGCAGAGGTGAGTTTATATAAACCCGCAGAGCAATTTATGTTACATGGAAACGTTAGTGTAATTATTAATATTCTTACTAAAGAGAATTCAAAATTGTTCGAAAACATATAGTGCGGTTCAGGCTTTATTTCGCGTTTCTTAAAACAAAGCATTTACTAAATCTCTTTAATATTTGTGAAAGGAAATAATATACACCGTTACGGAAGCGTAGAGAAAAGAGGATCATCTCTTTCCACAAAAGTGCATATCAATATATTTCTACAACTGTCAAAGAGTGCCATTATAATTTTTTATAATTATATTATAGTATATATATGGCTCAGAAAATATTGTTTTAATAAAGATATATTCTCGCTGAAAGAGTTTTAAATTTAATAATAAATACTACAACTTTACAATGGTAAATTATTTCATATCTCATATGGTTATGTAGATATGACCAAAATTGGAAATTTATGCTAATTTACCCTCTACATAGTTTTCATGGGAAAATGAGAGCTGCCATTTTGTTTGTAATACTAAACAATTTCTGGATAGCAAAACTTAATAAAAGTCATTAGATCGGATCTTGAGAAAATCGATTTTATCTATTTTGACGTTCATTAAGCTACCCTCAGTTTCTGGGGGTAATGAAACTTTGATATATATCGAAATATCGAGATGTATTTTTTTTGACGATCACAATATTTCTTTCTCCGAGGAATGAAAAAAAAGCAAAAAAAAAAAAATTGATATTGTTCTATTGTTCGTTCAACTGGGTGCATACAATGTTTGTGAAAACTTTAGTTAGAGGAAATGTTTACAGATAACCTAAATTTATTAAAAGTAAGTCACTCAATTTCTAGAGTTTCTTCAACAAAGCCACTGTCACAATAATGACGGAAATGAATGCTCGGAGTTTGGAACAAAACAATAACTGTTAGAAAGCTTTGTATTTGTTTCTATTCAGTCGTTTGAAATTATTGTTTATTTAATATTCTCTCTCTCTGTGATGTTTTGTGTATTCTACTAAACAGACGTTAGCAATTTTCTCTAAAAGCCATTTTCAACTTTATAAAAAAGCGTGGTTAATAATGTGTTTTGTAAATGATATGGGTCAATCAAGATTATTGTTTTAAATTAAAGATTTGTTATGTGGCGTTTCTAAACAACAAGCAATCAACTAAAATGAAATTAAAAAAACTTCAATCAATTATTTTGGTAGGTATTTTCGAATTCTTTTACCACCAGTTAAGGCATATACGCATATATTATAACTACTCTAATGGTATGAGGGATCTGGGATGAGGAAAGAAGCATTTTTGAGTTAATATACCATATTTGCTTGGAAGGAGATCGGGATACAATTGATGAAAAACCACCATCAGTATACCTGCCGGGATCTCAACCCCCATCTCCCCATTATCAGCAAGCCAGAGAATGACGATTCAAGCCAGGGATGTGTAAACTTACTTACAAGACGGCAAAAGGGTAAAAAAATTGGGCATGCCGGAGGACATTAAATTAATTAATTTTCTTCACAATTAATTAAAAATATATATAAACATACAAATAATAGAGTGACATGAATAAGTTTAAAGATATTGGGAATGTAAAACAATCATAAATATTTTAGTGGAATGGGATGGTTAGCTCAGAATATTTATATGACGGGGTGTGAGATGAGTGAAATTGTGACTAGGGTGATATAATAACTTCATGTTTACTAGACTGGGTTTGTAATGTTGTGAGGTGACCTGGTGGTCTAGGGATAAGGTGTCAGACTTCTGTGCTGGAGGTTCGGGGTCAATCCTCGGTCCCGGCACAGATTTATCTGATTGTCAAACCCTTCCTTCAGCTCTTGATAAGACGTGTATTAATCACAACGTGTGAATGTGTGGAATGCCAGGCCTCCACCGTGGTTTGGATTTCATGTTAAACTGTAGGTCCTCCATTTCCTCTCACAATCACCCTACCATTACACATTAGCGTAAGTGCGTATAACCCGAACGGTTAGTAAGACGCAGTGCTAATAATAATAATAATAATAATAATAATAATAATAATAATAATAATAATAATATAATAATAATAATAAAAAAATAAAATAATAATAAAATAAAATAATTTGAACTTAGTTTTGATGACCATATTTAATATAATCTTATAATCAGGTCACTTAAATTTAATGTTTTGTGTCAAGTTTATTTTCCTTTAGGTTTGATAACAATTTAATGTACGCTATCTATCTGTTTAATCCGAAAGATGAGTCTATAAACCATATGAATTTTAGTTTAAAGAAACAAATGTTTCCAATGAAGGTAATTATTTTTAGTTGAATTATTCTCTAGTATCAGAAAAACCAGACGTTACGTAGTAAGCCCAATAAAAAAATTTATTTTCTTTAAACATATAGAAAAAATCTTTTTATTTTATTTCTGCCGAATCAGTTTTTAATTAATAAAAAAATGTAATCGAAAATTTAAAATTTTAGTTTTGAAATTTAAATGTTTGTGCACAGGGACTACGGAGTTTTAAATTTCAAACCTCTTGTAGTTCAGATTAATTTAATTGGTATGTAGCAATTTTCAATAACCAATTACTAATAATTTTTTAATTGTTTCTATTGAATTCATGGTGACCTGGTGGTCTAGGGGTAAGGTGTCAGACTTCTGTGCTGGCGGCCGGGATTCAATCTTCGGTCCCGGCACAGATTTATCTGATTTCCAAACCCTTCCTACACCTCTGACAAGACATCTTGTGAATGTGTGGAATGCCAGACCACCACCATGGTTCGGATTCCACGTTAAACTGTAGGTCCTTCATTTCATCTCACAATCACCCTACCATTACACATTAGCGTAAGTGCGTATAACTCGAACGGGTAGTAAGACGCGGTGCTAATAATAATAATAATAATCTATTGAATTCAATGTTAATTTATTTAATTCTTATAGTAATATTTAAATAACATATAGTTTTAAATATAATTAACACGTCCTTATGTGCAAATTTCATAATTTAAATATAATTTTAATCAATATACCATTTTTACAACCAAAAGGCATGGGAAATTATAAAATTACTCTTTTAAACACCCATCTCTCAACCCAATGTCTAACAAAGTAGTTTAAAATCATTAATACAAATGTATTATAATGTTATCGTTATTCCTTTGATTTACTTTTCAATAAAATTTAATTAGCTACCATATTAAATACCGATATAATACTGTTCATTAAATATTTCGATTAACTTACTTGACAGCATTGCTTGCCAAAGATAAATAATAGTTTCAGGAAATGATGGACCAGCTGGTGGAGAGAGTGAGAAGAAATGTCATGGACATATTTTTTTTAAATCCCCATCACTTTTGACTTCTCTTTGTTGAAGAGCTGCGGAAATTCTAAATTGGAAACTATGATTTGGAAAATATATATCAGCAGTCTACTGGAAAACGATACCTACTGCACCAAAAAAATTAGGTAGAGGAACGCCATGGCCAAGGAAGTGTTCAACTAACTATAAGAGGCTACTGCTGGACAGACAATTTGAGTTTGGAACTGAGGCAGAAACTGATGAAATACTACATTTGGAGCATAGCGCTGTATGGAGTAGAAGTTTTGATTATTGGGAAGATGGATAAGAAATACTTGGAGAGTTTGAAATGTGGTGCTGGAGAAGACTTGAGAAGATAAGATAGATAAACACGGTAACAAATGAAGAAGTCCTAAGAAGAGTGGGCGAGATAAGAACCATTATGGGTGTGATTCTTCGGTACATAGAAAACAGAATAGGACACATCCTTAGGAGGAACTTTCTTCTGCATGACGTCATAGAAGGAAAGGTTGAGGGAAGGAGGAGCTTAGTAAGAAAAGAGGACTCAAATTTTTTATGAATTGAAGAAAAGAAAATTATAAGCTGAAAGGAGAGGTATTGGACAGGGTGCATTGGCGGTCTAAGCTAACTGACAAAAGGAATAAACCTGTCGTAAGACAGAACACTTAGTATAATATAATATAATATAATAATAATAATAATAATAATAATAAAATAATAATAATGTGAGGAAAATGAGAATATCCTGGACTTGTAAAGTACCCCTTTAAGATAAGAGGGAAGGTCAACAATTTTAGCTTTGAATAAAAAAACTGCATTTTTGACCAAAACCATAAAACATATCGCTTTAATAGATTGTACACTTAGGGCCGTTCTTATTACTCCTGAATAAATATTAATTTGTCCGTTTAATATTTGTATCTGGTTGATAGGTTAAAAGTGCGTCTTATGACCGCCAGATAGCATTTATCTGCCAGATAAAATGTATTTATCCACCACATTTTTTATCGGGAGTGATAACTTTTATCAGAAAGTTAAAATTGGCGTTGCTATAGTGACGTGTTGTTTTTCATGAGGTTTCGCCTATCAGAATCTTTTAGGTTAAAATATTGGTTCACGTGTTTAGTAAGCACAGGCCCAGGCTCTAACTATATATAAAGTTAAAACATTTAATTTACATTTTTATAAATTCTGACAAGCTATTTTAGAGTTATAGTTATATAAGAACAAATTATTTAAATGTGAGCACAATAAATGAAATTTTGTAAATGTTGTTCCAAACTATTACCAACATTTTGGCAGACACTGACATTAGCACTTGTAAGAAAACTTTGCTACTCCACCCACGTGATACCATCTTTTTCTTCGCACTTGTTTGGCTGCCATAATTTTAACAAATGTTGAGTGTTGTCGCCACTCGCTAGGTTGTAGCGGTAGCATCAGGGCTTGTACGCATGCGCGCACCAATAAAAACAGTACCAACCTTGCGTTTTCTGCATGAAAATATATTTATCCTACAGATAGCTATCCGGCAGATAAATTCAGTTCATAATACGCGTAAAATATTAAAGTGGCTGATAACCTTTATCTGGTCGCTAACTTTAACCTCCCGATAGTAATATTTATCCGGTAGTTATAAGACCAGCCTTTAAGAATGTTTACATAAGGTAATTTGTCATTTTTTAATATGTCATGAATATTGCGTAATTTGACAAATACCTTTTCTTAGGCAATTGAAAAGCTTTCTGGTCAAATTTTCTGTCCATGACAATTCAAGAATAATTGTTGATAGGCCTATATGTATTTATTTTTAGCACTACTCGTTCAGCTTATTAGTAGATTTTCCTAAATGAGCTAGTGTGTAATAGATTATAAAGGTTAAATTATGAGGAAGAGTACTCACGTTTTCTTGGAGGGAGAGTTGAAAAAAATGTTTATCTCCCTCTGTACAACCAATCGAAATTAAATCCACGATCTCCCCGTCATAGGCTGACACTTTGAACCTATGAATATGTATCATTATTTAATTTTGAAACTTTGCCCATTATATTTCCCAAAGGGTCTGTTACGTTTCTAATCTATTTTACTCCTAGTGGTGAAGTTCCTCTTTCATAAAATATTAACCATGATGGCTAACGACAAGTCTGAAGAGAAAATATCTGCACAACAGGAAAATTACAAAACTACAATGCTATAAATTAACTAATTAAAATTATCGATCACCTAAAAATATAACATGGCTACGATGTTTGTCACACTTACAAAATAATCGATAGTACCTCAAAGCTACAAGTAGTCGGGATTTTACTAATTTTTTCAAAAGTTAAACATTTATAGTATTAATTTTTACTGTAAAAAATAACTATGCATTGTGTAAATTAGTACTAAGAATAATAAATTATTTCGTCTTAATTATATATTTATTATAACACTTAAATGTATAATGTACCGATCATATAGACAATTAGTTGTCGTGCATAGAAGACAGCTTTGTTCGAGCCCAGATAATGCATAGAATAAATAAGATATGACAGTAGTACTATAAAAGTGTCAGGTTTGTTCGTAAATGATCAAGCTTTATGTTTGGAGTTTAGCTATTATGAATAAAGATGTTAAATCTTTTATTTGTACCTTTAAGGGTCTGTGAATTGGTTTAAGTTGATTTATCTAAAATTAATTATTGGGCAGTTATTCAGGCCGTTAAATCACCAAATAATAACAGAGGTTGATGATCCACTTTAATATTAAGAAGTTGTATATTCAACGCGAATCAAATTCTACAACTTTATATCTCTAAGTAGATTATGTCACAACCTTACACATGAACTTAGATAATTAAATGACAATATTAAAATAATGATCGATTTATTAATACCCTCAACTACGGTGACCTGGTGGTCTAGGGGTAAGGTGTCAGACTTCTGTGCTGGCGGCCGGGTTCAATCCTCGGTCCCGGCAAAGATTTATCTGATTACCAAACCCTTCCTTCACCTCTGACAAGACATCTTGTGAATGTGGGGAATGCCAGGCCTCCACCGTGGTTCGGATTCCACGTTAAACTGTAGGTCCTTCATTTCATCTCACAATCACCCTACCATTACACATTAGCCTAAGTGCGTATAACCCGAACGGGTAGTAAGACGCGGTGCTAATAATAATAATAATAATAATAATAATAATAATACCCTCAACTGCTGTGTTGTGACACATAGATTACAAATTAATTCAACCCAAAACCTAACCCTAAATACTACACTTTTATTCCTAGATTTTAATTATTTATTTATTAAATTGATGACAAACTCGCATACGCATAGTAAATAAATAAGTCAGCATTACATTGAATCGAACCATAGTCCTCTGGATTTGTGACCATTCTCTATAGACACTTACCCAATACGAGCTGTCATTGTTTTAAATTTTCAAGCTATCAAGTTTATTAGTTGCACAATATAATTAGTGAAAAAGAAGTGTTGGATTTGAATAGTTTTCAATTATGATTTGATTTATTTTTTAATTGCTCAATATAAACTAGGGAGAAAAAAGTGTGGAAAATTAGGCCTATCTCTTTACATTTTAATAGTTTTTAAAGTTTTTTTTCGTTCCTCAATACAGAATAGGATAAAATTGAGTCTTGCAATCAACAATCTCTTAAGGTGGGTTCACATCAAACGAACAAGAACATAGAGCAAGAATAAGATCATTAGTTCGTGTTCTTTTAGTGTAAACGGTGATTGAACAAACTGCTACTAAACTCGTTTACACTAAAAGATCTATTCATTGAACAGAAAACGCGAGGGAATGTGAGCGATTGCTTGTCATGCGTGTAGACCCAACGAGTGAGTGAATGCTCAATTCTCAGTTATTTCTATATACCGACCTACAATGCAATATCTGACGAAGATATTTTAATTACGGCTGCTAGTTTTATTATATTGCACCAGTTAAAAAAAAAAAGACGGTGGTGGGTGACCTCTCTGCTACAAAGTCGAAGACAGCATAGTATTGAAAATTCACTTATTGATATGCGTTTGCAAGAAGAAACCGGCTATTTAGGAAACTTTTGCAGAATGGCATAAGAGGATTTTGATTACTTATTATCTATGATTGACAGAAATAATTCTAAAAAAAATATAAACTACAGAGATTCTATTTCTGCACAGCAAATTCTTGCTTTTTCTTTGCGATTTTTGGCAACGGGTGATTCTTATCCAAGCCTAATGTATCTTTTTAAAATATCGAAATCAACATTATTCAGTGTTATTCTTGAAGTGTGTACGGCTATAATTGAAAAACTACAAGCTTTTGTTGATGTAAGTTTTTAACTTATTTTCTTGTACGAAAGCATTCTCACGACATGTATAGTATCTGCAATAAAATCAACATAATAACAAATGTGTAGGTATTAATTTATACCCTTCGCTTATGAATTAATTTTTAAAATTTCAAGATGAGAGGGTATAAATAAAATATTTGGCTTGCTTATTTCATTTTTTGTTGGTTTTCAGACACCGTCAACAGAAGAAGAATGGTTGAGAATTGCACTTAGATTTGAAGAACAGTGGAATTTTCCTAACGTTATTGGTGCCATCGACGGATAACACTGTGTTATACAAGCACCAATCAAAAGTGGCAGCGACTTCGTCAACTACAAAACTACTTCTAGTATTGTTTTGATGGCTGTTGTAGATGTTGATTATAATTTAATTTATTCTGAGGTCGGTTGCTAAGGTTGAATATCCGATGGGGGAGTGATCAGAAATACAATGTTCGACCAGAAACTTCAAAATGATTAATTAAAAATCCCCCCTGATATCTTTATTCCCAGAACACAACAAAAAGTACCCTACGTATTTGTTGCAGACAGTGCGTTTCCATTACAAAGACATATAATGAAACCATATCCTGGTACTCATGTTAAGGACTCGGACAAAATAATCTATAATTACCGCTTATCAAGAACACGTCACGTAATTGAAAACACCTTTGGTATTCTTTCGTCTGTCTTCCATATATATCGTTTGCAACCAGAGAAAGTTTCAATTGTTGTGATGACATGCGTTTACTTGCACAATTTCTTAATGAAAAGAAATTAATCTCGCAGCCAATACGCTCCAATTGGAACATTTGTTAGAGAGGAAAGTAATAATATTATTCTCAGCGACTGGAGAAATGATATACTAGTCGTTTTTGCCTCATTGTACCGTAGGACGCAGACATACTGCATATTGTGAAGCTATAAGAAATAAATATTTACGATATTTTTGTGGTACAGATTGTTTATCGTGGCAAGATAATGTAGCATAGATGTGCTAAAATAAACTACGACAGTAAAAATCAAACAGTACTTTATTTAACATTTTAAATAACTTAAAACAAAATTGAATAAGGAACGACAAATATTATTTAGAAGAAGAAATATATTCTTACTTGACTGTTTCTCTTGTTCCTATCTTTATGTTAATAAATAGTAGTAATAATAATAATAATAATAATAATAATAATAATAATAATAATAATAATAATAATAATAATAATAATAATAATAATTTCAAATTAGACCAAATATCTGTCGTGTCATTTTAACCTTTTATTTGAATATACTTTGTATTGTGTTTAATTTTAGTCAACTGATATTACCAAATGTTCATCTTTATTTCTCATTGACTGATTCTTGTCATTTGTTCAATCACTTATTTTTACTTTCTTTTAATATTATCTAATAAATACATTGATTTTATTTATTTATTATATTGTAGTTCATACTACCCAACATAATATTTTATATATATTTTACAATATAATTGTGTACAAATTACTTTAGTTTTGTCAATAAAATTAAAAGTACTTATCTATAAATGTGCCTTGGCTTACAAACTAATTTGTACTCTCTTCCAAGAAAGTATTTATAAAGAGTTAAAGTGTTTTCGTCTGCTGCACATTGAGAATTCAAGCGTGTTTCCAGATTCAGCTGATAATCTTATGTCTTAAGATTTGTCCTCGTGCGTGGTTGAGCCTGTGACGACGATTTGTGCTGGAGGAGACGATCCTGACGGCGACGGTTGGGGATATGAGGTGAGTGATGGTGATGGTGATGGTAGGAAGTATGATGTAGATGGTGATGGTAGGAAGTGTGATGTAGATGGTGACGGTGATGGTGATGGTGATGGTAGGAAGTATGATGTAGATGGTGATGGTAGGAAGTGTGATGTAGATGGTGATGGTAGGAAGTATGATGTAGATGGTGATGGTAGGAAGTGTGATGTAGATGGTGATGGTAGGAAGTGTGATGTAGATGGTGATGGTAGGAAGTATGATGTAGATGGTGATGGTAGGAAGTATGATGTAATGTGATGTAGGAAGTGTGATGTAGATGGTGATGGTAGGAAGTGTTTATGTAGATGGTGATGGTAGGAAGTATGATGTAGATGGTGATGGTAGGAAGTGTGATGTAGATGGTGATGGTAGGACGTATGATGAAGATAGTGACGGTGATGGTGATGGTATGGTAGGAAGTATGATGTAGATGGTGATGGTAGGAAGTATGATGTAGAGAGTGATGGTAGGAAGTATGATGTAGATGGTGATGGTAGAGTGTGATGTAGATGGTGATGGTAGGAAGTATGATGTAGATGGTGATGGTAGGAAGTGTGATGTAGATGGTGATGGTAGGAAGTATGATGTAGATGGTGATGGTAGGAAGTATGACGTAGATGGTGATGGTAGGAAGTATGATGTAGATGGTGATGGTAGGAAGTGTGATGTAGATGGTGATGGTAGGAAGTGTGATGTAGATGGTGATGGTAGGAAGTATGATGTAGATGTGATCTTGTAGAGCGAGGATCATCATATTCCCTACAGCTTCATATAATATATCTGATATCAATGTTCAATGGTACATTTTTGTAGTCGCTGTACTTTCTATGTTTCATAGCTACGTGTCTCCCTCTCCAACCCAAACACTAAGCTATCGTTTCTGCGATTGGAAATAGTTTCTTTTAAACATTTATACGCATCTTCTGGGATCTTATGTCAACTATTTTTTTTTTTTTTTATTAGATTTAAATTCCTTCTGTCGAGAAGACGAAGCAGAAATTGTTTTTGGTTTCGAGTTTGTTGTCGTCAGATTTGGTTGTATACTGTGTTTCGAATCCTTCCTCTGCTGTTTGTGAATGTTCAGGCTCAACCTGAAAATAATGTGTTAGAACCCCTTATAAAAATGAATATATAAATAATATTATTGTTACAACTTAAATTTCGAAAGTCAATAAAACACACGATCATAATGACGAACTTTCACATTAATAGATTAATAATCATTAAACATACGTTCAGACAAACTATTTCGTATAATAGTATAGACAACAACAGGAGTGGAGGTACGTACTCGCAACCCCCACGCCCGGGAGGGGTACAGGAAGCTTTGGGAGCTTTGGAGGCGCTATGTTAAGAGGGTTTCTAGGGGTGTTAGTTTTGAGAAGAAAAAGATGAAATGGACAATTAAATATTCTTTTTCACTTTGAGGACGGGATACATAGTACTGTATTTTTCTTAAAACATCTTGGAAAGTGGGATTAGTTGTATGAACGTAGGTGGTCCAGCCAATAGCCATGCATTTTTTTAAATTATATGGGGGATGGATAGTGTTAGGGGAGAAGGAACCCATGTCGGCGTCGGCTCGTAGTCCTAACAAGCTGGGACCGATATCTATTATCTAGCATGATGGACGGTGGAGGGGGTGTTTAGAATTACAAGACCAGCAAAGATTATCGAGGGTGGTTTTTCCTTAAAAATAAAATTCCACCCTCATTCCACGCATACGTGGGTGCACCTCTTTTCAACTTTAGGGGGAACCAAACCAAGCTCCCCAATGGGATATAATAGTATGTATTGCCTAGCTAGTAAAAACAGAATATTTAAAATAATTTCTTAAATTACGCTACAATTTCTTAACAGCAGATAAAATCGACGCCAAGCATCTGAATAAAAGAATTATAAAAGTGCATCCAAAGAAATACTCACCGTGTTATTAGGAATTGAAAGCGTTGTGATGGTAGTTGATCTTGGTTTATACTTGTTCAATACAAATTGCATACTAATGTAGGCGTACCATTTCGATTTATATGTACTCTCTGCCGCTTTGCCAGTTTTCGGTAGCATGTTTTTTTTTTGCCGTTCTCGTCGGTTGGATGCAAGAAGTGAGTCCATTTTCTTCTTTACTCCATCAACTCGACATTTCATTATGTTTCCGATGGAATTCCAGACATCCTCTTTTATTGAGTTATTTTTGTACTCTCCAACAGTAGGGTCCCAAATAATTCTATACTCTGTATAATTTTCTATAAGCTGCAGGCACAAGTCATTATTAAAATCCATCTTTGTTCTCTGTTTGAAATTATTATTTAGCAGGAAGCTTGTAAATACTTGCACCGAACAAAAGAATCCTTTGATAAAACCTCTCAGTCGAGCGAGCGCGTGTGAACCCTAAGGAATGCTCCAAACAACTGTTCGTGCACTCTTTCGTTGTTTGAAGCAACCGAGCGAGCATTCTTAGAGCATTCCCATTTTGGGCGAATATACTCGAACATACTAGAGCACTGAAAGAATGCTAAATACACCACGTTTACACCAAGATAATTTAGGCGTTGTGGGGGAAGAATATGCATTCGCTCGCTTGGTCTAAATTCGACTTTAGTGAACTCCGAATACATCGTATCGAAGCTGCTTTTGTACCTCACGAAGACTAAAAAAATAATACTTGAGTCAATAAACCTCTTGAAGGTTAACAGGCAAGTTCGCAACCAGAGGAATCTTCATGTCTTACATGGTCTGAGCCAAAGTTAATGACCAAGTTGATGATGTCTTCGTTGTGTGTGGATGTCAGTTAAGAGTGGTTTTGTGTGTGGTTGTCAGTTAAGAGTGGTTTTGTGACTCCTCTCTTTCCTTTTCCTTAAAATGAGGAGTAAGACTTTTTAATCACCCCTTCTACTCATTTCCTCGGTAACATACTGCATGCGGTATGATTCAGTGAGTGTGTGCGCGATTGTCTAAAAAAAAAAAAAAGTCCCCGACGTCGTCGCCGGTGCACTATCTGTTTAACGAAGCGGTAACGAACGGAGGGGGGAGTGGGAAATAGGGAGGGCGTGGAGTGGATTCAATCATCACACAACAGGAGTTCAATCAGCTGTGAGGATGAAGCTAAATCCACAAACGTTCGTTCCTCGCGGGAATGTGAAGGGCAAGGGGGTGGTGGGGGGGTTCGATTGAGGTATGGGGGGATTACTGGCGTGGAAAAGGCGATGTGTCGTTTAAAAAAGAAATCATTACTTTTTGACTTCAATATATGTGGGGTTTTTATGTTTCATTAATGAATAAATCTAATTTTTCTCTCTTTTGTGATACATTCTGGAACCATTACTTGCGATTTCTTTTTATTTTGTGTGTGTGTGAACGCCTTGATATCCATCCGGGCTGTCTACAAGTTTACACAGATAGGGTAAGGAGGAGGAAGGTATAATTTAGATTAAATGTATCCATATTTGCGTGGAATTAGGGGTATAAACCAGAGCTAAGAAATAAACACCTTAGTTAAGCCAGCTGGGATTCAAGCCCCAACATCCTCGTCACAGGTAAATCAGGTAAGGTGAGACCAATGCCTTTGACTACTTGTCCACTGGTGTGGCTTTGTCAATTGCTAAGTAGAGATAAAACCAATTTTGGTGGTTGAATGGTCTAAGGCGTCACTCCCGCAATAGACTATACTGCCGATGTTGGAGATATTGGGGGTTGTATCATGGTCGACTGTAATGAGAATGTTCATTCCTTAAAGCAGTGATTTTCAACCTTTTTCAGCCCACGGCACATTTAACAAGGTACTTAAATTGCCACGGCACACCACAGGTTTTTTTAAAGAGAGATTTATAATTCAAAAAAGTATTAATGTCAGTCGTGATTTTCAAAAGGCTTATTTTTGAAATTTATGTTAGTATTTTTACTATTCCATTTTTTACAATGAAATATCACTGAAAAAGACGTAAGTTATAAAAAATCCTATGACGTATTCCATTTGCCTAAAAAAAGTGTCCTTTCCTCTCTATCATTATCACACATCATATTTTGTCTCAATGAAAATGAAAAATCTTGTTTTTACATAAATAGTTTGCTATATAAGGAAAAATCGTATTGCTATAATAATGTTTTCTATTTATAATAAGTTTAAAGAGAGTAAGATTTTTTAGAAATATAAACATGAGTATAAATGAAATGTATTTGCTTAAATCAAAATATGAGTGGGAAACCTGTGCTTGGGGGCACCTCATGATGTCCATTGTCCAAGGGCGGATGGTTGACAAGCACAATCTCAAATCCTCATCCAGTGTTTGAAGCCACGACCTGTTCTTGATTTTTATTGTGTTCATAGCAGAGAAACCAAATTCACACAAATACGAAGTTGAGAGAGGAAGAAATGCTTCAAGATAAGGTCAAATCTGTTGATGAGTGCTAAAGTATCAGTCCTCTGTCAGAAATACTGGTGGCTTTAGTCCAGTGTTCAGCTTTAAGCCTTTTAAAATATCCGATTAGTTTCGTTCATAGATGCGAGTGCTTTGTGTAAAGGTGTAATTTCAGCCTACTTGGAACCACGGCTTGGTTTGGTAGTTTCTCACTGCAAACAATACATTCATGACGGTGGTGCTCTTCTAAAAATGAAATGAATCCGAAGGATAAATAGTTTTCAGTATATTGGTGCGTGACGTTTTTAGAACTAACACTAACTGGACTAGTATGTGTGATACTACTAGAACTAGTACCTGCTACACTTGACTTACTGTATCGTCTAACCTACGTTGGGTAACCTGGCCGTCTAGGGGTAAGGTGTCAGACTTCTGTGCTGGAGGTCCGGGTTCAATCCTGGTCTCGGAACAGATTTATCTGATTACCAAACCCTTCCTTCACCTCTGACAAGACTTGTATTAATCACAACTTGTGAATGTGTGGAATTCCAAGCCTCCACCATGGTTCGGATCCCACATTAAACTCAGGTCCTCCATTTCACCTGACAATTAACCTACCATCACACATTTGCGTACTTTTTTTTAATTAGAAATGTGTCCATGTCTAATAGGATCTAAAAGATAAAACAAAAATATAAATATTATAATAACTAAAACAAAATAGAAATAACAAACAAAAATGCGTTAAGTAACAATTCACTGACAACGTTGTATTTACAAGATCAAAGGTGGGGTGCTAAAAGTACATTGCAGAGATATTTTGAAAACAATAGGGAAGGAAGTTCTTGGAATTTTACCATTGTAGCTTTACGGTTTTTTTTTCTTTCTTACCTGCATTCTAAGAAAATTATACAGTGATTCTAAAATTTACTGCAATTACTTTATTTTATTTCTCATATTTTTTCTCGCTTTTTTTCTACCTTTCCTATAACTCTCGCGGCACACCCGTTGACACTTCGTGGCACACTGGTATGAAAAACTTTGGGGGTGTTCAACCTTTTACGATCCAAGGGTCAAAGTTTCTGTCCCTAGTTGTCTCGCGAGCCACAATACCTTACCGACAATATTAGGATTGAATACATAGGCCTATTAAAAAAAATTCTTATTATCTAACTCTCATATACTTATACTCACACTAGGGATTAGGATTTCTTGTGAATTATTTTCTATTTTTAGATTTTTCATAGCAGGAAGTAGCGCGATTTGTTTTGTCTACTAGAGATGTCATTTGACGATTCAAAGTACATTTGTATTAAACAGAAATACTTTTATTTATGCAAAAGCAAAAAAAAAAATGTTTATAAAAAAATCCTAAAATACAAAATAAAATAAGAATTTATTTTATTAGTCGATTGTGTAAAATATACATGTTTATTGGTAATTTTTTCTCTTAAAGTTGTGACCTGGTGGTCTAGGGGTAAGGTGTCAGACTTCTGTGCTGGCGGCCGGGGTTCAATCCTCAGTCCCGGCACAGATTTATCTGATTTCCAAACCCATCCTACACCTCTGACACGACATCTTGTGAATGTGGGGAATGCCAGGCCTCCACCGTGGTTCGGATTCCACGTTAAACTGTAGGTCCTTCATTTCATCTCACAATCACCCTACCATTACACATTAGCGTAAGTGCGTATAACCCGAACAGGTAGTAAGACGCGGTGCTAATAATAATAATAATTCTCTTAAAATCATTTTATATATTTAATGCGCCAGCGGGACACAAAAAAATGTTATCGTGGGCCTCGGGTTGTAGACCCTTGAGGTACACTTTCTCTCTCCACGAAAATACGGATACATTTTCTCTATGTATACAAATTTCCTCATCCCTTACACATTAGTGTAATTAGTACAAAAAAGTATATCCCAAACGGTTATTAAGGTGCGGTGACAAAAACAAAAGTAAATGAAAAGAAACAAATCTACACAACTTCAAATGTTTAATAAAGCGGGTTTGTAAATTGTTGTCAGAGTTGATATAAAATGAATGTATTATTTTTACCTAGGGTTTGATCAAGATATTCTACTCCTTATAAGCTCAAATTAAAGTCACTCACATTTCAATCCTGCTTGGATCTCAAGGCCAAATGGGCTTAAGGGTGATGACTATTTGAAACAAAATATCCTCACAATGTGGCACTTACTATAGTAATGGAGTTATCAAGCTTCAAAAACAATTATAACAATCCACAATTATTTTATTGGCTTGAAGAAAGCTTGATTATGTTTCGAACACTTTACTTTGGTCTCAGAGTTTAAACATTTCACTTGAGATTGTTTTGGCTTTTCATGTATGTATATTTGTACGTACAGCATATATATACATATATATATATGTATGTACTGTATATATATGTGTGTGTGTGATATCGGTTTATATGTGTGTGTATATATATATATATATATATATATGGAGGCATATATAATTATATTTATGTATATATACAAAAAGTATTCATATATGTGTACATATGAAGGAATATATGTATATATTTCTATTTAAATATTTGTCGATACTAAATAAATATATGTGTATATATATATACATATGTAGATATAATATACTTATATTTATATATATACACATATGTAGATATATATTCATGTATGTATAAATATGTATATATATTTTTATATATAAGTGTGTTTGTATAGGGGCACATATATATAAAATATGTAAATATACGTTTATATATAGATACATATATGTATTTATAGATATAAGTGTATGTATATATTTTTAATCATAAAAAATTAAAACGTAATGTGTTAATCCTAAATGAATTTATTGATATCTTTTATCTCCATTTTGGCATAACCAATAGTTCAAATTAACAAACCACGTCTTAAATAACACGGGATTTTTTCAAGTAAGCATAAACGCGTCTCGGAGATATGGTAGGCAAACGTGGACAAATGAATGAGAAGTTTTCATTCCGGACAATGAAGTATTAGTTGCTTTATTCATATCCATCCCTTCGTGCCATACCGCCTTGTCGCTTGCGGGTGGTAGGTGAGGCCTGTCTCATAATGCCCGCATGAAGCAGAACAAAAGACCGCAAGATAAAGCCTTCCCCCCCTCCCCTTTCCGGTTTTAGATCCTTCTTGCGGTCGTAACACTGTACAGGCGGACGAAAGGGATGGTTCTAATGGGCCGGTTTAAGATGTCGTGCCCTAGGGAAGTAAAACTATTTTCGCGAGGAACATTTTACATTTCAAAGCTTGGTGAAATGGAAGAAAGGAGACGCAAAAAAAAATGCCTGTGATTTTTTGCAGTTTTTATGGCAAAACATTTATTTTGGACAAAATAAGTAAAATATTTCTCTAGTTCAAACATAGAATTTAATTTTCTTCACATGATGACATCAACAGTTATTGAATATCTATCAAGGTTGTTCTGGAATTTAATTACTTTTTCTCTTAATTTAAAAAGTTTGTCAGCTAATGCCGCTACGTTCATGACAAATATTCAGGAAATGTTGACATCAACATGTGAAAAAATTATATGTTTTTACTAGATAAATATATTATTTATTTTGACCACAAAAAGTTTTTCATTAAAAACTGCAAAAACACTGCTTTTTTCTCCCTCCTTAAGATGAGTCAGAATCTTTGAAACAATACACTTAATATTTATGGACCGCAATTTCACCACCAATAAAATCAACACATATTAAAATAAAATAAAAATATCTGACCCAAGTGACGTCATCACCATAGTAAGTTATTGGTTGATCCCCCCCCCCCTCAATTCAGGGGGAGTGATTACGCATGCGCTTTAACTTGGTAACGGTCTGCACGTGTGTAGGGTTTTGAAATGACGTCACAACAGTAGAGATATAATTTATCTTCGACTTTGTACCCTTAAAGTTATTGGTGCAGAATTTAAGTTATAAATGTTCTATGATCTTCTTCTAAAATAAAAGTGCGTTCCCTGATCGAGTGTCATTACGTCTGGATCTTTTGTGGATAGCCCTAAATCTCTCCCTGACTATTCGGTGTTTTATTTTTTAGCAACACGTCTTTCTACGTGTTTAGATTACATGCCTTTGTACTACAGGCGGGTCCAAATAAAACCGTCTCCAAGAAATAAAACTGTATTAAATAGTATCAATGCACAATTAAACATTTTGTTCTTCCCGAATTGTAAATAAAACCCTATCGTGTGTGTTGTGATTAATTAAACAACTTAATTAGGGAAAACGTGGAATTTACTGACAGTGGCTCTTCGAGAACATTAGCGAAGGATTCCTCAACTCATATCTCTTCATTTTAACAAATGAAGCATGGTTTCATTTATTAGGATACGTAAATTCTCAGACAACGCGGCACTGGGCCGTACAAAACCCACACGAGCACAGTCAGAAACCCCTCCGCGATTTAAAAATTGACCTTTGGTGTGCGGTTTCTGGTAACCGGATCATCGGGGCAATATTATTTGAGGAGACTGTTAATAAAGTCGTCTATTTCCAGCTGTACGAGGAATTTGCAGCCCAGTTGATTCCGGAAGAACTTTCTTATGCCTACTTCCAACCAGATGGAGCGACTTGCCATACTTCTGATCGGTCTCTGGTTCGTATCCACAGAGATTTTACGGAATAAATAACAATCAGAAAGGATTTGTGGCCACAGGATTTATTTCCGTGCGGCTTTTACCTCTGGGACAGTGATCTATGCAGTTATGATTTTAAAAATTTGTCCCAAATAAATAAAATATGTCTCCAATAGAAACATAAGTTTTGCATGATGATATAAAGAGTTGTTTAATATCTGTCAAGGGTATAGCGGCATTAGATGAGGAACATTTTAAATAAAGATAAAACGTTGTCATTATATTCCAGGACATCCTCGACATATGTTCAACAAATGTTGATATCACCATATTAAAATATTAAAATCTATGTTTCTTTTGGAGGAATATTTTATTTATTTGCACCCAAAATATTTTGCTATAAAAAACTGTAAAAAAAATGGTCTTTTCTCGCGTCCACTTCTAAACCACCTTAAGGTAAATTAAAACAAACAAATATGTGAACAAGTGAGAATGCCACCCTGGTGGGGACGCGATATAATTTTAAATCTTATTAAGCATGGTCGCTGATGATGGGAAGGAAGGTCAGGGTTCTATTGTTAACCGGGTGTACTAAGGTTTAATATATATATATATTGTTAACCGGGTGTACTAAGGTTTAATATATATATATATATATATATATATATATATATATATATATTTACACTCTTTTTCAATGCAAATTTGGTTATATTTACTCTACATTTTACCTTACTCATCGATATATCACCAGTAAAATTATATATTATGTATTTCTAAGTGTTTTGTAACCAAACAATCAAAGTGGCATTTATATTAAGATTTTAGTAGGAATAAAATGTGTAAGATACACATACTGTACTTCTCGCGATAAAAACGAACGTTTTACTATTATTATGATTATGATTTGTATTACTAATATTATTATTATTAGTGCGTTTTTGTAGGTAACTATATAATAAATGAAAAAAGGCGTGACTTGTCATAGGAATTCATGAAAGCAAATATAGTATCTTGCATATGATCTGGGCAGTGTAGATACAGTGATAAAAATGACCCCCCCCCCCAACCTAGCCATCCTACCCTCGGTGTTGGGATAATTTAGGTGGAACAATACATACATAAACCTAAATATATAAGAAATAACAATATTAGAATAAGTTTAAATAACAATGATTTAATGGACGTGCAAACTGCACATGATACATAAAACATCACAGGTACACAATATCAACTAGTACGGTCTATAGCCTTGACTGTGTCAAGCAAGACATTTGGTAGCTAGGCAAAGACTAAAGTTTAAAAGGCGTGAAGCGAACAATCCGTTAGCATAACCTGTTAGCAGGGTACATTGTACAGACGTACGTATCGTGGTATGGGGGCAGAATCAAGTTCTGTTTCCTACAGCGACAACGGTACTACAGCGACAACGGTACTACAGCGACAACGGTACTACAGCAAAAGAAAATCCACAGAGAAAGAGAAAGATGAAAATTAGTTGTTAAATAATCAACACAAAAAGCCGTGCCAGAGGGGCGGAGTCGGCCCACAGTTTGAACACCCCAACAGGAGTTCACCATAAACAAAATATGAAATATATTTATATTTCTCTTACCGCGGGCCGTGCCGGAGGGCATAGTCGGCCCACAGTTTGCACACCCCAACTGGACTTCACCATAAACAAAATATAAAATATATGTATATATATCTCTTACCGCGGGCCGTGCCGGAGGGGCAGAGGTGGTCCACAGGTTGAACACTCTAACTGGAGTCCAATATAAACAATACATGAAATATGTTTATATATATCTCTTACTGCGTGCCATGCCGGAGGGGCAGAGGTGGTCCACAGGTTGAAAACCCCAACTGGAGTCCAATATAAACAATATATGAAATATGTTTATATATCTCTTACCACGGGCCGTGCCGGAGGGGCAGAGTCGTCCCACAGGTTGAACACCCCAACTGGAGTCCAATATAAACAGACATACCTAACTAGGCATCATTCCAAGGCCCTCGAATTATCAGAACTATCGCTTCCACAGCAAACTACCACTGAAATAGGTAAATGGCCATACAGGTTATGACGTGGGATACACTCCCATTTTATGCCGATGGCCCGAGGACTCAGCAGGGAGCTTTTGCGTAAAACGCAAGATCATAATAGTTAAACTAAACTAATGGCAATAAATTTTACATAACAAATTAGGCCAATCCTCAGAATAAATATTCCCTAAAAACCTAAACATAAATATTCCTTAAACACCTAATCATAAGTATTTCTTAAGCACCTACACATAAATATTCCTTAAACACCTAAGCATAAATATTCCTTAAACAACTAATCATAAGTATTCTTTAAACACCTAAACATAAATATTCCCTAAACACCTAAACATAAATATTCCTTAAACACCTAATCATAAGTATTCCTTAAACACCTAAACATAAATATTCCTTAAACACCTAATCATAAGTATTCTTTAAACACCTAAACATAAATATTCCTTAAACCCCTAAACATAAATATTCCTTAAACACTTAATCATAAGTATTCCTTAAACACCTAAACATAAATATTCCCTAAACACCTAAACATAAATATTCCTTAAACACCTAATCATAAGTATTCCTTAAACACCTAATCATAAGTATTTCTTAAACACCTAATCATAAGTATTCCTTAAACACCTATTCATAAGTATTCCTTAAACACCTAAACATAAATATTCCTTAAACCCCTAATCATAAGTATTCTTTAAACACCTAAACATAAATATTCCCTAAACACCTAAACATAAGTATGCCTTAAACACCTAATCATAAGTATTCCTTAAACACCTAAACATAAATATTCCTTAAACATCTAATCATAATTATTCCTTAAACACCTAAACATAAATATTCCTTAAACACCTAATCATAAGTATTCTTTAAACACCTAAATATAAGTATCCCTTAAACACCTAAGCATAAATATTCCTTTAACACCTAATCATAAATATTCCTTAAACACCTAACATAAATATTCCTTAAACACCTAAACATAAATATTCCCTAAACACCTAAACATAAAGTATCCTTAAACACCTAATCATAAGTAATCCTTAAACACCTAATCATAAGTATTTATTAAACACCTAATCATAAGTATATCCTTAAACACCTAATCATAAGTATTCCTTAAACACCTAATCATAAGTATTCCTTAAACACCTAATCATAAGTATTCTTTAAACACCTATCATAAGTATTCCTTAAACACCTAAAAATAAGTAGTCCTTAAACATCTAAACATAAGTATGCCTTAAACACCTAATCATAAGTATTCCTTAAACACCTACTAACTATTATTTCTTAAAAACCCAACAACTATCTCTAGGCCTAGACAAGACGTAGGTTAGTTAGTCTCTATTCCTCCTTTCATCTATAGCCGTCCATGTTACTTCCTCCGATCGAGCTGACCCCTCACCGTGAACAGCACGGTCACCGCTGCGCAGATGTTTAGTTATTTGAATGGTGCGATGTCCGTCTCGTAGACTATCGGCGATAGCAATCATGTCGTTGCCAATCTATCCCTAGAGTTACATAGCTGTAGAAGTGAAGCATGCCGAGATGGAAGAAAGTGAATGGTGGGGGTGACAATCCATGATGTTCTGGAAGGTCAGTTCGGCCTAGTGGACTGGCTAAGAGTCGCCTTCAGTCTTTCCGGAAACTCTGGCCAGTCGAGTGCGATATTATTGAGTGTCGCGGTCCCGCCACTATTCTAATGGCGTCTCATCCGATGGGGCCGGGATCTTCCCATGAAGTCACCAGGATGTTGGTATGTAACACATATCGTTATGTATTACAGGACTAGTATGTAGATAATACGTGTGTTTATATACCCATGTTTGGTTGCTTCAATCTTCTTTATATCCCAATACCTCTGGACAGGCTTAGTCCGTTACATATATATAGTAACTTTTCTTCCTCTCAGATAAGGATCTTACTATTAAAATTTGACTCTACCAACATCTAAATAGATATGTGTTTATTATTCTCCTCAATAAAATTTTAAAATTAATATCACTAGTAAATCAAGTTTTTGAGCTCTTATATATTTTTGTATACTAAATTCAATTCGATCTTTTTTTTAAATGGACTGATTTCTAGTGATTTGAATATTTTTATTTCTGTTGTTTAAAGGAATAAAGAGTATTTAACCTCTTGAAGGTTAACACTTGACGTATTCTCAGGGCTGCAAGAAGCTTAAACCAAACTTTGTGGCAGGCGCAAAGCATGGAACCCCCTCTCTTTGTTCTAACAGAGGCAAAGCATGGAACCCCCTCTCTTTGTTCTGAGGCAAAGCACGAGGCTCCTTCTCTTTGTTCTAACGGAGGCAAAGCACGAGGCCCCCTTTCTTTGTTCTAACAGAGGCAAAGCATGGAACCCCCTTTCTTTGTTCTAACAGAGGCAAAGCATGGAACCCACTCTCTTTGTTCTAACGGAGGTAAAGCACGAGGCCCCCTCTCTTTGTTCTAACGGAGGCAAAGCACGAGGCCCCCTTTCTTTGTTCTAACAGAGCAAAGCATGGAACCCCCTCTCTTTGTTCTAACAGAGGCAAAGCATGGAACCCCTCTCTTTGTTCTAACAGAGGCAAAGCATGGAACCCCTCTCTTTGTTCTAACAGAGGCAAAGTACGAGGCCCCCCTCTCTTTGTTCTAGCAGAGGCAAAGCATGGAACCCACTCTCTTTGTTCTAACAGAAGCAAAGCATGAAACCCCCTCTCTTTGTTCTAACAGAGGCAAAGCATGGAACCCCTTCTCTTTGTTCTAACGGAGGCAAAGCATGGAACCCACTCTCTTTGTTCTAACAGAAGCAAAGCATGGAACCCCCTCTCTTTGTTATAACAGAGGCAAAGCATGGAACCCCTCTCTTTGTTCTAACGGAGGCAAAGCACGTATCCCTTCTCTTTATTCTACTTGACTTCGGGGGTGGCGGAACCTTATTTATCCAGGGGAGAGAAATTATTGAAAAATAAGTTTTTTTAAGATATTCGATACCTAAGTCAAAGCCTGGTGACCCTCGCTTATCAAATGTTTGAAAATTGATACGCCTAAAAGATATTTGGAGTTGCCTTGTCGCAATTTTTTTTTAACTAGATTTTTCTAAAAGATATTTTAAGTAATCTTCCTCTAGATTTTTTATTTTTTGGGTCCTATTTATAAATTTATGAAAACTTAATGCTCTCAGAAGATATTTGGAATTTGATAGAAGGTAATATTACAGTTTAATATTAAAGAATATCAGAAGGGATTGAAATAAATATTGAGAGGGGCGAGTTTGTTCTATTCGGGAGGAGAGAAGAATTGATTATTTCCAGGGGAAGAAATTCCTTCCTCCCCCTCCTATTAGACCACACATACCTGACTTAGATAAATATATTTTTTATAAATTTTTTGGTCACTTTTACAATAAAAGGTAATGTATGCAAATTAATAAGTTACTGAAGATTTCAGTTTCTACACATCACTCTGGGGTCAAACCAGAGTTCTTTAATGCGGTGTAGACCAAATTCAGTTCTTGTAGGAAGATTTAGGGGGAGGGGATAAGAGGGCCCACCCCAACGGTGGATATTTAAACCCATACAGGGGCCCGGACTTAAGATCCAGATTAACAGGTTAAAAACAATTATAGTAGATGAAAGAAAATAAATATAAGCTAAGACATTATTGATTAACAAAAAAATACCTATCATTACATTTTATCACTGCATCTTAATACCTGTTCAGGTAATACGCATACATTATAATTACACTAATGAGGTAGGGATGATGAAGGAAGCATATTAAAGGTAATCTAACAGCATATGCTTGGGAGGAGAGTGTGAAACCATTTAGGACAAACCACCCTGAGTAGACCTGACCGGAATTCAAACCTCAATCTCACTGTCATCAACAGTCCAGTCTAACACGAGACTGACACCCTATACCATCTGGTAACGGAAGTGGGTAGTATTTCTATTAGTTGTATGAGTTAGAGTTGAAGTTAACTGGATTCTCATTTTAATTAATTTTTTATGACTAACTTTTGGTTTTATTCTAAATAAAGTTTATAAGATAAATCTGGTAATCTCTAATGGGACGTGCACTCTATTATTTTACTGATAGCATATTTCATCCTCAAATAATTGCATTTTAAATGAGCATGATAATTAGAGCGGCGAATATAATCCATTTTAAACTAATGAAATAAAAGTTTGGCCTGAACAAGTTGAGTTTTTCCCTGATAGAGTGTTTTTTTCAATTCTCTCACCAACCAAACGCCTGTTCATTTACGTAAAATACCACAACCTACTCTTCCTGTAAAATAAATAATCTTTCTAAAGTTTTTTTTACCAGCGCTTCTTAATACCTGTTCAGGCTATATACTAATAACGATGAGCTTAGAGATGAGGAAAGTTGAATTTAGAGAAAGTGTATCCGTATTTTCGTGGAGAGAGAGTGGGGAAAACCATTTAGTAAAATCCCACATCAGTACACCCGAATGGGATTCTAACCCCGAGCTCCTTACCATTGGCACGCTAGTCTAACAGGAGATGAGCGTATTAAACCACCGAAGCAGGGGGAGGTTAAATAAACATCCTAAAGAATTATTTTAAACTATTCAAATTATAATCAGTGGTTCAAATCCCGACTGGGTGGAAACGACTGACGGTGACTGTTGGTTCCGAAATATTCCAAATACGCTTGTAGATGATAATAACAGTTTATTAAAATGTAACGTGGTCTTTCTAAACCAGTGGTTTCCAAGCTTAGCTGATGCCCCATTTTGTAAATAATAAAATCCCCACGCTTCCCAGCTCTACTTTTTGGGATATTTATAAAAAAAGTTATTTTTTCTAGTCACATTGATTCTCGTATAAAATAAATAAGTAACACAGGCAGGATAGTGGTAGAAAGAAATGTCTAAAGATTATCAGGTGACCTGGTGGTCTAGGGGTAAGGTGTCAGACTTCTGTGCTGGTGGCTGGGGTTAGCTCCTCGTCCCGGCAAAGATTTAACTGATTACCAAACCCTTCCTTCACCTCTGACATGACATCTTGTGAATGTGAGGAATGCCAGGCCTCCACCGTGGTTCGGATTCCACGTTAAACTGTAGGTCCTTCATTTCATCTCACTATCACCCTACCATTACACATTAGCGTAAGTGCGTATAGCCAAGCGGGTAGTAAGACGCGGTGCTAATAATAATAATAATCTAAAGATTATCGTGATGGTTGGCACTTTCCTTCATCAGTTCTTAATATTGGGTTTGATGTTTGACAGAGGACACCGCAAATCGCTTTACACTTCAAGTCGACAACGCTGTTTAGTTTTTATTAGAGTTAAGAGTTGAATATTCGGTGATGTTGGTGTACCTGGCCGCAATGTTAGCTTAGGAAAGCATATTTCAAAATGTGCTTGGGCTCCGACACCTAAATCAGGCTCTGCAAGGAATTTTTTATAATATTCCTTATTTGCTTTTCACACTATAAAATAACATCAGTAATTAAGATTGACAACCTTTTTCAAATATGAATAAAACACATTTCTCATAGGTACAGCCAAAGAAAGTGAAAATTTCCGTTTGTTAATATTTTTCTATTTGTAAAAGTTAACTGTCCTTATTTCTTGTTCATTAAATTAGTGTAAAAAATGATATGAGGGCTACAGAATGTATTTTATCTAGTACAAGGGCTCCTTTGGTCTAAAAAGTTTTGAATCTCTGGTTTAGGGGGAGGGTAGAGAGATGATTTGGGGGAAGAATCCGAGGCTTTCGAGCTTGAAAATAAACGGGTACATGCACACTTTTGGGCTGTAACAGAATTTATTACGACTTGTTGGCAGTGTTACCAATACCGCAATAAATAATTATCTTTATTACTTTGGAAGTGATTTAAATAAACACATATCTTAACTTTTTTATATGATTTTTAAAGTTATTTCCGAACTGATTCACGTCCTCTCCCCCCACCCCCCATCATGAAAGTTCTTCACGCACCCACGTTGGGATCGAATATTCTAAAAACTTATATTATATCAGCACATTTCTAAGAAAACAATCTTAGCCTTGGTCTATTTTATTATTATGATTATTTCTAGTACGTTTAACACTACTGTTATTAACTAGAAACCCGCTTCGGTGGTTGAATGGTCTAAGGCGTCCCATTTGCAATTGACTCAACTTCTGATCACTTGAACATCGTGGTTCAAATCCTGGTAGGGTATACCGAGGCTAGCTTTTACTTTATGCGGGTACATTTTCTCCAAGATACAGACTTCCTCATACCTAGCCTATTAGATTAATTAATGTATACATATAGTTACTTTTTGTACTAAAGCGAACTGAAATGAATAAATTCGACGGTATACCGCAAAGACTAAGCGCTACTTAAAACACATAATTTTTGTGAAATAAAAAAATTATAGTCTATTGTTATAAAAACATAATGGGAAATAAAATAACATCTCATTTCACCAAATATCATACATGAAATTATAATATACACTTTTATAGAAATATGTATTATTTGTTCTGTGTATATTAAACTTACCATTTCTAAGAGCTCTACTAGAAAAAATAATTTGTCTATTAAAAGTAAAATATTATTTTAATTAAGAGTTGTTTATTTTAAAGTCCTAAAAACTTTCTTCAGTGATAAGTTATTTCTCATCTTAAAGAGTTGCCTGGAAATCCAAAACTGTAAAATTCAATTTCTGTTAAGTAACCCTCAAATTCAATTTAATGGGAAAATTTAGACGCACAATTTTGTTTGTAATGTTAAACAGTGATTATATTTGAATGGGGGTCAAAACTGTTAGAGGAGATTTTGAGGAAATAACATTTTTTTTCTTTTTTTCCCAGTAGCAAACTACCTTTAATTTTATGTATCGATGGATGATTCCAAAAATCCTTCTTGGAAAACTTATACAACACCTAGGTACAAAGTTTTAGCCTAATATCTAAATAGGTTTCGGCTTTGCCCAGTAACAAACATACAGACAGGCAGATGGCTTTACAAAGACCACTTTTTGAGTTCAAGATGTTCATAAAAAATCCACAGCTATCAAAATAACGAATTTGACTATCTTTTTTTGTTTTCACATTACTTTCTCTCTCCAAGGGATTGTGAGAAATTTAAAGGTAAGAAGTGTTGAAAATACTATAAACTTCTATTACATATTTATAATAATGTTCATGTTTATTTAATAATAATTGATATTAAGGTTATATCTTTTTGTTTATTATTTTATTCACTCATCATTTTATATACGTTTTAGTTTTTCTTCTTTGACGAAAAGATGTTTCGGTGATTTTTCACCATCTTCAAGTCTGAGGAAAACAAATTTTATTTCAAATTATTGTATGAACATGTGTAATAAAATTATGAATTTAAAAAATTAAACATTAGAAATGGAGTATAAAAATAAGTAGTAAAATTAGGAATTTAAAATATTAAACATTTATAATGTTTAATTTTTTAATTCCTCAGACTTGAAGATGGTGTAAAATCAGTGAAACATGTCGTCATCATAGAAGACAAACTAAAATATATATAAAATAAGGATTAGGGAATAAAAATAATAAACAAGAAGATAAAACCTTACTATCAATTCTATTAAATAATAAATACAGTTTAGAAAAACAATTTTCGTCAAAACTTTATGTCGGTGTCTGATGAATCTTAGTAATGGTTTGTCTAATTCAATCCGCGTCTGTTTACAAAAGTAGTTTAGAGACGGAACGCAAATACCGAACGCAGTTTCACCGGGTGTACCTTTACACAAACGGCTTTCCTTCTCGTAGATACATCATTAACGTACCGATCCTCCTCCCTTTGGTCGTTATAAAAGCTACGAGACGACAGGCAGCCATTAAAATGCAAGTTTAATTTCTGTGCTTGGATCATTTCGGATAACGGAGGTAAAAGATAATTAGCGGTGGCTTCGTCTCATGTTACACAAAACAACAAGAAATTATATTTAGAAATAAGTAATTATTTTGATATCGAAGTGTTATTATTATTATATTATTATTATCAACCCGCCCGGTGGCGTAGTTGGCTAACGCACTTATCATGTTGAACTCGACTGCTGAGGATGGGGAGATCGAGGTTCGAATATCGGTCGGGTGAACTGGGGGTGGTTTTTCCTAAATGGTTTTCCACTCTCACTCCACGCAAATGCGGGTTCACTTCCTCTAATTCAACCTTCCCAATTCCTCATCCATTAGTGTAATTAGTACTAAAAGCGTATAATCCGAACGGGTAGTAAGACGCGGTGCTAAATATTATTATTATGATTATTATTATTATTAGCACCACGTCTTACTACCCGTTGGGTTGTACGTACTTACGATAATATGTAATGGTTGGATGATTGTGAGATGAAATGGAGGACCTACAGTTTAACGTGAGATCCGAACCACAGTGGAGGCCTGGAATTCCACACATTCACAAGTTGTTATTAATACACGTTTTGTCAGAGGTGAAGGAAGGGTCTGGTAATCAGATAAATCTGTGCCGGGACCGGGGATTGAGCCCTGGACCCCCAACACAGAAGTCTGACACCTTACCCCTAGAACACCAGGTCACCCTGATATCAAATTGGACTTTTAAATATATTCATATATTAACCCATTTTTCTAACATTAATTGTCATTGCAAATAATATAGTAAAAGTTTACTTTATTAAACTCTCTATTCTTTTTTGTGCTCTATGTCTGGGCTGTACGCCCTAAATTAGGGAGGAGGAAGGTAGAAATTAGTTTTTATAGCACCACATCTTACTACCCGTTCGGGCCATACGCTTATATTCTAATTACGCTGATGGTTTTAAGGCTCATTAAAGTTATATTTAGAGGAAATTTACCCGAATTTGCGTTGAGGGAGACTGGAAATCTATTTTGGAAAAACACACTGTCAGTACACCCAGCCGAGATTCGAACCTAAATGTCCATGTCATTGGCAGTTTGTTTACCGCAAGAGTATCGCATTAGATCACGCGGCCACCGAAGTAGGTTATAATTTAGTTTAAATAGACCAACATTCTTCTGTGCAGAAATTGAGAAACCAATTTTGAAAAAAAAAAAAAAAAATTGTCCTCAGTATAACCGACCGGGATTCGAAATCCAATCTCCCTTTCACCAGAAATATTACTACCAGTCTGGTCTATCCAAATATTTAAGCTAGGTGATTAATAATTAGAAAGTTAGATTTATAAGAATTGTTGAAAGAGTAGAAAACCATTTATAAATAAAGACACCCTCAGTTGATCCGACACGTATTCGAACCACGACATCCCTGTAATCGGATGTCCAGTATATTGATTGAATGGCGCTTTGGACCAGCCCAGGGCAATTAGGGGCCACGAGCCGCAGACAGCCCGTTACGTATTTTTATGCGGCCCACAAGCTATCATTTACGAATAAATCTTTAATTGATAAAAATAACAGTATAGATAAATATAATTTTATGGAAGAATATACCATTTCTATTCAACGAAAAATTAACATATTATAGATGGTTTTAAGATTATTAACCATTACATTTACCGTTGACATTAAAGAAACGATTAAATACATATTAAGTAATTTCATTAACTTCAAGCTATTTTTTTTATTAGATAATCACTTTGTTATTTTTATATATTTTCTTCCTTTCTATGTTGTCTATAATTTTCTTCGCTCTCAAATTAACAAACTGCTTCACCAGAAAAATAACATTCTATTTGGCGGCCATTCTTATAGGCCTATTTAATCGGTGCTAAGCGTAGTAATAAAATAACAAAAAATACACTCAGGTTAAGTTTAATTTTATATCCGTGCGCTGATATAATATATATGTGTTTAGAAATACCACGTTATATTATCTGAAAAATGCTTTAAGCTCCAACGAACGTATTTAGAATATCTCGGAATTAGTCATCACCCGCCATCTTTATCACCTCATGATGGCCACGTTTCCCCCTATTCGGGATTTGAAGAGTATTATCCTGCAGGCACCTGTCTGAAGCATCCCCTTACAAGTGCTCTCGACAACAGACGAGTCTCACACATCAATTCGATAACAAAAGAATGTTAACGCGTTATCGTTTCGTTTTATTTCATCGGAATCTTTGTTTGCTCTGCCTGGACACACAGAATAAACGTCAAGCTCACCTAGTTTAGTCCACTAGTGATGAGGAGACTTAGGTTAGATACCTGGCCAGTAATACTTAAGGTGGTTTCATTTACTAAGGTCCGACACTTTAGCGAAGTCTGTAGTACGTCTGTCTTCTAAGCAAAGGGTGCCGGTTTCGAATCCTGACATGGCTGAAAAAATTATCTTTAGTGAAATGTAGGTTTGCCCTTTTACAGTGATGAGTTAATGACCGTGGGGCCAGGTGTTGTGTCTGTTTTAAATTTAAGTCAGTTTATAAGTCACTGTGCTGATATAATCAGTCGGTTCAGAAAGTGCACGTTAAATATGCTAGATAAATGAAAAAATTACATATATTTACTAAATTGTTTTCCATTCTGCCTCCACGCAAATGTTGATACAACCTGATTTCGGTAAGAAGTCCTTTCCTAAATGTCTTATTTAGTACCAGAATCCTATTCTATATTAGTATTTTATTAAAAAAAAAGGCCTTACACAATTGGTTTAATACCAAAATCAAGCTATGCATTTCCTATAAGTTCAACTTTAATTTAACACCACGTCATACTACCCGTTCAGGTTATATGATGTACTAATAAATCTATCGTGTTAGGAATGGGGAAGGTCAAATTTAGTTAAATGTACCGCATTTGCATTGAAAGGTAGATGGGAAAATCAATATTTAAAATATTTAATAGACCAACCGGATTCAAGCACAGACTACCCTGGCTTTGGCAGTCCGGTCTATTGAGAGAGCGATGCCCTAAACCATATGGCCACCAAAACGGTTAAAGTTCTTCTACTTTCCTCATCTCTAATTAATGAGTACCGTATAGCTAATTGAGGATAATTGAATAAATGCAAAAATTACACTTGGATACGGAAATCGTATCCAGGACCTTTGGCTTGGTGCACTAATGTTCTACCACTGAGCTATTTAGGGATCGTTCCGGGCTCAGGGTAATTCTTAATTCATAGTTTAAGGCAGAGTCTGTGAGGTACGTGTGTATATCTAGGATAGTTAGTTACCTGCGTAGCTCAGAGGTAGATCATTGGCGTGCTAATACAAAGTTTCCGGGTTCAATTCCCGTGTCCATGTGTCATTTTTCAATGTATTCTGTTATAAATTACTTACCACTCATTAAATAATAATTTACGATCAATCATCTCCCAAGGTTTGTCTTTCATATATAATTAATTTTATAGAGTTTCTTTCCATCTTAATTGGAGATAGCTTGGATGGGTAGTAAGACTCGGAGCAAACATACAAATAAACATTTCATACAGACACACAACTTTTTGTTGGATAGTAATACTCGGAGCAAACATACAAATAAACATTTCATACAGAACACAACTTTTTGTTGGATAGTAAGTCTCGAGCAAACATACAAATAAACATTTCATACAGACACCACAAACTTTTTGTTGGATAGTAAGACTTGGAACAAAAATACAAATAAACGTTTCATACAGACACACAACCTTTTGACTCCATTTAATGGACCAATATTAATTGTATTCCCCTGGAAACGTCATTTAAATATCCTAGGGCAACCCTCTAGGGATAAACGAATACATTAATTAATACATCAATAATTGATGCTATGAACATGGCATGGCCATTAATTTAAAAGGTACATTATTGTATTGTTTCATGGACGATTTCAAAGCATTTGTCTACTGAAAAGAAAAAAGAGTTTTTCATAGCGTTCATTTGTATAAAACGGAGAGATAATGAAAAATAGTCCTAGTCGACTGTTTTGGTATTTGATTGTCATTGTCATCGTCGATGTAGAACAGATCAATTTCAATATTGAAGGAACTACATTTAATTATGTCCACATGTACACCCAATTGTCCAAAATGTCCAGATTTTTTAAAAATATTCTTTTAATTATGCCTAATAAATACATTACATTTAATATATACGATATTAATAATATTTCACGTCTTGACTACATCATTCGTAGTCCAGTAGTGTCAATATTAACCAGTACTAATGTACCATTGTCCAGGGGACGCCCGAATGTACTAATAGTACATCCTTTCCTGGAGGCTCTTTCTGTGCCCCGATGAGATGAGGTGATGGTGATATAGAGTATGATGGTGATAGTGAGTATGAGATAGTGAGTATGAGGGTGTGAAACCAGTGGAATACTTAAACCTAACTTAAGCCTTACTAAAAAACACCTCAGTGACCGTTGGGGTAACTCCCCTTTCGGGAATAATACCCAAGATACCAGCCGGGAGTCGAACATGGGCCCCCATGTTAGTAGCTAGGTGCACTGACCACCACACCACGGCCCAGTTAATATTAATGATGTCGTTAGAGTTAATTGTCGAAATCCATCTTGTATTCAAACATAAATTCTCCGTCACAGGCAAAAAAACAACTGGACTAACCTTACAGTTAGACCCGCAAATGTGGGTGTAATTTTTTTCAACTCTGGTCACTATCTCAGAAATTAATTAATGGGGTCTTGTGAAAACAATTATTAATTAAAAATATGTAGTGGGAATAATTAAGACAATTTTGATAAGTATATACATATTAAAAAAATTGTAGAACCCTCCAGTTTATTGATAATTTTCAACAGATTCCAAGTATTTCTTTATTAATGGGCACTATTAAAGGAATAACATTATTTTATTTATTTTTATAATTGACATAATATATTTACAAAGATGATTAAACTAAGATCCTTAAATTATTATAAAAACATTTCTAATATTCAAATATAGGGGTATAAAATATATATTCTCGCGCATTATGTTTAATATCCTCATTATTTAATAAAAAGGTTTATATCAAATATATACGATCAAATTTTCGAAACAAGTTTTTTAAAAATATAGCAATTAGACTTCAAGCTGGATTTTTAAACTGAGTAGCTTTTCAAATAATATTAATTGTATTTCAACGAGTCTATCTTCGGCGGTTGAATTTTCAATAACAAAAAAATCTAAAAGTTTTTTTTACCAATGATTATTATTGATATAATAACTTTATCAAAGTTCAGGGCTCGTTCCCAAATATGTCACTTTTTTGTCTATATTATATTACTAACCTAGGCTGAAGGTGCTCCAAGAAATCATCCAGACCACGGACAGAAGGATCATGGCGAAGGAAACTTGTCTAGAAGTCGTCCACATTATTCCAAATAAAACACTCGTCGACACTTCACAAAATGAAACACTTCCTGTTATTTCACAACGATCCACTTTATTTAATCCGTAGGATAAAACCAAATCTCACCAAGTCCAAACATCCGTCATGGAAAAATTTCATTTAAATGGTGAATACCTCATTATTTTATTTTATTCTTCCAAAAAAATAAAAGCTATCAACATTTTATAAACATAAGTAGTAAAGATTATAATACAAAATAATGTGGTTTTAATAATTGTAAATATTTTCTAAGCTATATAAAAGTTTTAAAAAAATCCATTACACATTTATAAAAAAGTATTGCTGAGAAAACTAATTGCAATTTTCTTCTCCATTATAAATTAAGGTCATGATTACTAATTAATGTTTCCAATTTAAAGAAAATCCTTTTTGACACTTATATATTTTTTGTCTGCCAAATATTTATTAATAATCTAATATTCGTCCAGTTAAATAATTTTTTCATTGTTCTTATTTCAATTAACGCAACATTTTACAAAATAAAATATATTAATTACTTGTGGTTGTAAGACTTCTTAATTCCAATTATTTTTTTAATCAAAATATTTATATTATTAACTATTCTGTTCTTACATTAATTGTCGTCTCAAAAATGAAATTTTACTAAAAGTCCAATATTTTGTCGATTAAAATCTTAAAGGGGATTTTAACATATATCAATTAAATTAAAATATTTTGTTTTCACATGAATCTAGAGATTGTGTTTTTTTGTCATATTTTAAACAAAGTATCTTTTTGGCACTAGAGAAAAATAATTAATATTGGATATGTCATTGTAGGTAATTATTACCTAGTAGAGATTAAAATAAATGTGCGTAAAAATTAATTTAGGTGCAATGAATATACTTTTATATAATTCTCTAACGAACTGTCAAAATATGTACACTACTGTTACACGAAATACTACCGAGATATCAAAATCCATGGTTCATAAAATCAATTTGTGATACGCGTGCCTGTGCGATAAAGGTAGGGCTGAAAAAACGACGCACCGGGACGCTCCAATGTGTAGGCACGCTGACTGCCGCTCGACGACTGGCTGACGAATCCTAGTTCACACCGTCCCCGCTACGCGCCGCCACGCTAGCAGGCATCCCCAGGCGCAAGGGCGTAATTCAGGTGGCCACCTACTTCCATTGTTAGACGTCCGTACACTAGACTTTACTATTTGAATAAAAGAAAAATGGGGGTAAGGGGAGTTTGGAGAATTTCTCTCCCCACAGGAAAAAGGGGGTAAGGGGAGAAAAACTTAAATGAGGATATTAATTTGTCTTTAAAGGACTTGATTATAAATAGGTTTTATTTCACCGATTACTTTGAAAAGGGACGTTTAGCATATTGTAAGGCTGTACTCGTGCATTTTCTAAGCGAATAATGTCAACATTTAAAACTAAACTGACCTAACACAATGAATATCAACAAACATGTTGTAATTGCAATTATGACATTGTTTGTATTGAAGGGATCACAGTTAAATTAATTAATTAAACATTCAGTTGAGAAATTAAGTTTGGACTTAGGAATCAAACCTTAGACCTTTGGTTTAGGGCACCAATGCTCTACCACTGAGCTATCCAAGATTCTTACCCTGTTTATGGTCATTCTTCACTAATAGTTTAAAGTCTGATGGAAGGGGATGCTAGAAATAGACAGTGTTTTTACAGTTTTTATGGCAAAACTTTTTTTTTAAAAAACAAACAAAAAACTGCTCCAGTACAAACATAGAGTATAATTCTCTTCACATGGTGACCTCTAAATTTCCTAAATATCGGTCCAGGGTGTTCTTGTATTTAATTAAAACTTTTTTTACTTCGTTTAAAAAGTTTGTTAGAATGCCGCTATTCTCGTGACAAATATTCAGGAACTGTTGATATCAACATGTGAAGGAAATTAAACTCAATGTTTGTATGGAAGCAATATTTTATTTATTTTGGCAAAAAAAAAAAAAGTGTTGCCATAAAAACTGAAAAAATACCGGCCTTTTCTCGCGTCCCCTTAAGACCTCAGAGTCGCAGATAGCTGTAGTATCTGATAGCTCGCGATACTGTTGGTCACTCATAATATGTATCTGACGATTACACACGTCCATCACAGATTCATCTTTAATAAGACTATGGTTGAAGAATGACCATGAAAATAGGACAATTCCTGTATAGCTCAGTGGAAAGAGCATTGGTGCCTTAAACTAAAAGCTCAGGGTTCAATTTTCATGCAATTTTTTAACTAACCTATCTCTGCATATTTAATACCAAACGTTAAAACCTGGTTTCAAGAATGTCATCTCTTTGACTCTTGGGTCGTGGCTATATTCCTGATTGAAGAAATGAAGGGGTTCTCATGCAATACTTTCAATATATATATATATTTTATATTTAATTTTTGGAATGCTTCTTACTACCCATTCGGATTATACGTATATGTATTTACTACGCTAATATGTTAGGTATTAGTAAGATTGAATTTAGAGGACGTGTACCCATATTTGCGTGGAGAGAGTGTGTAAAACCATCAAAGGAAAACCATCCTTGTTACTTTCGACTAGCATTTAAACCTCCAAAATTCCAGTCACCGTCAATAGTGAGAGTAACGCCTTAAACCATTTGACCAATGAATTGGGTCAAAATTTACTCAACCACTATCAAGTCACAGTAATCACGATATTATTTGTATTATTAGGCGTTCTCTCTTTCGACAGGTGCATTCCTTTTATAAGTTAATTTAGACCTCCAATGCGCCCTGTCCTGTCCTTTGCTTCCTCCTTCAGCTCCCAGAATTTTTTTCTTTCCTTCAAGTCATCCAATGTTTGAATCCATCTTCCTAAGCTCCTCTTTCCCTCAACCTTTCCTTCTATGACGTCATGCAGAAGACAGTTCCTCCTAAGGATGTGTTCGATCCAGTTTGCTTTGTATCGAAGAATCACATCCTTAAATGGTTCTCTTCTCACCCACAACATCACAAAGCTCTTTTATCCATGGAGATGGCCATCAGAAGATGGCCTAATAACATTCACAAATAACTGGCTTTCTGAACAATAACATCCCGCAGCGGCCTGACCACGCCACGCCACTTCAATTAGATCCCTCCACTCCATTCGAACTTGTGAAGTGTCTGTGTAAGAGAAGAAGTTCAATATCGCGAGGACTCAATAAATCATGTCCTAGAAACTGCAATGGAAATCGTGTTCAATTACCGATAATGATGGTCCATGGTTCCGTTGTCCTTCATTCCGTCAGGAAGTTTGTGCAAGAACCAGTCACTTCCAGTCTGGCAGTATGGTCGTGCTGTATGTGTAGATTCTCACTAAAAAAATATGAAATGACAAGCCATAGACCATGTCCTCCATATTCTACCCCATCTACGATCCCTTCAGGATATATTTAAAGTTATAGCTTAATCACCGAACAAACATTATAACCCGCCTCGGTGGCGTAGTTGGTTAACGCACGACTCATGTTGAGCTCGACTGCTGAGGACGGGGAGATCGAGGTTCGAATCTCGGTCGGGTGAACTGGGGGTGGTTTTTCCTAAATGGTTTTCCACTCCCCCTCCACGCAAATGCGGGTTATTTTCCTCTAATTCAACCTTCCCAATTCCTAATCCATTAGCGTAATTAGTACTTAAAGCGTATAACCCAAACGGGTAGTAAGACGTGGTGCTAAATAATAATAATAAAAATATAATAATAATAATAATAATAACAACAACAAACATTATAGATAACCGGTGTCATGGTGTATGGTCAGTGCACCTGGCTACTAATGTGGTGTCCCCGGTTCGATTTCAGGCTGCTATCTTCGGTATTTTTTTACCACGACGGTCGTTTTCACAAGCTACATTTTCATTGTTTTTTTGCTCTATACACAAGATAGTTATATCTTAAAATCAACCATAATCAAATACATATCGTAATACTTATTGAAAATATAATTACCTTAATTATTTTTGGCCCTGCATTTTATCTGTTCAGGTCATACGCCTGTGTACTAATTACACTGGTGTGTTAATGATTAGGAAGGCTTAATTTAGAAGAAGTGTATCCTTATTTGCGTGGAGGGAGAAAGAGAGAGTGTGTGAAGAACCGTCTAGTAAAACCACCTCCAGTACCCCCAACTCGGATCTGAACCCCAATATCCCCATCATAGGTGGTTCAGACTATTGCGAGTGTGACGCCTTAGATCATGTGGCCACCTAGATCAGATAGAAAGTATCAATCGCTGTCAGGCCATACACGGCTTAGAATGCAATGGTCTGTGTCTTTTTCTGAAACTAGCTGTATATTTAGTCTAGGCTTATACACGCTTTCACGATTCACCTACAACGATACCTTGCCATGTCAATTAGAAAAGGTGGAAAGAAAATTGCGAAACTTTTTTATTTAAATTAAAGGATGAAAGATCGCTGCTGGTTCTCAAATATCTTCACATTTTCTGTTGTGAGCCTATTAAAGATAACTGTATTTGTTAGAGGAAGGCTAAATCTAGAGATATTTTTCATCAAGCCTCTCTTAGCTCCGCAAATATGTTTAAAAGTAGATCAATTAATAAAACTCAAAATATTGTTAAGGAGAAATTGGAAGTTTCCGAGTTTATTTTGGTGCAAACCATATTTTGAAATAATGCTGAACATCTGTTTGGCTTTCTCTCGCTTACAAGGGTGGCGCCATAAAGTGACGACGTAGTTTTCTTACACAATCGACCGGAAACTTTCATGAAATCGACCCGTGTCCAACCATTGGCCTACAGCACTTGTAAAGATATGTGTTAGATGAATGTTTAACCATCATCCTATCATGTGCATGTAGACAAAGTGACTCCTGTACACTGTGACGTAATGGAGAAGTAATAATCGTCACGCTATCTTAATGGACTCAATTAACCTATATTGTTTCCACAGTGATATTTTAGCCTTCACTTCAGACGAACTATCTTTTGAGTAATACCCCATTAAAACACACCTTGTATGAAGATAAAAAAAGTGTGAATGGAATACTTTTTAATTAATTAGCCTATTTCAGAAACATTAAAATTTGGATGGAAAGTATTGAACGTAATTTTGTCATAAAAAAACTATTTAATCTCAGAATAGTCAAATATGAGAGGTGGCAAATAAACGAGGGGTGAACAAAAATAGGGCAAATTTATTTTCTTTTAGGGAAATAGTAATTTTATATTATTTGAACACATTGCAAAAGAAATGTATTAATTCTAAAATAATATAGTTAATTTTAATTTAATTTTTCAGTTGGATTTATTAATTTATGTTTATCACCGCGTATCACTACCCGTACACATAGAACATGAGTCAGCACAAAAATTAGTCAAAATTTTATGTTTACTTTTTTTTGGTATATTTTGTTTTAAATTTCATAATCATTCGAAATGATCAAACTTTATAAATCTTGATTATTACTCGATTCAAAGTCTTCTTGGGTGTGTGTAGTAATAACAATTAAATAATATATATAAAATATCATTGTTGGGGCTGGGCTTGTCTCAGATAGGCTCAGTTTTATATATCACGTAGTATATTTCCTCTTTTGTTTTGATCTAGTTTGATATTTATGATAACAGGAGATAGCACGATTTTTGCCTTGGATCTGACAGGTTAATCGTATAAACTGCATCCGCCAACTTGGACTATTCAAGTTTCAGATTTATATAATAAGGAAGCGTCCATATACAATTTCAACCCTCTAGTAGTGTCCACCATTTTTAATTTTCAAATTTAAAATATTTTCTCACAAATATGATATACTCTATGGTGTCCATACCAAATTTCAGTTATCTAGAACTCAACTAGTAAGATTTGTCCGCAATATTAGATCCACAATTTGGATTTTCAGGTTTTGAATTTTTCGTACAAACATGGCAGGCCCCAAAGCGTCCAGTCTTCCATACAAAATTTCAGATATCTCATACACAACTCTTAAGGCGGGGTGCTAGTGAACGCGAGTTTAGTGCATTAATTTTGCAGTTTTTATAGCACAAACATTTTTTGGCCAAAATAAATCAAATATTTCTTCTATAGAAACATAGAGTTTAGTTTTCTGCACATGCTAATCTCAACAGTTGTTGAATATTTGTCATGAGCATGGCAGAATTTGGTGACAAACTTTTCTCTTTATTTAAAAAGTTTGTCACCAAATGCTGCCATGCTCATGACAGATATTCAACCACTGTTGAGATTAGCATGTGCAGAAAACAAAACTCTGTTTCTATAGAAGAAATATTTGATTTATTTTGGCCAAAAGATGTTTGTGTTATAAAAACTGCATAAATACTGCCTTAAACTCGCGCTCACTAGCACCCCGCCTTAAGATGCGTTAACAATATTGGATACTCCAGCTTGTAATCTTCTTACAAAGATAGCATACCCTATAGTGTCCTTAACAAATTCCAGATATCTATGACTCAGTTTGTATAATGTGTCAACCATCTTGGATTTTTCTGACAAAGATGGCCTCTTTCAAAGCGTCCATGACACATTTCAGCTCTAGAGTATTGGGAAGAGAAAGTATTTTTGAAGATAACAAAGGTAATGTGTTTTATATTAGCGATAATCTCCATCCTATCATCATTTATTTAACAAATCAAAAACAAAATCAATCTTATTTCGAGGGGAAGATGCTCACATTATCTTTGACCGCTTGGCCACGGTTGAAAACATCCTTTGTTTACCTCTTTCTCGTGTGGTTGGTTTTTTTATTTAGAGTTTGTTTTCTACCTTTTTGTTTTGTTGGTGTAAGGTTGGTGCACCTGGCACCACCACACCAATGATCCGGTCAACCTGCTTGTGAGAGTTCCCCTTTGGCCGCTGCCTAGACGGTTAATTTAATAGTATGGGGGGGTGGGGGTATAGACCCCCAAGGGTGCAGGGGGGGATGGAAGGATGAGAAGAGAAAGGTGAGTTAGAGATGAGAATAGAGGATTGGATTTGGGAGGGGTTGTCTAGGGTGAGCGGTTACTTGTCCAACCGGAGAAATATCGGAGGAAGGAAGAGAGTCAGATGAGGAGACCTCCTAAGGACTTTTTTATTCAACATATATATACATATATACATACATTCCAGTATTTGGTTTGGTAAAATTTACACCTTTCAGGGAAACGTTGACGTGATCAGAAAATAAGATATAGAATTTGGAAAGAAAAACTTTTTGAGTTTGAGAACTTTAAATGGGCAGTAGTCTAAAAAAAATTACACTCATTTTAAATGTTAAAATCCAGGCAAAAATATTACCGATTACCGTTGTAATGATGTAGTAGGTAGTTATCATTAAACCATAGTATGGCCCTCATATCTGCGGGTTATATGTTCCTAGCTCTACCATGGATAGTACCAAACTACTATTCATGTAACACACATAAATACGGTAAACATTAATCGATTAACTACTCAAATCTCAATAAGACATTCCCAACATTAAATAAAGTACTTAACAATAATGTGAACTGTGCACTACAATGAACTAACTATTCTGCATTCTTCATTTTGCGACGATCACTGATGATGATAGTGATTATAATGATGATTATGATGATGATGATGACGGTGCTGAGATAGCACAATGGCCACGTGGAGGAGATGAAGTGTGGTGAGGGTGTAGTCATTGTGACTTATAAACTATTTGTGTGTTTAATTAAACATAAATAGAATTGGGCGCCGGTAAACCGCGGATAGCTGAAACAACGGATACTGAATCAGTGGATAACGGAGGTGCTACTTTAGTTATATCACTGGCTTGTGACTACAACCACGTGTTTAGTGTTAGATCACTGGATCATGATTACAGCCACGTGGGATAGTATTAGATCACTGGATCATGATTACAGCCACGTAGGATAATATTAGATCACTGGATCATGATTACAGCCACGTGGGATAGTATTAGATCACTGGATCATGATTACAGCCACGTGGGATAGTATTAGATTACTGGATCATGATTACAGCCACGTGGGATAGTATTAGATCACTGGATCATTATTACAGCCACGTGAGATAGTATTAGATCACTGGATCATTATTACAGCCACGTGGGATAGTATTAGATCACTTGATCATGATTACAGCCACGTCGGATAATAATAGATCACTGGATAATAGTTATCACAATGTAGGGTTGTTTTATATCCTTGGCCTATGGAACTAGAATAGCATTTCTAAGCAAATAATACAATTCATAACTAGAACATAGTTTGGGGTGAAATTATCTCTAGTCTCATAGAAAGTGATAGAAGCTGTATTCGACCGTTGATGTTTCTAACGATCCAACAACATGGCGCTGTTGGCTCAGGTCCATGTGACATCAGCTGCGCCTCAGTACAGTTCATCAAGGCTGGACTACTTTGGTTTTGGATAAAATAGTCACACTAGTCAGAGCACCAAACTGTTTCCATCAATGGATTAGTATAAAATGAATATTAATCAATTAAACCATTTACACGAAGCGAGAGCTAATGTTGTTTATTTAGGCAATTCAATAATGTGGGGAATTGGTGTTTGGGAGCTCTTTTTAGAGGTGAAATATCCTCTTCCTTACTTGAGCCTTTATTTGCTTTTTATGTCAACTGAAAATCACTCATGTACACACAGATACGTAATATTTACATCCACTCAATAAACTAGCTTCTCTTGAGAAAAATGTGTGAAATGAGTTATAGTATATAGGTAATGAGATATCTATAAACAATATACCTCGCTCCCTATAATTTACTATCGTAAGACTGTTTTAACGATAATAACATGGAGGGAGGTCTACTGTTCACAGAACTACTAGTAAGACTGTAGAAACGATAATAACATAGAGGGAGGGAGGTCTACTGTCCACAGAACTACTAGTAAGAATGTAGTAACGATAATAACATGGAGGGAGGTCTACTGTTCACAGAACTACTAGTAAGACTGTAGTAATGATAATAACAGGGAGGGAGGGAGGTCTACTGTTCACAGAACTACTAGTAAGACTGTAGTAACGATAATATCATGGAGGGAGCGAGGTCTACTGTTCACAGAACTACTAGTAAGACTGTAGTAATGATAATAACAGGGAGGGAGGGAGGTCTACTGTTCACAGAACTACTAGTGAGACTGTAGTAACGATAATACCATGGAGGGAGTGAGGTCTACTGTTCACAGAACTACTAGTAATACTGTAGTAATGATAATAACATGGAGGGAGCGAGGTCTACTGTTCACAGAACTACTAGTAATACTGTAGTAATGATAATAACATGGAGGGAGCGAGGTCTACTGTTCACAGAACTACTAGTAATACTGTAGAAATGATAATAACATGGAGTGAGGTCTACTGTTCACAGAACTACTAGTAAGACTGTAGTAACGATAATAACATGGAGTGAGGTCTACTGTTCACAGAACTACTAATAAGACTGTAGTAACGATAATAACATGGAGCGAGGTCTACTGTTCACAGAACTACTAGTAATATTGTAGTAATGATAATAACATGGAGGGAGCGAGGTCTACTGTTCACAGAACTACTAGTAATACTGTAGTAACGATAATAACATGGAGTGAGGTCTACTGTTCACAGAACTACTAGTAACCCTGTAGTAACGATAATAACATGGAGGAAGGTCTACTGTTCACAGAACTACTAGTAAGACTGTAGTAACGATAATACCATGGAGGGAGTGAGGTCTACTGTTCACAGAACTACTTATAAGACTGTAGTAACGATAATAACATGGAGGAAGGTCTACTGTTCACAGACCTACTAGTAAGACTGTAGTAACGATAATAACATGGAGGAAGGTCTACTGTTCACAGAACTACTAGTAAGACTGTAGTAACGATAATAACATGGAGGAAGGTCTACTGTTCACAGAACTACTAGTAAGACTGTAGTAACGATAATAACATGGAGGAAGGTCTACTGTTCACAGAACTACTAGTAAGACTGTAGTAACGATAATAACATGAAGGAAGGTCTACTGTTCACAGAACTACTAGTAAGACTGTAGTAACGATAATAACATGAAGGAAGGTCTACTGTTCACAGAACTACTAGTAAGACTGTAGTAACGATAATAACATAGAGGAAGGTCTACTGTTCACAGAACTACTAGTAAGACTGTAGTAATGATAATAACATGGAGGAAGGTCTACTGTTCACAGAACTACTAGTAAGACTGTAGTAACGATAATAACATGGAGGAAGTTCTACTGTTCACAGAACTACTTGTAATACTGTAGTAACGATAATACATAGAGGGAGGGAGTTCTACTGTTCACAGAACTACTAGTAAGACTGTAGTAACGATAATAACATGGAGGGAGTGAGGTCTACTATTCACAGAACTACTAGTAAGACTGTAGTAACGATAATAACATGGAGGGAGTGAGGTCTACTATTCACAGAACTACTAGTAAGACTGTAGTAACGATAATAACATGGAGGGAGTGAGGTATACTATTCACAGAACTACTATTATACTGTAGTAATGATAATAACATGGAGGGAGCGAGGTCTACTGTTCACAGAACTACTAGTAATACTGTAGTAATGATAATAACATGGAGGAGCGAGGTCTACTGTTCACAGAACTACTAGTAATACTGTAGTAACGATAATAACATGGAGTGAGGTCTACTGTTCACAGAACTACTAGTAAGACTGTAGTAAACGATAATAACATGGAGGAGGTCTACTGTTCACAGAACTACTAGTAAACTGTAGTAACGATAATAACATGGGAGCGAGGTCTACTGTTCACAGAACTACTAGTAATACTGTAGTAACGATAATAACATGGAGCTGAGGTCTACTGTTCACAGAACTACTAGTAAACTGTAGTAACGATAATAACATGGAGGAGAGGTCTACTGTTCACAGAACTACTAGTAAGTACTGTAGTAACGATAATAACATGGGAGTGAGGTCTACTGTTCACAGAACTACTATAAGACTGTAGTAACGATAATAACATGGAGGAAGGTCTACTGTTCACAGAACTACTAGTAAGACTGTAGTAACGATAATAACATGGAGGAAGGTCTACTGTTCACAGAACTACTAGTAAGACTGTAGTAACGATAATAACATGGAGGAAGGTCTACTGTTCACAGAACTACTAGTAAGACTGTAGTAACGATAATAACATGGAGGAAGGTCTACTGTTCACAGAACTACTAGTAAGACTGTAGTAACGATAATAACATGGAGGAAGGTCTACTGTTCACAGAACTACTAGTAAGACTGTAGTAACGATAATAACATGAAGGAAGGTCTACTGTTCACAGAACTACTAGTAAGACTGTAGTAACGATAATAACATGAAGGAAGGTCTATGTTCACAGAACTACTAGTAAGACTGTAGTAACGATAATAACATGGAGGAAGGTCTACTGTTCACAGAACTACTAGTAAGACTGTAGTAACGATAATAACATGGAGGAAGTTCTACTGTTCACAGAACTACTTAGTAAGACTGTAGTAACGATAATAACATGGAGGGAGGAGTTCTACTGTTCACAGAACTACTAGTAAGACTGTAGTAACGATAATAACATGGAGGGAGTGAGGTCTACTATTCACAGAACTACTAGTAAGACTGTAGTAACGATAATAACATGGAGGGAGTGAGGTCTACTATTCACAGAACTACTAGTAAGACTGTAGTAACGATAATAACATGGAGGGATGAGGTCTACTTTCACAGAACTACTAGTAAGACTGTAGTAACGATAATAACATGGAGGAAGGTCTACTGTTCACAGAACTACTAGTAAGACTGTAGTAACGATAATAACATGGAGGGAGTTATGTCACGGATACTAGTAAGACTGTAGTAACGATAATACATAGTGAAGTACTGTTCACAAAACTACTTGTAATACGATTAATAATAACATGGAGGAAGGTCTACTGTTCACAGAACTACTAGTAAGACTGTAGTAACGATAATAACATAGGGGAGGAGTCTACTGTTCACAGAACTACTAGTAAGACTGTAGTAAGATAATAACATGGAGGAGGTCTACTGTTCACAGAACTACTAGTAAAACTGTAGTAACGATAATAACATAGAGGGAGGGAGGTCTACTGTTCACAGAACTACTAGTAATACTGTAGTAATGATAATAACATGGAGGGAGCGAGGTCTACTGTTCACAGAACTACTAGTAAGACTGCAGTAACGATAATAACATGGAGGGAGGTCTACTGTTCACAGAACTACTAGTAAGACTGTAGTAATGATGTAATCAAAAATATTGGTTAGTACATATTCTTTTAGTTTGTTTTTAATTTGATACTTATTAGGTTTTCTTTACATAGAGAATTAAATGTAAAAGGTAAATATATTCTTATATCATTAAACGACGTTACAAATACTTCCCTCATTGTTACAATCTTTATAAGCGTTGGAATGTTTTTAACTTTCATCCTAGAAACGATTCATTGAAATAATGACCAATTTTTAATATAATTAAATCTCGGGAAATATATTTTACCTTCAAATTTATGGCTGGAAAAAAAACTGAAATTGGTTCGTGAACATGAATGGAGAGTTTATTTGATATTATTAATGTACCTAGCTTGGATACCCCTTCCAACTTCCGCTTACTCCAGTGTTTGTAATAGTGGAATGGGTCGCAGAGCTGCTGGTATATCGATCTAGCAGGTTTGCTCTTTGGAACTACGTGGGACGTCCCAGATGCTACCAAGTAACTGGAGCACGAGTGTGGCGCAAAGAAGGTGAAACAAACAATACAATCAATTTTTAAAAATATGATCTATGACTTCAAGGATCTGCGAGAAGACTACAAGCTAAACGGTACTCAAAATCTAAACATATGGAAATATTACAATCGTAAACGGAACATAAATTCGTGATAAATGGAAGAACTACAAACGGAAACAAAACAAATTCAGATCCTTTGGAAAATCTACTATCGGACACTGGACACAAACTTGGAACCTTTATAAAAACGATTATCTGTAGACAACAAAACATTACAGATGAACCTTTGTAAAAACGATTATCTGGGGACAACAAAACACTATATGGTATATTAACACCATTGCTGTAAAAACTATTATCTGGAGACAACAAATCACTATAGATGACCCATTGTAAAAAACTATTATCTGGAGACCAACAAAACATTATGGATGAACCTTTGTAAAAACGATTATCTGGGGACAACTAAACACTATGGATGAACCTTTGTAAAAACTATTATCTGGAGACAACAAATCACTATAGATGACCCATTTGTAAAAACATATTATCTGGAGACAAACAAAACATTATAGATGACCTTTGTAAAAACGATTATCTGAGACAACTAAAGCACTATGGATGAACCTTTGTAAAAACTATTATCTGGGGACAACAAAACACTATGGATGAACCTTTGTAAAAACAATTATCTGGAGACAACAAAACATTATAGGATGAACCTTTGTAAAAACAATTATCTGGGAGACAACAAAACACTATGGATGAACCTTTGTAAAAAACTATTATCTGGAGACAACAAACATTATAGATAACCCATTGTAAAAACATTATCTGGAGACAACAAAACATCTATGGATGAACCTTTGTAAAAACTATTATCTGGGACAACAAAACACTATGGATGAACCTTTGTAAAAACTATTATCTGGAGACAACAAATCACTATAGATGACCCATTGTAAAAACAATTATCTGGAGACACAAAACAATAGATAACCATTGTAAAAACTATTATCTGGAGACAACTAAACACTATGGATGAACCTTTGTAAAAACTATTATCTGGAGACAACAAAACACTATGGATGAACCTTTGTAAAAACTATTATCTGGAGACAACAAAACATTATAGATGACCCATTGTAAAAAACTACTATCTGGAGACAACAAAACATTAAAGATGACCCATTGTAAAAACTATTATCTGGAGACAACAAAACACTATGGATGAACCTTTGTAAAAACTATTATCTGGAGACAACAAAACATTATAGATGACCCATTGTAAAAACTATTATCTGGAGACAACTAAACACTATGGATGAACCTTTGTAAAAACTATTATCTGGGGACAACAAAACACTATGGATGAACCTTTGTAAAAACTATTATCTGGAGACAACAAAACACTATGGATGAACCTTTGTAAAAACTATTATCTGGAGACAACAAAACATATTAGATGACCCATTGTAAAAAACTATTATCTGGAGACAACAAAACATTAAAGATGACCCATTGTAAAAACTATTATCTGGTGACAACAAAACACTATGGATGAACCTTTGTAAAAACTATTATCTGGAGACAACAAAACACTATAGATGACCCATTGTAAAAAACTATTATCTGGAGACAACTAAACCTTAGAAATGAACCTTTGTAAAAACTAATTTTTGGAGACAACAAAACATTACAGATGAACCTTTGTAAAAACTATTATCTGGAGACAACAACACATTATAGATGACCCATTGTAAAAAACTATTATCTGGAGACAACAAAACCTTACAAATGAACCTTTGTAGAAACTATTATCTGGAGACAATAAAACATTATAGATGAACCATTGTAAAAAACTATTATTTGGAGACGGCAAATAAATTCTAAGCTTTTGAAAAACTATCATTCACTGTTTAATCATTATTTCTTCTTACTCTTTCAGCAAAGCTCTGCATTAATATTTACCGAATTTCTAATATTATTGCAGAAAATTTCCCACTGTATCCTTCGATATATGTTCTTTATCCTCTGAGCCCTTTATGTCAGCAAACCTATTTAAAATTTTAATTTGATATTTACTTTTATATTCTCCATATCTCAGTTTATCTACTCCGTATCTTTCTAACTTGCCCAACAGATTATACTTTCAATATTTTATTATATAATATTTAAGAAACTCTCATTACTAAATTTTGTAAATAGGACTTTGCAAAATATGTTTTCAGATGCATTTGTGTGCCTTACAATTATTTTAATCACTCTGAAAACAATACTTTATCTGTATACAAATACATATATAGTTTTAATTACAACCATTAAATATATTTTACACACTTTATCAAATAAATTTCTTAACATAATTTCAAATGAGTCGAACAATCCATCTGTGCTGAAATATTTTTTCCCCTGTATCCACCACCATATTATTACACATACAAGAATTATTCTTAACCAACGTATGCCAATCAATAACAAGCTAGTGTTTCCAAGTGTTAAAAAGCACATACATTTGTGACCAAATATAATTCCCTAACACAGCACAGAGTATACAATAGTATGATTCGTTCACTATATTTTTGACTTTTCCTGAAATTCTAAAATTCTAAAAATTTTGTTTCATTCACTTGGATATGTGTTTTTTGTTACTTTATATAAAAAAATGATGAAAATAATATTAATTTGACAATCTGGTAAATCATTTTTGTAAGGTGTATAAATAATGGCTCTGTGTAGCTTTTAAACTCTCTTAAAATACCGGAGTTGTGTAACTATCCTAGATATTTGACTTAGGGCCAGTTACATAGATTTCATATTAACAATTAAGAAAATTACAACAATTAAAAAGAAGCGTAGTGATTAAGGTAAACGAGCTGATCTTTTAAGGTCAAAACCGCATTCAAATGGTGATTTTCTTACTATCACTAATTTTTTTGGAAATGATATTAGTGATTATTATGTTGATGTATATTGAGGGATATAATTACAATTTCTTTAATTACCTAATCTTCAAATACTAGATTAACAATTGGCTTGATCCTAGAACATGAAAAGATTGGGCTGCTAAAGGTTAATAAGGGGCAAAAATTTCCATCATATGTCCATAGATTTGATTAAATTATCAAGTAAAATAAACATGGCTACACTGTAAAAAGCACCGTATTTGGAAACTCTGACTATGAAATGACCTAAATCCACACAAAAGATTTTATATTATGAATAAACTTTATATCTCTGTTATTCTAGGCTGCCTGATAATTATGTAGTCATTTCAATGATTGGCAATTTCTACCACGTTCCTTATTAAAACGGTCTGACACAATTTTGTAGTGATATTAAAATACACGCACTATGTACTCTGCCTAAAACTAATCTCAAATTTTATTTATATATTGTTCAAGAAAAGTTAAATTATATCCTGCAGCTGTTTTGATTCCAAACAATGCTCTATAACTGCATTGTATGGTTGAAATACTTGATCTGAAGAGATCATAATTGGCACTACTATCCTTTAAAGTAATTATTCACTCTCAATATGAATAAGACACATTTTACTTTTATTAATAATTCTAATAAAATAAACTAGTTTTGTTGATTTCCCATCCCTACGTCTTAAATGTACAAATTATATGAATACTAGTTATTAAAACTTATAGGCCATGTCTCCTAATATGATATTGTTATCCAACAGTTGATAGAAAGGAATTAGCTTGTTAGCTTTTACAGAGATCTAATCAACACCTAAGTCCTAACTGTTAATGGTGAAACTTGCCCATGAGATTTTTGACACTGATTAGAGATCTACTTACATATTACCACTGATCAATCCTCTTACTATTTAGTTTGCAACCAGACCTAAAAATGGTAATACTATGATTAATAACTCATTATAGAACAATGTTTTATAATCCCCCTAGACAAAGATCTATTTTAAGTAACAGCAGGAAAAATTTCCCTTCCAAAATGCCGCATATTATTATACAGTGCTGTGTAGCTTTAAGCTTTTTTCAAACCAAAGGGATATCGTGGGTTGTTACCAGGTCAAATACGTCTTGACAGAACTGTATTAACAGTTTACCCCTCACTTTCGCAATCCATTTGATTTTTTTAAAAAAGCTCTAAAAATAACGCTATGTAACTCTTTGCCTAAAAACAGTTTTTTAAGCACAGTGACTTTAAAACCGTTTGGTTCTATTCAATTAATACTTGTGGGTTCTTATATAATGAACTTAATTAAAAACTATTACTATCACTTTAGTAGGTGTCCTAGGTCCTGTTGAGCAAAATGATAACATTGTATCATAATGTTTATTGAAATTTGAGATTCATGTCATGTTGCCTATCTACCACCATGTCTTTAGTTGTACACTCTTCTAATGTTGTAAGTCTGATGAGTTGGTCATGTTCAACATGTTCAATCACTCGGTCAGATTAAGTTCATTTGCCTCCTTCTAAGAAAATCCGTGGCTCAATTTGAACTGGATTAGAAAAATCAAGTATATCGTGGAGACACCAATGTGCTGAAAAGTGCAATTAATGATTATGTTCACGTATTATAAATTCTAATACGGCAAGGAATTAGAAATAATTGAAAATACTTATATTAAATTCTTTAAAATACATTGAAACTCAGCTGTAATGATTTCAACATACTCCTCTATCCTTCCACCCCTATTCCTCCATTAATTTATTGCATTATTCTCCTCTCTCTCTTCAACACTTCCTGTTATTTACTCCTCAAATATATTTCTTGGCCTTCCTTGTGGTATTTTTCCCTACATGCTTCATTTATATTATTCTCTTTGACATCCTCTCCTTCTCCATCCTAGTTACACTCCCATACCGCCTCAGTCTTGCTTCTTCTACTATCTCATGCGTTCCCTGTACCCCCACTATGTTTTAAATGGCTAGTAACCATAGGCGAGTTTTCACGATTTACTTGGTTACGTCTTGGTATCGAGTGTTTACGACCAAGTGGTTCTGACCAAGTGGATAGCGAAAATGATTTGAGATGTTTTGATTGAAAGCATCAAACAGTTAACGTGTGTTTAACACTCTTGATAACACCAATAAAGAGTGGACGTGTGTTAAACACTCGTGATAACACCAGCAAACAGATGGACGTATGGTTAAAAACTCGTGATAACACCAGCTAACAGAAGGACTGTGTTAAACTCGTGATGACACCACAAACAGATGGACGTATGGTAAAAACTCGTGATAACACAGCTAACAGAGGGACGTGTGTTAAACATTCGTGATAACACCAGCAAACAGATGGACGTATGGTAAAAACTCGTGATAACACCAGCAAACAGAAGGACGTGTGTTAAACACTCGTGATGACACCAGCAAACAGTGGACGTGTGTTAAACATTAGCGATAACACATGGAATCAGAGAGGACATCAGGTAAACACTAGCGATTACACCATCAAACAGTGACGTGTGTTAAACACTAGCAATAACACATGAAAATAGAGTGAACGTGGGTTAAACACTCGTGATAACGTCAGAAAACATTGGAAGTGTTTTAAACACACTCTTAAAATAATCGTGGAGAATTCATGTTTAAGCAACAGCCAAACTATTTTAATATATTTATTTGATGGTAGATATTTTAACATATTGAATTATTCCTTTCCACATGATAAATATTTATAATATTCTTTCTTGTAAAATTCTGCTTTATGTATTCTAAAATTGAAATCTTATTTTAGTAGCTTACTTTTAGAAACTTAAGGTTAATTTTGTAATAAAAAAAGAGTTGGATAAAGTGTTTTAATATAAATATTTTGGATATTTACCTCTGATATGGTGGAGTCACAAACGTGTACGAGAAACTATGGCACACTGATTAGAAAAAGGTAACAAGCAATATTTACTATTAATCATCCTACACCTATATCAGTATTAAGTTTCCACACGTAAATATAAAGAAAGATGGAGGTTGTGACAAGAATAAAAGAGGATGTGACAGACGACGTTAGATTAAGGAAGGAGTAGGAGGAGTTTACTAGCCGAGCGGCGTCCACCACACCAGCGTGGTACTCTGCAAATTCAACCACATCACTCCTCTCCGTCACACCGTCACGCAGTCTGGAGTTGATGTAGGACAGATGTTGTCTCAACGCTAGGACTAAGAACATGAATTGGACCATTACGAGGATTATTGTGGCTTCTGTGACGAAATAAATTAATAAATAATTTTCACCACTGTATTTTATGTAGCTTATAGACAATCAATAATATAATATATCCATTTACTAGCATCGAATAGCCCCATATGTTCACGATTTTATAATCAAAACTGTCTTTCTTTGAAAAACATTCTAGAGAGGAAAACTTAGCTAGAACACTCTCCATATTTGACTGATGGAGTGCACAAGCTATCACTGTTAGAATGTAAGAACCGACGAGGTTGGAAATCATGATCCGCATGGAGACGTAAGACACGTCTGACACTTGCTCATTAGAAAAATGGTGGTATACTTGTAGCATTTGGCTACAATCATAGAAGAGTCGAGTCAGTAAAATATACAACTTACCCCGTTTCACCGTCCCAGCGTCTCGGACTACGAGTCTGAGAGAAAAACAACAACACAACCGAGCATAGCCGCGCCACGAGATAGACTAGCCAATGCCATCAAGGTTCTAACGGTGCCACTAGAGTGCACCACACAATCATAGGCGTTCCAAAGAGCTTAAGCTGTGAAGAGAGGTTGTTCTAATATAATCTAGAAAGTTCCAGTTGTTTGGAGTGTATAGTGGAAGTTATTGTTGTCACGCGCATTCCCACCCCTTGGTGAACCATATGTATTCCCCCACCATGTGTCCTGTTCTCCCATTTTCTCTGGGTTTTCTTGTATATATAGTGCCGGCGGGGCAGCTTGTCTGCACTCTTGGACTTAACTTAAACGGAGGAATAAGAAGGTAAGGCTTCAGATAGTTAAAATGTAAGAACAAATTTCTTTTATGGCTTAGTATTACTTCATCATTATTAATTTTTTTTATTTAACTTTTAAAAATCCTTATTTCGGCAATATACTATTAATTTTGCAAAGGGAAATTTATAACGCATGTAGATCTTAGATCGATGTTGAATTTGGTCACATATACAAAAAGTCGATTATTATATGGATATCGATACTTGATTTATTTTTATGAGTATCGATACTTAATTTACTATTGAAGATGTCGATACTTAGGTTATTTTTTGCGGAGATCGATTAGTTTGAGGATATAGCTTCTGATATGATTGTGAGAAGGAAGAAAATTCATAATGAGGGTTAATATTGATATTTTGCAGCCAATTTTGGTTTTGTCGTTTATAAATATAACAAAACCGGTTTCACTTGTAGTTTAAAATCTATTTTTGAGAATATCTATTGACCTTATTATGATTGTGCAATTTAGTTAGGGTTTTGTGTATAATGTAAATGTGTATAATGAGAATGTGTATAGAGGATTTAGAAAAGACGAGGGAAGTTTGAGAATTCACCTTTGTAAATAATGAAGATATATTTTGTAATTGATATTTGTTTACGAGGGTCACGTATCTTTACTAGTTTGTTCCGTGCGTAAATAAATGATCTAATTATTATTGTTATTTTCTGATGCAGCTGTTTTGAGTGTAAATCTGCATTTACTTTGATATATATTTTTTTTACATCAATCATTTGTGTGCCAACTCGACTCTTACTATGATTTATTAATATCTCCTGTGCTGGCGGCCGGGGTTCAATCCTCGGTCCCGGCACAGATTTATCTGATTACCAAACCCTTCCTTCACCTCTGACAAGACATCTTGTTAATGTGGGGAATGCCAGGCCTCCACCGTGGTTCGGATTCCACGTTAAACTGTAGGTCCTTCATTTCATCTCACAATCACCCTACCATTATACATTAGAGTAAGTGCGTATAACTCGAACGGGTAGTAAGACGCGGTGCTAATAATAATTATAATAATAATAATAATATTAATATCTTATATATTGTTAGAAATTATTCATATTCTTATACTTATATTATTTAATTATGATATTTATGAATAAATACCAACAATGCAACTTCAAGTTTTCTTTACTGTTAGGAATAGAGTAAATATCCTTAGATCATATGTGTGTATTCTTTGAGGACGACCGTCAACATATCATTCCCGAAACTGGTGTGAGTTGCGTGCACTGAGTTTCGAATGTTTATACTCAGACACTCAAAACAAGAACTCCAGCTACTCACTCCTATTTCCCCTCTTTTTGCCCTTTTAGATGTAATTCATTTGGACCTCCTATTGCTGTTTAGTTTTGCTAAGGAGGGTTCATACTAAGTGCAAATAAGAAGTAAATTATTAATGAAAACAAAATCTTGTAGCACATCCTCTAAACAACAAATGAATATCTAGCTTTTGGTCTGCATTTATCGAATGATAACAATCCAAGCAAATGTGAAATATAGGCTAGCGGTTTTACTGCAGAATATTTATCCATAGCGAGTGTTGTGCAAGTCGATCAGAGGACTAGTGAATATTCCCTTGAAATATGTTCATAAAAGCACTTTGTCTCACTTTCCTAACAACTTTTTAATTTATTCATTAATAGTAGACCCCATTAAATTAATTGTTGTCCAACAATGGGTACGTCGAATGTTAATGTCATATTCTTATGGTTAGGATCTTATCTGACAGAAAGACAAATTACTAGATCTACTTTAACATACATCCACTCATCTAATATACAATTATCCTTTTTGAAATAAATTATAAAAACCTTATAAAATAACACCAATAACACAGTAAAATGTAATAAATTTAAACATCAAAAAACATGTTTGTACTTTCTAAAAGAGACTTTCTATTAAAATTGGGCTATATGCTATTCATTTTTGTTTTTTTCCATTGTTAACAGCTTAAATCTATTTCAGGGCCAGTATTGAAGGTGATAATATAATGTAATGTTATTATCTGATTGTATTTGGATGAGCAATTTAATTAATTGAATAAAGTGAACTAATGAAATTAACTTATCTATTAGACTTAATTAAATTTACATAATAAGACAGCATATAATTTTAATGATCGTTCTATTTCAATATACATTTTCAAATTTGTTAAAAATGTGACATATTCTTATATTATCACTGTAATAATCTGATAGTGGCCCACTAAGGGGGTGAGGGGGGAACAATTATTATTAAATCAAATATGGGAGAGCCATGATAAACGTTGATCTCGAGGTATCCGTGGGCGTGAGTGAATATTGAAAACACCTTCTTCTTGTCGTAACACTTAGACAACTACCTGACGTTTCCTTATTAACCGTGTGACAGACAGTGGTTGTGGTGTAGTTCTTTTGAATTTCCGGGATTGGGTGCCAATAAATAACAAATATAAAAAAATTGTCGATTTATGCACAAGGTTAATTAATACTAATGCAACAGTGACTTAATTAAAAATAAACAATATTTAGAAAATATCTTTAACCACAAAGTATATGGGAATGATGTTTGTGTGTCTGGGGGGGGGTGGTTATGAAGGGGAGGGAAACATGTAATACAGATGATTAATAATAAAAAATAATAATTTTAAACTCTCTGCAGTTATTATTATTAAATGTGCAAAGGTAAGTAAATAATAACCTCCTTATGGATATCCAACTAAAAACATTGCTAATCATACAGGTAGATAAAACAAAATGTTTACCCACTTCCAGATGAGATAGAAACTTGAAATTTGGTAAACTTATAGTTTCTAGCCTGTAACTGACGGGAAAATCCCAAAAAGTTAAAAAAAATCTAAATTTTAACCCGCGAAAAAAATTCAAAGTTTCGAAGAAACTCTAAAGTCGGTGCGGACCTTTCTTTGGAGGTCTCTTGTGGCTAAACGGTAAGACCTATCAAAAAACGTCTCTAGAATTACATTAGCTTACTTCCACCCGGAAAGAAAACTTGATAGGGGTTTGGGGGCGGAGCCCCCAACGAGCAAAGTGAGTTTATATATATTTATAGTCGTAGGGCTATCGTGAAAGAATCCATCATACACTTAGAGGAACCAAAAACAGAGAAAGTTTGTAAACTTATTTGTATTCTCAATAAGTAAACTAAACGTTAAAACTGTGTATCTTACAATATCGAAGCCTTGTTAATCTTATCTTTAAACCTTGTTCAAATATTTACTCTTGAGCGTCCAATGAAATGGGTGAGTAAGGGAGTGATTGATTTATTAGCCTCCTGATCACTCAGAGGTGTCGAGTGTCAGAAAACTATTTAAAATTTCAATTCAATATTTACTTTTACACTATACCTCTATATTTTTCTAACTTGACCACAAAATACCCATGCAATAATTATTATATGATAACTAAGAAACTATATTACTAAATTTAAATTTTATCCATAATCCCTTTGAGACAAAATAAAATAGTCCATTCAACTTCTATGTAAGATGATGGGTTTGCAACTGGAAAACAAAAAGTTCTTTGAACATATTTTTATTAAGACTTTGCAAATTATGTTCATTTAAGATGTGCTTATATGTTATAAATTATTTTAAACACGGGTAAAGAGTGGCTTTATTAACTTTTTCTAGTTACAGATATAGCTCATATTACAACAGGTAGCTTAATATAAGACATTTGATCAAATAATCTCGTTACATTAGTTAAAATGTGTCAAATTACTTTTCTGATTGTGCTGAAATAATTTTTTTTACCTATATGCACCACGTTATTACACATACAACAATTATTATTCTTAACTAACGTATGACAATCAATAAATAGCGAGTATTTCCAAGTGCTAAAAAAAGCACATAAATTTGTGTCAGATATAATTCACTAACACAGCCCAGGGTATAAAATAATGTGATCAGTTCACGGTATCTTTGGATTTCCTGAAATTATAAAATGTATTTAAAAACCTTTCTAATTTAACAGATTGTTTAGTATTTATTTTTTTGTCACTTTATAACACGTAATGATAATATAATTAGTTTGACAAATTGGTAAATCATATTTGCCATGTGTATGAATAATAATTTGATCTATGTAGCTTTTTAACCTTGTATATGTCAGAGTCACCATGACCTAACTCTAATAAACACAATTTTGGATGTGAAATTGGCACTAAAAAAAACGCAACTTATTTTAAAAGTGCTGTATAGCCTTAAGTTTTTTTAAAAACCTTAAGAAAATTCTGGGTTGTTACCAGGTCAAACACGTATTTACAGATATGTAGCAACAATTTTGTACATCCATCTAATATTCATTTGACAAAATAAACTAAAAATAATATAATATAATGTAATATAACTCAGCCCTAAAATCATATTTTTAATTTGATTAATACGTTGGGGATACTAAATAAAGAACTTAGTTAAAAAAAACACTTTTATCACTTTAGTAGGTGTCCTAAGTCTTGCTTAAACGAAAGAAATAAAATTTTATCAAAATGTTTATTGAAATTTGAGTTATCTGTCATGTTGCCTAACTATCGCTGTGCCTGGCGTTGTACAATCTTCTAATGTTGTAAGTCCGATGAGTTGGTCATGTTCAACATGTTCAAGCACTGGCCAGATTAAGTTCATTTGCCTCCTTTGAGAAGATCCGGTGCTCAGTTGGAACTGGATTAGAATAATAAAGTATATCGTGGCGGTGCCAATGAACTGAAAAGTGCAATTAATAATTATTTTCATGTATTATAAATTTTAACATAGCAAAGAATTAAAAAGAATAAAATACGCATTTTTAGATACATGCATTCATAAATCATACATTCATAAATACATACATATAATTATATATACATCATATACATATATAATATACATATATATAATAATACATATATATAATACATTACATTACATACATAATTACATATATATATACAACATACATTACATACATATTACATATATATATATTACATTGCATAAATGCAAATGATATACATACATATTACATACATACATAACCAATCACGCTGTTCCCTTACGGAGTACGCAAGAAACTATGCGAATAGCTTATTTTTAATTAATTAATATACTTGAAATTCAACTATAATAATAGCTTGGTTTAAATTCCAAAACATACAATTTGTTTTGCAAATTAATCAAACACATTAGTTTGCTTGGTCTGAGATATGTGATTTATTTTCAACAAAACATCATAAAATAGTTTGAAGACGATTCTTGTTGCACGGGTGGAAATGTTCTCACATTAAAGTCGGAACATACTATAGATAATAAATAATAATATATCAAATAAGATTCGCCAACTTAAATAGCAATAATAAAAAGCAATACATAAACCAAGACCAATAAACCCGTGGGATAAGTGTATAAAGTCAAACATTCCTATAAATAGTAAGTCATCATCATCATCATAATTATCATAACTATCATAATTATCATAATCATCATAATCAACTGTTTCCAGTCTGTGGCTGGGAGAGTTTAGTAATATGCCTTTATTTTCCTCAATACTTTCACAATTCTTCCTCCTTTAATTGCTTCCATTCTTCTTCTTTCATTTGCACTGTAGCATTAGCCACAAGCCAACCATAACCAAGTCAATAACAACAGACTTACCCTATTATACTGACACCGTCTGCTGCTGGCTCAACTACACATCGACCGGCCCATCGAAACACACACGCCTGAACAAGACGACTGACCACGAAATACTGACTATCAACTCTCAGAGACAACTTCCCCGGACCAAAGATCTTCGTTTGGAAAGAAGATTCTCTTCGCCAGTGCCCAATTTTGTTTCTACTCCAGTCTAGAAGCTTGTAGAACCCCCCTACTTGTTTATGTTCTTTGGTTTTCCTCCCCTCGTCATCCTATCATATCCGCGTTCTGTGGACTGTGTTTTAACCGTATAAAAGAGTGATCATATGAGTGAAGTGCCACTCTTGGACTGGCTTTGGTAATCGCTTGAGCAACGAAGGCTTCGGAAATTAATAATGTAAGCAAAATTCTTTCTCGACTTAATATTTTATTTTCAAAATTCTTTTTCGGCATAATGGACTTAAACTTTGAACGCGAACAAAAAAACAAATATCCAATAATATTATTTATAATAATATTTCTTATGTACTAAATATTTATTTCATGTATAACGGACTTAAACTTTGGACTCTATCTAAGAAACATATATCTAGTAATATTGTTGATAATAATACTCCTTGTTGGACTTAAGGATTAACTCAATGATAATAAACATAAGCTATTGGATTCTAACAAAAAAAAATATCTAATGGTTTTGTTGATAATAATATTTCTTGGATACTTAATACTTATTCAAGTATAATGAACTTGTGTTATTGGACTCTAACGAGAAAACTAAAATCTAATAATTTAAATAGAAATGCCTTTTTGGAATTAAGGCTTAGCTCTATTATATTGAACTTTAATGTTAATGGATACCGTTTATAGAGTAGTGCTATTAATGTTTCACTTCCAATGTTTACATATGAACTTAATGTTTCGTGCACCATCAGCGCTAGTAAGAGATCAGCATTAGCCACCTTAATAACTTAATGTGTGGTTGGTAATTTCTTAAGTGTTGGCAAATTAAATGTGGATTACTCTAGCTAATGTCAACGTAAGGAATCAGATAATCTTAGGTCTAAGTATTTTTTCCCTTTTTACGGGACGGAGAAATGGAAGGATACTGACATTAAATAATTTTAATTAATTTTGTAAAGAACATGAGCATTTGGCAGAGGTTAAATTGATGAGTCCTATATTGTTCTTTTTGCCTAATTGTTAATTTATTAATGTAATTAGTGATGGTAATCACTTATACATTTAAGGCGCTCTTCATATGAGGCCATGGTATTGAGATTACAAAATATTGTATAACTTTTTTCCTTTCTTTGGATTTTTCATATTATTTAATTGTTGTTCATATCTTTTGAATATCTAATAAACAACTCTTGTTAATTTTTCTACTTACTCTTTTTACACAGTTATCCTTAGGTATAATATGCTAGCTAAATTGTTATGTTGTAATCGAATTAGGGGTATAGTTATATTCTTGTTTATAGTTATATATTGTTGAGGTTGACCGTGGGGACGGGTCCCGCAATTGTTCCTAATTGCGTGTTTGGTATTGTTTATGTTTAGCCCAGCTTTTTCTGATATTCTTCACTCATTCAGCTCACTCTTTCTTTTTGTTGACTTATTATTTATTTTTTGTATTTGAACCTCTAAGTTAGGCGTTAGGGTTAGAAATAGGGTTCATCACACTTTATGTTATCTGTTCCCCATCTCTTTCTTGGCCTCCTTTAAGGTATTTTCCCTACATACTTCATTGCAAAGTTTCATAGGTATCATCCCCTTTTATCCTTATTTCATCCCCATACCATCTCGGTCTTGTTTTCTCTACTATCCTAGCAGATATATCTCCCCGATTTACCGCCACTGTTGGTGGTGCGCTAGTAGCACGAAGCGTCGCGTAGGTACGCCATTTTGTAGAGAATAATCTGCCATTTAAGTTACCATCATGGAATGGAGTTGTGAAATCGTGCGTTCGTTATTGAGACGTATTTTAAAAATGCTGATTCTGTCAACGTCACAAAGCGATTATTTCGTACAAACTTTATGCTAGGTCGACACGCTGGTGTAACCGATAAATATACAATATTGTTATGGGTGTCAAATTTTAGAGTTACAGGCTCAGCTTTGAAAAAGAGACCACCACGAAGTGTTCGAACACCCGAAAACTTCCAATAAGTGAGACAGGAATTTACACAATCTCCATGACGCTCAACTCTTAAACACACTGTTGTATTAGGAGTTTCTGATCGAAGTGTAAGGAGAATTTTACATGTGGAATTACATTTTCATCCATACAAAATGATGGTCGTACAGCAGCTAAATGAACGCGTCTGCGTGTGACTTCTTGCCAGGCTATTCTTTAAAATGTTCCAGTGAACTCTATTGTGCTGTCAAGGGATGAAGACCATTTTCATTTATCGGTTATGTTAGTAAGCAGAATTTTCGATACTAGGCGGAAAATAATCCCATAAAATTATACGAGTGTCCCGTGCACTATGAGCGTGTTACTGTTGGTGCGCCATTTCGGAACATGGAATAATAGGGCCATACATTTTTGAGGAAAGAAAGAAATCAATTACAATAACCTCTGATCGTTATGTCAACATGTTATGCGATTTTTGCAGCCAAAACTTAACGAAATCGGATATCAGGCCGAAATTTCGTGGTTTCAACAAGATGGTGCCACTGCAAATACTGCAAGACAATCCATGAATGTTCTAAGATAAATGTTTCCATGGACATCTAATCTCACATAGACGTGACATCCCATGGCCTGCACGGTCACATCGTAAGATTTTGGCTGTAAATTTTGTCTATTTTTTTTGGCGATAAAATATAAAGGCTGATAAATTATTTAAAAATAGATGCGTCCTAAGAATTTTTAAACACTTTTGTGAAAATAAATTGGAAACATTGTACACTTAAATTATACAATTAGATTTTTTTATAATTTATATTATGTCTGTTTTATTCCTTTTTCTAATGGGGAGACTGCTGAACCCTGTACGATCTTTGCAGATCTGTTATTTGTTTTATAAGGTCAATCAAACATTATAAAAATAGGAAGTAATTGCTCTTGTCATATTAAAAATCTACTTCCAAAATTTAATAATACTTTAAGTTTTCAACCTTATTTAATAGCCCTACAAGATCCTTGTATCAATTATTTTTTAAGGATTTGGTCCAATAGCAAACTACTTCAAATCATTAAGGAAATTTAATTTAGATTTTGATTCTATTTTTAATAGGTTTTACTATGATATAAGTTAATTAGTTTAAAAAAGACGAGGGACCAAGTTGGTCAACATTAGTTAAAAAAGTGTAATTCATTATGTTTTGTCTAACTTGTCAAACCATTTTAAATTTACAATTTGATTCAAGCATTTTTTTTTTAATATTGTAAAACGTTAATTGTGAAATTGAAGATTAACGTTTCATTCTAGTTTTAATATGTGTGATATAATACAGTAGAATAATTTAATAAATAAAAATAAAATATATATCATTATTTAAAAGTTTTACTTTGTAGAAATGTTGTCAACATTAAATATAGGATAGTATTAGGATGATAAATACTTTAAAATGATAGATTTATATTTTCGTATTCATGTATTTTATTTACTATATCAAGTTGTACTTACAGAGTGCAGTAAACTATAATCCAAGTTGAATAAACCACAAGCCGTAAACTTAGCTTGGCTGTGTAAGAGTTGAAGTGAGAATAGTCCCAGCTGAAACAAAAAAATATAATATAGTTTGATTTCCAAATTTTTATTAGTGATTTGTACTTAATATAATTAAAATGTTGTATTTTAAGTAGTACTACTATTAAAACACTTTATTATATTATAAATTCAGAAATTATTAATACAATTTTATTAGGTAGTTTAAAATATGAAAATACCATTAGGAAGACCTAGACGCAGATGGGAGGATAACATTAGGATGGACTTGAAAGGTAAAGTGTGTAATGAGGTGGACTGGATAGGACTAGTTCATGATAGGGATAGGTCATGTAAATTTATGAACTTTCGAATTCCTATAGTCTTAGATAAAGTAATTAAGTAAGTAATTTTATTAGTCGTATTTTGTAATTATGAAGTCCTGGTAATAGATACAAACTTGTCATGTATTCTACCATATTTATTAATTTGCCTTTCTTAAAAGCTACATTATACTTATCTATGTTGTTTGTATTACAGATTTCAGGGATTCATCTTTATTCCCAATTTTATATATTATAAATGGTTAATTGTGTCCCTACAAAATTGCTCAATTGATAAATTAATTTCTTTATTTTTAATCAACCTCAAAATTACAGTTTTCTTATGCACTAATATTCAATGAGAAATGTCTATAATTTGAAATCAGATATATTAAAGAGTTCCTCCAGGATAAGAGAATTCTGAATAGAAATTAAATCATCCAATTTATTATAGTGGCACTTGCTATAAGAAATAATAAAGTCATAAAATACAAATTCAGAAATTATATTTAATGGATATGTCTTATAAGTTATTTACCTCCTGTTGCAGCGATTTATTTTCGTGCATCTCCTCATCTTATGGACTATTATTGAGGTGTTGCTTGCCTAAAAATTAGTATTATAAAATAAAAGTAATTAGATGACATGATCTCATTTCACATTCAGTTATATGTATATAAATATAAGGTTTTCAGAAATTCATAGCCCAAACTGCACATATAGCTTGTTGAACCAAAAGTAATATAAAATCCTTGTAAACTTACAACAGAAAAGCTGTGCTAATGCCATTAAAAGTTTCTGTGTACAGAGCCGGGAGAGCAAATATGTTCAAGCATGCGTGTACAACAGGTTGCAGGTACTTGGCACTGTAAGCCTCGACATATTGGATCATGGCAAAGATCATACTACAATAATTAATAAACAGCACACCAATCCATCTAGAAATGCGAATACGTTCTGAGGGTCATCATTAACGGTCCTACATCACAGAAAGTGCTTGCCATTATTACATTTGCAGTGTCGCGTGCCTATCTCATATGCAATTTGCTGTACACGTATGCTTGACAGTTTTGTTCTCCGGTGCTGAATGCTGAAACTTTGAACATAATTTAATGATATTAGCATAGTTTGCCGGATGTTGGTGTTCAGGGATTTTGTACTACCATTAGTTCAAACAAGCTATTTGTTAAGTTTGGGCTATAATTTTTCAAATATCCTGTAAATGCAATACAGGTTGACATTTATTACATGTTAACTTAAGAAGGCTTTGTGGGTTTTAGTAAAAGGCACATTAGAACTTCATTTGGTCTCACACTCTAAAATAAGTGTACTTATAATAAATAACAAAACAAATTGTAAAAATCTCCCCAAACTGAGTTGTAATTTTTTTAAATGAGAGTGAAAGTTACATTGGTTAATTTATTTCTAAGAAGTGTAATCTTCCAAGCGGAAGTGGTGATGACTGCAAGAAGCCCTAATATCATCCATTGGAAAAATGCTCGCAATAACACCAGAAAAGAGTGAACGTATGTTTAACATTCGATAAGATCATCAAACAGAATGGACGTGTATTAAACACTCTAGATGACACCAGTAAACAGTAGACGTGTGTTTAACATTCGCTACAACACCAGCAAACAGAATAGACACGCACAAGACGATGGTGCAGTTCCTCCAACTCAAGTTTCATTATTTAATAGATGCAATATTTAGTAGCCAGAACCTAATGGTCAATATTTTGTGAACTTTAATTTATATTATCTTTCATTTTAATCAAACCCAGTCTAATAGTAGGTAGGAAACGTGAGACTACCAGATGCCCGAACATAATTTACTTAAATATTTAGATCTAGAGGGTGACCTGGTGGTCTAGGGGTAAGGTGTCGGACTTCTATGCTGGCGGCCGGGGTTCAATCCTCGGTCCCGGCAAAGATTTATCTGATTACCAAACCCTTCCTTCACCTCTGACAAGACATCTTGTGAATGTGGGGAATGCCACGCCTCCACCGTGGTTCGGATTCCACGTTAAACTGTAGGTCCTTCATTTCATCTCACAATCACCCTACCATTACACATTAGCGTAAGTGCGTATAACCCGAATGGGTAGTAAGACGCGGTGCTATATAATAATAATAGATCTAGAGCTGAGATAAAAATTGACGCACGTGATTCCAGGGCGGTCATACCGTGTACTAACCCAATCAGAACCCGGACCAAGAACACCTGTACGGATAAGACCACGTGCCGTTAGAAGTCTGTATTACTGTGCAGTTTACATAACAGATATATTAAATTGTTTGCGAAGGTATGCATCCTTTGTCCGTTTTTATTCAAATAAAGCTATTCTGATTGATATTAAAGTAAATATACAAAAGAGAAATATCATGACTAAGTTATAAATAAAATATGAAAAATAATTGAATAACACCACAAACTAATGGTTATTTAAAGAGTAAAATGTAACTGGAAGTTAAGTTAAGTTAAACTATAATACAGGACCTTTGCATGTCCAAGGGATAAATAATATATTTGCACTTAACAGTGTTTCAATGTAGTGGTATTATTTAATAATATTTTATCGATACTTTTAAGAATTGACAAATTTATGTACCAATGTAATATATAATTATTATCAAAGTAGTTTTAGTAAGAAATATTATTGAGTCAGCGTTTAACTCGGACGTATAGTAAGGCGCGATATGTAAGTATTAAATTATTGACTCTAGATTCACATATTATATACTATATTAAAGATGGCATATTTTTTGGTAAAACATATAATATGTGATCCTGTCGGTATTTAATTTTCATACAAGATTGAGACGAATAAACACAACGTTTTGGTATGAAAAATGTAATAATTTTAAAAATTAAAAATATAAAGTAAACATTGAAAAATCTATCTTTTTAAGAAACTATTTTTCTGTGAGATATATATTTTCTCTCAAAAGAGTTGTAGAGATTTAGTATTGAATTATTAGTTGAACTATTTATTTTCTAATATCATTATCACTCTTCACAAAATAAATATATTTTTTGTTTCCGGTTTAATTCTACTTTATATATTTGAAAAATGAAATCTTATTTTGATAATATTAAAAATTTTAGGTGAATACTATAAAAAAAAAGCAAATAAATATTTCGATAAAAATGCTCTATTAGAATGATTTAGGATAATTACCTCCGATATGGTGGAGTCACACACGTGTACGAGCAACCATAGCAAAATGATTATTAAAAGATACCAAGTCAAAATTTAATATTTTTCCTAAATCAATATCAGTGCTCATTTTCCACATGTAAATATGAAGAAAGATGGTGGTTGTGACAAGGATAAAATAGAATGTAACAGACGTTAAATTAATGAAGGAGTAGGCCGAGTTTACTAGCCGAGCGGCGTCCACCACACCAGCGTGGTACTCTGCAAATTCAACCACGTCACTCCTCTCCATCACACCGTCACGCAGTCTGGAGTTGATGTGGGACAGATGTTGCCTCAACGCTAGGACTAAGAACACAAACTGGACCTTCACAAGGTGTATTGTGGCTTCTGTGACGAAAAAAATTGACATATCACTTTCTACACTGTAAGATCTGTAGCTATAGATAATCAATAATATAACAGATCCAACACCTAGAGCAGTGTGGCTCCATATTTTCACAATCTTATAATCAAAACCGTCCTTCTTTGAAAAACATTCTAGAGAGCGAAGCTTATCCAGAATGACCGTCATATTTGACTGGTGGAGTACACAAGCTATCACTGTTAAAATGTAAGAACAGATGACGGTGAGAATCATGATCCGTATGCAGACGTGAGAAACATATGAAACGTTCTCTTTTAAATATAACGATATATTAACTGCAAATAAGAAGTATATCATTAATAAAAAGAAAATCTTGTAGCAAATCCTCAAAATAAACCAATTTTTAGTTATTGGACTGCATTTATCGAACGATAACAATCCAAACAAATGTGAAATATATGTTAGCGGTTTTATTGCTGAATATATATCCATAACGAGTGTGGTCAGCAAGTCGATCAGAAGACTAGTGAATATTCCCTTTAAATATGTCCATACAAGCACTTCATCGATCTTAGCTCACTTTATATACACCTTTTAAAATGTTTTCATTCCCATTAAACCTTATTAAATTAATTGCTTTCCAACAATGGATATTTGCAAGGACAGAAAAAAGAGTTACAAGATATAATTTGACATTATGTATACGTCAGTTAATCTAATATACAATTCTCACTTTTGATGTAAGTTATAAAATCCAATAAAATAACACTAATAAAATAGTAAAATCTACTCAATTTCAACAGAAGAAAACTTTTTTACTTTGTAAAAGGCATTTGTATTAAAATTGGGCTGAATGATATTAATTTTTTGTTTTGTTTTCCCTTAATTAATAAAGGGATTAAGTCAATTTCAAGGCCATTACTTGATGGTGACATGATAATAATGCATTTGTATGATACATGGATTTAATTTAATAAAAGAGAGCAAGTGAAATTAGCTCAGACACTAATCTTTATTATATTTACCCAATACCATACCCTATAACTTAAATGATAGTTGGATTTTAATATTAAATTTAAATTTGTTAACAATATGATATATTCTTATATTATTACATTATAGCTTGATAATTATTTTAATTGATTCTCATTCCTTTAGTTGTTATTAAACTTTATTTTTGTTGCATTGTTTATTAGTGGAAATTTTATTAGTAGCTATATCAACAATTACTATAACCTAAAACAAAATTTTAATATATTTGTATTTAGTTATTATTATTTATTTCTGACCATTACACGATAACTATCCAGAACATAGAGCAATTTTAACAAAATTAACAGGTATATTGATTGAGCTTAGGAAAAACTATCCTAACTAATATTATAAATGCTAATGTGAGTTTGTTTGTTTTTTGATTGTTTGATTGTTTATTTGTTACGCTTTCACGCCTAAACTACTCGATCGATCATCATGAAATTTTGCATACACGTTGTCATGGGTACAGAAAAGGACATAAGGTACCTTTCATCCAGAAAAAAGTATTGTTCCCGAGGGATAGAAAAAAAATAACATTTAGACGGTCGTCCGGCATAACAACTTGGCCTACTGATATGAACATGAATTGCAACTTGATGCCTTGAGTACAGAAAAAGGGACCTGCGGTATACCCGGAAGAAAATCTGATATCCCGAATTAAAATCTGTTCTCGAGTTATTTTAGGCATATCTATCTTAAAATGATTAATAAAAATCTGTTCCCAAGTTATTTTAGGCACATCTATCTTAAAATGATTAATAAAAATCTGTTCCCAAGTTATTTTAGGCACATCTATTTTAAAATGATTAAAAATAATTACATTCGGCTAATTAAGCTCTGTCTGTTCATCCCGTTGGCTGTTGCCGTGGCTTCCTCCGGTATAGCAGCTACACTACTGAACGGTGGCCGTACTGCACATTCCGTTCTAAAATTGCCATTAACTCTTGCACTTGCACAGGCAAGATATGAGAGGAATGGTAGTTTTACTGGCTGGTGACTTCTGACAAACTCTACCGGTGATCCAGAGGGGCACACATGCAGATGAAATCAAAGCCTGTCTCAAGTCATCAAGATTGTGGGCAAACATTAAAAAATTCAGCCTAACAACGAATATGAGAGTCCACCTTTATAATGACGTAGATTCAGGACATTACGCAGAGATACTATTGAAAATTGGCAATGGACGTTTGGACAATGATGCTGAAGGTTGTATTTTACTTACAGGGGAATTCTGTAATTTGGTGGAAAATGATGTGGAGCTCATTGCTAAAGTTTATCCAGACTTACAACTAAATTTTAATTGTGATCATTGGTTGTGTGCAAGAGCAATTCTTGCACCGAAAAATGAAATCGTTAACAAAATCAACACTTACATTTTGGAAGAGGTGTAGGGAGAAATAAAGGAGTATTTGTCAATAGATACAATCATGGACACAGAACAGAGCACTTCATATCCCGCTGAGTTTTTAAATTCTCTGGAGCTATCGGGTGTACCCTCGCATAAACTACAGTTACAATTAGGTGTACCAGTTATGCTTATGCGAAATTTAGATGCACCCCGATTATGTAATGGGACGAGGCTTCGTATTACACAATTAGGGCAAAATATAATCTGTGCCACCATTTTAACAGGTGTAGGAAAAGGGGAAAGCGTAATCATACTGCAAATCCCAATAATCCCCACTGACCTACCATTTCAATTCAAAAGACTCCAGTTTCCAATCAAACTTAGTTTTACTATTACTATTAACAAAGCGCAAGGGCAAACATTGCAGGTAGCAGGGGTGCATTTGGAAAAGCTATGTTTTTCCCATGGACAGCTATATGTAGCATGTTCGCGTGTGTCCAATGCCCAAAATTTGTATGTATTTGCGTCAAATGGAAGGACATACAACATAGTATATAGGAGCGTCCTAAAATAATGATCTATTCTGTTCCCATGATTGCAACGGCCAAGAACAAGCGGAGTAAATAAGGAACGTTAATTAACTGTTGGTAAAATTTAAAATGGAGTGGGATTTTTAATTCGCGGCAATTCATAATCTATGACTCTACTGACACACACTCCGCTACTTCTTTTCTACTACAACACTTAATCCTTATTTATATTGTGTAGTTTGTATGTTTCTTTATCTCTACCTGTATTGACCAACAACCTGAATAAGTTCATCGTTTTAATTTTCATACTTCCTGTGTCGACCGACAACCTGACTTTATTGACAAAATAAACATTAGCGCGAGCGAAGCCACGGGCAAAAGCTAGTGTAAATATAAGGTTTTAGAATCTGGATATCTGTTTAAATATAATAGCCTTTAACATATTTTTAATTAAATACTTCAATTCAAGTTATTTGAGTTTAACGTTTTAAGCATTTGATTGAGTACTTATAGAAAATATATTTTTTAAATGTTGATATATATTGAGAGACTGAATATTTAAACAGTGTAAATAATGTGTTTCTATATGACTATAATATATATTATTATATTATTTTATTATTATTATTATTATTTTATTATTATTATTATTATTATTATTATTATTTATTATTATTATTATTATTATTATTATTATTATATTATTATTATTATTATTATTATTATTATTATTATTATTTATTATATTAGCACCGCGTCTTACTACCCGTTCGGGTTATACGCACTTACGCTAATGTGTAATGGTAGGGTGATTGTGAGATGAAATGGAGGACCTACAGTTTAACGTGGAATCCGAACCACGGTGGAGGTCTGGCATTCCCCACATTCAAAAGATATCTTGTCAGAGGTGAAGGAAGGGTTTGGAAATCAAATATATCTGTGCCGGGACCGAGGATTGAACCCCGGACCCTAGCACAGAAGTCTGACACCTTACCCCTAGACCACCAGGTCACCCAAATGTACAATTGACTATGTTATTAATTATTTCTGTATATATTTATCACCAATAAAACATATCAACTACAAATTCAAACATTTATTTTGTAAGATATAAAAATTCAAATCTAATTAGAAATATAATGTTTGATCTAACGATAAGACCATGATGTAATTCTTTACATAATGTACTTGGCCTATTTTAACGGAGAGAGCGAAGTCTAATGTTCAAACAACTGTTAGTTAAAATATTGTTTTATAGATAGTACCTCCTGCATCATTTGACAAATTCCAACTAAAATTATGTGTGTCCAAATATATTATATTCTTAGGTAAATTTAAACACCAATACAGTTTAAGTTAATATGTATATTTATTAGAAGAAGTGCGTATAAGATTACAGTGAGTTAATGTAATCCGAGGCAAAAACGTACGAAGAATACTATTGAAAATAAAATAGATACATTTCCAATTAAACTTAAAATGCTTAATTTATAGAAGAGTTTACTATATTTCTCAAATGTATTAAGATAATATCTCAATTTGTCGTGATAACATGAATTGATCGTCCCAGCTTCGATGGTCATCGTAAAACAAAACTTCAAAGTGTCGGCCTACAAGCAAGAAACTTATATATCACACATGACCATGAATAAGGGGGTAAGTATTAATATATGGCCAAGAAACAATAATGTTTGATGAACTAAACATTGTGCAGATATATATAAAAAATACTAATATTAAGACTAAATAAATTTAGACGTAAATGATTTGCATAAAAATAGTAAATATTGCGACCTCCTCCCCTCCCTCCCATGATTTTAATTTGTAAGGATTGTTTGCGGGAGGGATCAGGTTGCAGGCAAGGTAATTGTGTGGGTTATAAATAATATGTAGGGTGTTAAGAATTTTGGTTTAATAGAAGGTACTAAATGATGAATCAATTTGTGATGTTAAATGACAAAAAAAATTAGAGATATGACGTTCGTACGCATGGAAAAACTGGCTGAACTTAGACCAATAGTATTGAATAAAAGTGCGTGTGACCCCATTCATAACTTGATTTCGGGACCCTGGACTCAAGGGACGTACTCTAATTACAAGTGTATTGATGAACCAAAGATGTAGCCTGCTATAGTACGGTGTCGGACAGCGTAACTGTCTGTGATATCATGCAAGTGTTACAGCCACGATGCCAACAAATAAAATAATTGAAGTTATACTTCTTTAGACGCGTTATGAAAAAAATGATGAGAGTGAAATTTTAAGATGCGCGCGCATCACTGTAACACAAAAGTAACAGGTTGAAGGTAAACCGCTCACTAAGTCTCGAAAAAAAAAAAGCTACCAACAAAATAGAAATAGAACCTCTGTTAGTCGCGCATGTTAGTACGCTCATAGAGAAATGTATACTATGTTATTCCTTTCTCTATGGTACGCTCGTCCCCTCTGATCACTGTTTTCATATATATAATATTTATCCACATGTTTCTAGTTTCTACATTCACAACACGTGTTTTAGTTTCATACAAGTGCGAATTATATATGTGCTAATAAATTATATTCAGTAATGATTTAAATTGAATATTTTGATTAATATTATTTACTATTCGTAAATATTAGTGAAAAAAAATTGTGCTTATAGACTTTTTCAAGTGCTCCAATGTAATTGAGGTTAACTATCCGTATGTATTATTTATTGATATAAATTAAAATATTTTTATTTAACATAATTAATACTAAATATTATTAAATTATGATTGTTAAATATGTATTTAATGATGCCAAAGAAGTATAACTTCTCACGCGCGTACATAAGTACACACACCCATTTTTTTTATACATAGCAATGGTCCCTTTCATGACCAACTAGTTCCATTATTGTTATGAATTGTCAGCGTTCTCTTTTAACCTTTCTAGTAAGTTACTTTATATAGGCTAAGCCAGAACTTTTCAGCTCGTTTGTCCACTCGGGTTATGTAAATTAAAAACAAACATTCAAACACTGCTCCGTGGCTATGACAGTCTAGTAGCAATACCGAGTTTAATTTTCTACTCAATGTTAAGTCAACAGCTATCGTAAATCTGCCAATGAGATTGTGTAATTGAGTGAGAAACTTTTTCTTTATATTGAAAATGTTATTCATCTAATGCCATTATACTCGAGACAAATATACAAGAAATGTTGAACTTACCAAGTGTATAAAATGTATAAAATATAAAATCTGATATATCTTTCTATTTTTGTGTATGTTTATCTCTATTGGCAGCTAGGTTGTTTAGTCTGGACTAATTAATAAACGGAACTGTCAAATGTATATTTTCTCCTGACCCTCTTCACTGACCGAACAGTCTAGAACATCTCTCTCGTGTTAGACTGACCTACTAATGATGGGTAGATCGGGGTCTGAATCCCGGTCGGGCCCTCCCAAGAGGTTTTTTCCTAAATGTCTTCCCACTCTCCTTCTACGCAAATGCGGGTAGATATCTTCTAAAATGCTTCATTCCTCATTCTGCGCCTGTAGAGTATGTATCATGTATGCTTGCAGCCTAAACAAGCAGTAAGGCGTGGTGATAAAAATGTATATATATAAATACATATATACATATTTTTTACCCTGGGGGTGCCATGAAAGAATCAATGAATCATTGATACACTCAAGAGAACCAAGAAACAAGAAATTTTGGTTAAATTTTATTCTAAGCAAGTAAAATAAAACGTAAAATTGTATTTCTTACATTAATGAAGCTTTATTAATTTTATCTTTAACCTTTGTCCAACATTTACGGTTGAGCTTCCCGTGATATGGGTGAGTAAGGGAGTGATTTAATTTCCTCCTGATCACTCAAAGGTGTCGAGTATATCCAGAATATATTTTAGAGAGTTAAAAATTTAAAAGTCAAAAACACAAAAAGTGGTAAAATGCTAGTGACACTAAAATATTACTCTAAAATGACAAAAACACTCCTTTATGAAGTCCAAGTCTTTATAATGACTAATAAACAATATTTTAAAAAAACGTTCCTAGTACCAGAATGAGCTATACTATTCCACCAGGTGGACATAGGTTGTCGAATAGAGTTCAAATGTACAAAAAGCGAATACAACAAAATGTATTCATTTTGTTAGTGTTTGAAAATATTTTTTCTAGTTAAATGAAATATTAATTATTTTAAATAATGAGGTAGTTGGCTAAAAATATGGTTTGACCATCAAAAAATTGCCACAAAATGTTTCTCGACGTTTTTTTATAGTATCAAATATGCTGAGTAACATACTAAGAGCTTACCAAAGTTTTACCAACGGAAAGGCCTAATTTTCAAGATGGCGTCCAAGATGGTCGTCAAATACCTAACTCCTACAGTTTTAATTCAGGAAAAATAAAGTTGATGTCTACCTCTATGTTTTATGGTCTTAGAAAAGTTTTAGAGGTTTAAAATAATTTTGGAGCAACATGCACTTATATACAGCCAATTGTGCATTTACTTAGTCGGATATTTTTAAAAAAAGTTCTATTTTTGAATTTTTTGTTCTTTACTAGTTATTTTTCTACATAATCTCCTCTTTTCAGTAATATATAAAAAACGTAAAAAAAAATTATTAGTTTGCACCCATGTTTTGAAAAAATGGGTGTGTGTACTTTTGTACGCACGCGAGAAGTTATACTTCTTTGGCATCATTAAAAAATAGTTTTTAATTGCATGCAAGTAATTAATTACAATAAAATGATAATATTTAGTATTAATTATGTTAAATAATAATATTTTAATTTATATCAATAAATAATATATACGAATAGTTAACCTCAATTATATTGGAGCACTTGAAAAAGTCTATAAGCACAATTTTTTTCACTAATATTTACGAATAGTAAATAATTTTAATAAAAATATTCAATTTAAATCACTACTGAATATTATTTATTAGCACATATCTATTTCGCACTTGTATGTAACTAAAACACGTGTTGTGAATGTAGAAACTAGAAACATGTGGATAAATATTATATATATGAAAACAGTGATCAGAGGCGACGAGCGTACCATAGAGAAAGGAATAACATAGTATACATTTCTCTATGAGCGTTCCAACATGCGCGACTAACAGAGGTTCTATTTCTATTTTGTTGGTAGCTTTTTTTTTTTTTCGAGACTTAGTGAGCGGCTTACCTTCAACCTGTTACTTTTGTGTTACAGTGATGCGCGCGCTTCTTAAAATTTCACTCTCATCATTTTTTCATAACGCGCCTAAAGAAGTATAACTTCAATAGTTCCGCGCGCCGACCATCACCGAAATCCTCGTCTTACTTGACATAGTACAGAAATTTATTTTGTACGAGAATTTTACTTTTACAGTTGGCTAAACTGTCTGTTTATTTGTGTGTGTTTATCTACTATTGTTTATATTTACTGTGTTTATTGACTTAGTGTGACAATACATTAATGTTATTTTTTTAATCTTACATATCTGTGTGTTTTTTCAAGCTTTAATATGAGTGCTAGCATCGCAAACCGAGAAACCTGCCATATGTGCCATGAAGATCTAAGTTGTGCTTAAGACACTGTACAAGTTCGTAAGAAGGGAGATTAAGGAATCAAAAAGCAAGTTTGTAAAAAGGAGATGAGTTGTTAAAACAAGCAGGAAAAAAAAGTACACTCAAAATGCAGACAGCGGTACATCAATCCGAAAGACATTAAAAAAAAAAAAAAAAAAGACAAAAGCTGAACCACCAAATAGAAGTGCCAGGGTATTTGGAGGTCCTTTCAAAAGTCAAACAAATTGTATCTTCTGCGGTATTACAGTTACACCTGGAAGTGATGGTGTAAGTTATGTGAAGACAAGTATTTGTGAACAATATTATTGAGTGTTGTAATAGTCGTTTAGATGAATGGGCGAGTACGGCGAAAGGAAGAATAGGATATTATGGACATGACCTGCACGCTGCTGAATGTGTCTACCATCATTCTTGTAGCAGTAATTTTCGTTTTGGTCTTCACATACCACTGCAGTTCCAGAATGAAACAGGGGAAGCGCTGTAAGGCTGGCCAACCTAAACATGAAGATAAAGAACAAGTATTCTTTAAAGATAGCTCTTACATAGTAACTAATGACGAGGATCAACTGACAATTTAACACCTATAAGACAAAATGAAGGAATTTCTCGAAAGAGAAGATTCACAACCATTTGGAAGGAGTTAAAATAAAGAAAAGTTAAAACAACGGTAAGAATAATATATTTATTTTGCTGAAGGAAAAGGTATCTATGATATTGTGGTGATGAGGGAAAATACATAAATATTCTCAGATCTTACTTCAACACTTTTGCAAGGAATGAAGAATCACAGAAAAAGGCTATCATTGAAACAGCAGCCCATCCTATTAAAATTAATATAAAATCCCCACCCATCTCTTACAGATCAGTATCAAAGTGAAACATTTCTGAAGCTAGAATCTACCATTTCTTTCATACCTGATTCCCCGAGGAGATTGTTAAATGGTATTTTTTTAGGTAAAAATACAAATTGAAAGGTGGCAGGAATAGGTCACGAAGTTACTCAGGCACCTAGACCACGTGCTTTTGTTGCTCCCTTACAAATTGATATTGCAGTGCAGGTCCATCACTTGTATCATCACAATTCCTTGTGGATGTGCTGCATGCTCTGGGATTTAGTTCTACTTATAAAGAAGTTCTGCGTTTTGAAAAGAACGCAGATGATTCAGTTACTTCAGATGTGTTAACAGCTGATATAAATATGCCAAACATGACATTTCTTTCTGCTGCGGACAGTTGACCACAATATCCTTACAGTTGATGGCATAGGGACCTTCCACGGGATAGGGATCATCACTGCTCTCAAACCAGGACAAAAGATGGATCGGATCATTCCGAGGAGAAACGTAACTAATCAGGACTTTACAGTGAAGAGTAAAATTCCAGTCATAGAATAACGCTTTGTGAAACATGTTCGTGGCAAAGTTTTCTTTTAAGATGTACTGTGGGATCGCTCGCTAAACTTCAATCAAGTAATCCCTGAGTGGCAAGGAATGATGCACACTCATTCACCAAGGATTACAACAACCAGGTAAATCATCAACTGTTTTCTTACCTATGATAGACTTTACTCTGGGAACAAGTCTTGCATTTTGTCTACACTGGACTTCAATTGTAAACTCGCTATGAACCACCATGATCCACCTATTACTACGTTTGACCAACCTTTGTATTGGAAAGTTGCAGAAATAATTACAGATGCACCACAGGGTAGCCACTTGATAGACAGATGATTCAATCACATAATTGTCTCATATCAACAGGAGAATGGTACACAATTTTTGTTACTAGTGAATGAAGTAGAAAAATCATATTCATCACTGGTATTGAAAGAGATCACGGCAGAAAGCACCATGGAGTCAGATAAACCGATCTAAATAATAAAAAAAAATATTGACACAAAAAAGGCAGAACTTGGTCACAGGTTAAAAACAAGTATGCTTTGGACAAACTACAGAGAATACTGCCGGTTGCCAGATCAATCATAAAGCAGATCGTGCAGGTTATTTCGAGCAGACGTTAATGATATATTTAAAGAGCAGTGGTGGAATGACCCACGGATGTGGTATGACTGAAGAAATGCATTCTTTGTGGGCCATGTCCATACCTAACTCATCTCAATACAATGATGTCATGCAGGAATTAACGTCTTACCTACACAACCAATCAGCAGCATCGAGAATCAACACTGTCAAGAATGAAACGAGATCACTGTGACTTGGAGAATATCAAGAGAAAACTCGTAACCTCTATGCCATTCTCACAAGACCCGTATTTTATTATAGGTGTTATTGCCAAGAGGATGTCAACGTGCATATCTTAAGATTGTCGGGAAAAATATATTGTATGAGATATGGTTGGAAAGACAATTTTTAATGTATTATTTAAATGAAAGACTAAGTAAAAACCCTTTCCGACGAGTCCAGCATTAAAATTGACAAAGAATGAACCCTTGTTCCTGTTATCTCTACCAAGATTTTTGGTTATGTCAAAAACTGGAGACCTTTCTCTAGAGAACGTAATAAGTTATGAGCTCAGCCTTGTTTGAGGCCAAATAAATCTTTCGTAAAAGTTACAAATCTCAACTGGCTCATGCGATTGAAGGGTATACTGTTAAGGAATCAAAAAAAGCTCTCATGGATTTGATCCCACTAACTGAACATTAAGATTTGGGTTGTGGATCCCTTCTTCATCGCTTGCCGTGCAAAAAGAACGAGAGTTAGGATGCAATTGCACGCTCATACACAGAATTTACCATAAAATATTATGGGAAAGCAACTGTTATTTTTGATGGTTACTAAGCTGGTCCTCCCATCAAGGATAATAAACATCAGTGACGTGGGCAATTCACCCATTCGACCATCGGCTACAACAGCAGCAAAAGAAATTGAGGGAATAAAAGATTATTTTATCTATATTCCTTGAAAAAAAAACATGCGTTTATTCATCTAATGAAAGAAGAACTGCGGAAAAGGGGCTACAGTGTTATCAATGCTTCAGGAGATGCAGACGTGGACATCATCAAGGCAGCTGTCACGTCATCAGATCTACATCCAACCATGTTATTAGGGAGGATACAAATTTATTCATCTTTCTCTTCTATTATGCATAACAATGGGGGCCCATATTTTCATTCGGACACGTTCACACTTCGTAAATTATATAACATCAGTGAAATGATACAAGTTTGAGGTAGTAATGAATGGTCGCAAATGTTGTTCATTCATGCTTACACAGGATGTGATTCAACTTCACGCTTATTTGGTATAGGCAAGATGTCACCATTCCAAACATTTATTAGCACTGAACAAAAGATTCAGAAATGTGCAAATTTGTTTCTATTCCCACATCAAATAAAATCTGTTATAGAGGGGCTATGAATCAAGGTAATGGCAGTCTTGTTTGGGGACAGAAGTACTTATTCCATTACCTTTTTGCACTACCAACTCTTCAATAAAAAAAATGTTTCAGCCACTTCACTCTTCACTCCAGAGTGCCTTCCTAGTATCGAGTCCTCGACAAATTGCCACAGCTTTAGAGTATATTACCAAATCATGATTTGATTGGAAAGGACGGGGATTTGAATGAGGTCGATTGGGGTGGAAGCCATTGGACAATCAGTATGTACCAGTTACGACTAATATAACTGTTACACCGTAAAGTCTTGTTTATATGCTCCACTGTAATTGCACAACTGCCTGCTGAACAAAAAGTTGCAGTTGCACGAGTTATGGACCAACATGAACGTCTGCTTGTATACCATTTCAACCAGAAAATTATGAAAATCATTTCATTGAATTTGTCAGGGAAGAAGAATGTGACAATGAATATATATAAATATTTTAACATTGATATTTTTTTAAATTTTCGGTAAACTAAGGATAAATAAAATATGTTTATAATTTAGATGTAATATTTGTGTTCTAATACCGTAAAAATATAAGGGTAGACCAACTTTACTTTTTTATGGTGAAAACTGTAGGAGTTAGTTATTTGACGACCATCTTGGACGCCATATTGAAAATTGGGCCTTTCCTGAGGTCAAACTTTGGTAAACTTTTAGTATGTTACTCAGCACACCTAATACTACAAAAAACCGTTGAGAAACATTTTGTAGCAATTCTTTGAGAATAAGATGGCTTTTTATCATATACGCAGCCGACGAGGGTGGAATGAATAAACCAGCTCAAGACAAGAGATATGTGGCGTTAACATTTGAGGGTCATATGCCATTGTTTGAGTAAATAAATTAATATACACTAATTAGTATTTTATCTAAAATATAATATATTTTAAAAAAGATATACTGAAAACACTAAACACATTTATCACTTTATGACATTTGGGAAAGATTTGTAGGTGCAGTTGATATTTAATGAAAAAAACTTCCAAATATATTAAGAAGAGAGGAATAGAAGACGGGATAATATTTTTGCACACATTTATTTGGGATTAGTGAGGTGTGGGTGGGATCGCCACCATTTAAAAAAATTAAATTACTATATATATTTTTATTAATTTCTATATTTTCTGGTATATTGGTACATAATTATTATAATCATTACTATAGTTATCTTTCCAGACACAATGTTTGTGGACTATTTATAATATACAGAACAGAATTGGGGCCAAAATTTTAAGTATCTCCTAAAAAAACACAAAACTCTTGAGCTGGTCTTACTCCACACATGTACAATTCTTCAACATTTCTCACTAATAAAAGAGACTAAATTAATAGAAATGCTATATTTTTAAAGATTATAAGAAAAATTATATAGGTTATTACTGAATGTTATTTCTAAAAATAAAATAATAATTATAATATTTAGCACCACGTCTTACTACCCGTTCGGGTTATACACTTTAAGTACTAATTACGCTAATGGATTAGGAATTGGGAAGGTTGAATTAGAGTAAGTGAATCGGCATTTTCGTAGAGGCAGAGTGGAAAATCATTTAAGAACCCCCCCCCCCCAACAGTTCACCCGACTGAGATTTGAATCTCAATCTCTCCGTCCTCGGAAGTCGAGCTCAACACAACCAGCGCATTAGCCAACTACGCAACCGAGGCGGGTCTAAAAATAAAACAATCAATAATAAAATTGAATTTAGTTAAGAGGTACGAATATTAATATTTACAACATTATTGATATTATAATTAATTAGATTGTTTAACCACGGTATATATCGCATATTTCACTATCTTTCATATCTTCCAACATAATTAGAAAGGAATTATTTCAAAAAAATCAATAAAACACTTAATTTAATTTGTCAATAGATTCATGATGAGAGTAATTTCTGTTCGTAGACATTATGATTTGGAAGAATACATGAGCTAGTTTTTCCCTTCAGACGACTGTTTACTCGTTTTATAGAAACATATAATTAGTTAATGACTTCAACTCATCAAATATGCTTAAAATCGATGGATAAAATATATTTACTATATGAAAATGTCTATAGATTAATTGGTGCTGCTATTCTATCAGGTCAGAAAAAAAGTCAGCACATGCCACCACGAACTCTCTCTTTGTATAAAAATATAAATGTTCTGATATTTTTTATTTATACATATATACATATAATTGCATTACAGGCATACCCCTATTTTAGAATCTTCGCTTTACAGCGCTACGCTCAGACGACTAGGATTATACAAGTTTATTCAGATCTATAGGTAAAACAATATAACGGTACAAGTATTTCCACGTAGTGAACTCGAGGTTGTTGACACCAAATGAAGGCACTACTAGACGTCAAAGCTGGTGTTGTATGCACCAGGGAAGAAGGATAGGTGATCCATAAATCTTCAGCACATAAAAAATTGAGTGTGGTGTAAATTATGACTATCAACAGGCATTTAATTGCCTAGTATCGGGTACCCACTAGGAATTTTCTATATATTTAAAGGTAGAGGTGTGTCAGGTGAGGATGCCACCTATTTAGGCTCCCATAATTTTCTTATTTCCTTTAAGTCATCCAATATTTGAATTCCCTTCTTCCTACTCTCCTCTTTCCCTCAATCTTATTTTTTGTGACGTTATTTCTTCTAGGGATGTGTCCAATACAGCTTAGGACTTCTTCGTTTGTCTGTCCGTCCACCTGATCTTCTCAAGTCTTCTCCAGCACCATACTTAAAATTTGTCATTGTCTTTATTTTCCCATCTTCCAGAGAGTAGAGATTTCTGCTCCATAACGTTCATTCTCTGTTCCAAACTCAACTTGCTGGTCAGGAGTAAACTCTTCTTTTGGTAACGCTACCTTGGCCATGATGATACTCAACCTAAATTCCTTTATGTGGTAGCCATCTTTTATCAGCAGACTTCCCAGGTACTTGAACTGCCTTATAATCTCCAATTTTGATTTTTAGCGGCTATTAATTGTTTTAAATCCCCATTACGTTTGGCTTCTCAATGTTGATATCTAGGCAATATCTTCTTCCTGTCTCCACAAGCTTGACCAGCATTTCCTTCAACTCTTCAACATTTTTGGCCAGCAATTATAGGTCACCTACTTATTTTACAGTTTTGATGACTCGTCCTAATGTTCTTAAATCACCACTTCCCTCCAAGGCTTCTCTTAGCAGCCACTTTTCTCCATTGAACAGACTGGTTAGCAAACAGTATTCTTGCCTCATTGTTCTTCCTAACCCTACTATGTTGGTCTTTCCATCATTCATACTCACCTTAACTCACCGCCCCAGGTATAGTTTTACAATTAGCTTTATGTCCCTCCAGTTGTTGCCGATCTTCCCGAGTATTTCCATCGGTTTCTTCCACTTCACTCTAGAGAACGTCCTCTGCAGTCGATTAAACCAATGTATATCTCTTCCTTGACTTCCAATACTCTCTTCAAAATTATTTTATCCATTCCGATGGCTTCATTATGGACTGAAAATCTTCCCAGTGTTTTGGTAGGTCAATCTGCCTTCGATTATGTTTACCAAATGTGATGAAGAAGTTGAATATATCGTGTACAAAATTGACTTGACTTACTCCGGTGGGAATTCAGTCAATACGCTTGGTTAATCTATCTTACGGGAAGATAAATAGCAAATATGTAATATTTATAAAATTAATTACGGTTTATTAGCATTTTTTTGTTTATTTATGTTGCACAATTAAAGTTTGTAAGTAACAAGATAATATATTCGTAGATTAATATATTGCAGAGCCCCTCTGTGATCGAGTGGTAGGTTCGTGACTACAGGTAATAGGTTCTGGGTCTTTATCCCGGTGCTTCCATATTGTTTTGTGTATTAGTCGAGTCTGTAAAGAGTCATCTTAACCTACTGAGGACAGTTAAAAAGCTACTTAACTTAAGTTCTGGACTATAAAACTAATATTAACAGTATTAGGTTTTGTTAAGCTGAACACATCACGCCATTTATCTGTATATGAAAATGTTGGAACCATCTTCGCCAAATTGTGTTGGTCTTTCGGTTGGTATATCTCGCTTGCAGGATGACAGCTCTAAGGTTTTAAAAATATGTAAAACATTATAATGATTAAGATACTTTTATTATTTAATTATTTTATTCTTCATAATATTTAAAGACAACATTTAAAATATCCATCATATACTATGCAAGATGATGGGTTTGTAATAGAGAACAGTATATTGGGCTTTGAAATAACTAATAAGACTTTGTAAAATATATTTTGAAGATGACTTTCTGTTTTTACATTTATTTTAATCAATTTTATAACAATAGTCTATATGTTTCTTAGTGCCAAATAACTCTCATAATTATTAAAACAAGTAAATAAATATAACACACTTTTGTTCACAAAAACTCGTTACATGAATTATATATATATATATGCCAAACAAAATGCATATTGTGCTGACAATTATTTTACTCCTATACCAACAACATTATTACATAAATAACAATGCTTAACAAAATTTAAAAAAATAAATAACAAGCTAATGTTTTCAAGAAATTAATAAGCACATATAATCTGTGACAATATAATATTCCCTAAGAGAGCATTGGGTACCATTAACCATTTCTTTGGCTTTTAATAAAAATTTTAACCAAAGTAGATTAAAAAATAATTCTTTATAGTCCATCTGAATATTTGGTTTTATACTCAGTTTTTAACAAGTAATGAAAGATTAATTAATTTGACAAATGAGAAATCATAATTTTAATGCATATGAATAATAAATTGGTCTAGACACATTTTCAACTTTCGGAAAATAACCTGGGAATGATAAAGGACAAAGTAATGTTACAGTTTTATCAATATTTGTTTGAATTGGTAATAACCAATAATTCACCCTTTTACAAAAACACAAGACGAGCACTCACCGAAGGATACAATTAAGTTGAATACCGACTTCCATAATATTAAAATAAGACACCTTTTATACAAAAGATTTTTGAAAGCTACATATTAATCTAAATTAATAGATTAAAATATTTCTGTAAAATTTGAGAATTTAAATTATTTTACGGATATTACGTTATTGAGTTATTATTTATTTAGTTAGTTATTTTTACTAAAAAAATAATACAAAATATACTAGAAAAAAATATGAGCTTAAACAATAGATTTTAAATACTAAATACTGCAAAATGCTTTGCCTCATAAAAAGATTTTAAATTAATAAATGATGATTGGTTCTTAACATAGATATTTAAAAAAATAATTATTAATTCACATTAGTATGTTACTTGGGCGTGTTTAAATTAATTTATTTAAAACTCTCACATAATATTTATTGAAACCTGAAGTATTTGTCATAATACCTAGCAATCCCCTTGCCTGTAGGCATACCATCTTCTAATGCAATATGTCTCCTGAGTTGGTTAAGTTCAATATATTCAAGCATTCGGTCAGATTAAGTTCATTTGTCTCCTTCTCAGAAGACCCGGTGCTAATTTGGAACTGGATTAAAATAATCAAGTATATAGTAGAGGCACCAATGATCTGGAAAGTACAATTAATAATTATATTCTGTTATTATTATAAATTTAATATATCAAGGGCTTAGAAAATTATTTTTAATCATTAATATACATTGCAAATCAGCTATGGTATTCTATTGATTAAAATTACAAATTATAGCAAGTGTCATTGCAAATCAATAAGATACATTAAATTTTGGTCTAATATTAGTTAACTTATACTAATATTAGTCTAAACTTCGACTTGGATTCAATTAAATATCATATCAATTTCAGCAAGAAAAAAAATCTGGCTTTAATAATTACAAATTTTCGATAGTAATGGTAACTTATTGCGATTATGAGCTGTTATATAAATTAATAATTTATATTCATGTCTAAATAATATTAAATAATTTAATTTTATGTTTTGATGATAGATTGATTTATCAAAATTAAAGAATTTTAGAAACTATTGTGCAATAAAATATTTTATAAATAATGTTAGAGTATTTTTTTTAAATAACCAAAATACAATATTTGGTTCAAGAACAAAACTATTAACACAAACATTTGAAAATATTTCATATATTTGATTTTAGCTAGCTTTGAATCGAAAGAATCAACTTTGCACATCTCTAGTCTAAACGATACAGCTTCATTGTTTTTAAATCATAAATAAAACTTATTGACTCTTGTTACGCTAGAGTAAATATACTCAATTTTAAGGTGGAGACTACATAGAAAAGGTGAGTAGCAACACGTCAACCAAGACTCATTAAGGTGCGGCAGAAGGGTGCGGGAGTAATTTTACAGTTTTTATAGAATTGAAAGTTTTTGGCCAAAATAAATCAAATATTTCTCCAGTAGCAACATAGAGTTTAGTTTTCTGGACATGCTAATATCAACAGATCTTGAATATCTGTCAAGAGTGTCCTGGAATTTTGTCAAAACTTTTTCTCTTTATTTCAAAAGTTTTGACAAAATTCCAGGACACCCTTGACAGATATTCAAGATCTGTCGATATTAGCATGTGCAGAAAACTAAACTCTATGTTGCTACTGGAGAAATATTTGATTTATTTTGGCCAAAAACTTTCAATTCTATAAAAACTGTAAAAACACTTGCTATCCCTTCTACCTCACCTTAACTCGTGTACGTAGTTGACCATACATAGAGAGAGTAGGTAGCAAACCTCGAACTAGACTAACCAAACTATGGGCAAAATTGTCTTTAAGCTACATATAAGAACTTAGTAATAAACCTTGAGCAAGACTTACCAAATCAAGGTCAAGCTTAACCATTTATATAAGTCCTAAATAACAAGGCTTAACCAAGAATTACAAAAAATATGGACGAAACTTGCCATAAATAGGAGAACTAAATAACAATACCTCAAACAAGACTCACCAAAATATGGATAAAGATGACCATTCATAGAGAGAGAAGTAACAAGTAACAATAATTATTATTAGCACCGCGTCTTACTACCCATTCGGGTTATACGCACAGTAACAATAACTCAACCAAGAATTACTAACTAATGACAACATAATACATTGTTTGATTATTTGTAATTTTGTATTTCGTTGATTCAAGCCCTTAAAAATTATGAAAATATTGCATTGTCATTATATTATTGTTATTATTATTATTAGCACCGCGTCTTACTACCCGTTCGGGTTATACGCACTTACGCTAATGTGTAATGGTAGGGTGATTGTGAGATGAAATGAAGGACCTACAGTTTTAACGTGGAATCCGAACCACGGTGGATGCCTGGCATTCCCCACATTCACAAGATGTCTTGTCAGAGGTGAAGGAAGGGTTTGGTAATCAGATAAATCTGTGCCGGGACCGAGGATTGAACCCGGCCGCCAGCACAGAAGTCAGACACCTTATCCCTAGACCACCAGATCACCGACCACTGTCATTTTACAACAACAATACTTCCAAAACTTACCCATTCGATTAATTTCAACCTTCTACATCAGCCCCGCATATACGTCTATTAGATCATTTACTAAATTTCGACCAAAACATTTACTTTGTTAAATAAGGTAAATAAAACTAAAATTATCAATTAATTTCGTAATAAGTTATACTAGGTTTTTATGTATCCTAGTTTAAAAGTATTGGAATCAATTTGGTCACAATTAGCTATAACTTATTTACTCAATAAATTTGGCCTACCGTGTTTAACATCTAGGTAATACTTAGTAAAATTGTGTGATACCATACAGAATAATAAATTAATAACTAATTATGTAACATAAGTGATTAATCTACAGCCTCTAAATTGGGCCGATTATTTATTTTAACATTGTAATGTTGTGAATTGCAAGTGTTAGA